>JAVTVJ010000099.1:0-448704 GCA_034509425.1 Eopsaltria australis
AAAAGTGATATTCAGCAAGCAGTTATGAAAGAGAATGTCTTCAACACTGTCCTAGAAGTGGTCTTATCAAAGTGGATTTGAGATACATTTAAGAAAAACATGGGAAGCGTTCATTCCCCTGTACTTGTCTGACCCCCTTCAGGGGTGGGTGATCATTTTGTTTTCTGCAGCTGACAATCCACACCTTTTATTTTGATAAGAAACAAGAAGACATTGACAATGTGCCCCAGTGCTTGGATGCTCATTGTCCATGCTTCTCAATCCCTCACCCTTCTGTGGACTCCCTTGACCACCTTTGTCTGGGTCAAATCTGATTTTGGGAAGGTGGGGAGCTGGGCGAGCCCTGAGCAGAAGGCATATGATTTCTCTGTTGCACTCATCCAAGTGATCAGAAATCAAGCTGGTTAAAAACAATGAGCCACTGTTTTTTTCCAATGACACTCCTCTAAATGCGACTTTCCTATTTCTCTGTAATCTTTTACAGAGGCTGCAGCTGTTTTTTGCATATGGTTCTAAACTCCACAGAAGTTCTAAGATCCCTCAGTCTTCTTAGTGCCGATAAATACGATCATGAACCAGTCCAATAGGATGAAAATATAACAGCAGCTGCCTAATGCCTTGGAGACTTCTTTCCCTTCTCCCACCATGCACTTTAGGTCACTCCAGAGCTGGGAGTAAGCTGAACTTCCCTGCCCAATGCT
This sequence comes from Eopsaltria australis, assembly GCA_034509425.1. Lineage (NCBI taxonomy): Eukaryota > Metazoa > Chordata > Aves > Passeriformes > Petroicidae > Eopsaltria > Eopsaltria australis. Next base: position 702 of record JAVTVJ010000099.1, read on the forward strand.
CACAGATCTTGATACCTTGCTTTAACTCTGAAATTTTCACTGTTCTGCTTGGCTAAGTTTAATTTTTCAATTTCCAACCTCCTGTCATTCCTTTATTTCTGGGTTCTTTTAGTCTATTGTTCATTCCACCATGGAATTCCACCTCACTCTAGGGCTTTTCTGGTGGGCTCAAACATGTCTTACTTGTAGCAGCTTTTGTCTATATTAAGTCCTCATAATTTCTAGGCAGGTGACAGCTGTTATTAATAAAGGATTTTTTTCTCTTGTGCTATTTGGAGTATCAAATAATCACAGAATTACAGAATCATGGAGAGTTTGGGGTTGAAACAGACCTTAAAAGTCATCTAGTACCAACCCCCCAACCATGGATTGGGACTCCACCCACTAGACCAGGTTGCTCAAAGCCCATCCAACCTTACTTTGAACACTTCAAGGGATAGGGAACCTACAACTTCTCTGGGCAACCTATTCCAGTGTTTCACTACCCTCACAGTAAAGGATGTCTTCCCACTATTTAATATAAATTTAACCTCTTTCAGTTTAAAGCCTCTCCTCCTTTCATTGCATGCATTTGTAGAAAGGCCCCACTCTGTTGTAGCTCCTTGAGGCAGTGGAAGGAGTTATCTGGTCTCCTCAGGGCCTTCTCACTTCCAAGCTGAATAACCCTAGCTCTCTCAGCCTGTCTTCATAGCAGACATGTTCCAGTCCTCTCGTTATCTTTGCAGCCCTTCGCCTGGACCCCACGAGTCCGTGTCCTTCTTCTGTTGGTGGCCCCAGAGTCCAGATTTCTTGCAGCGTCATGGTCTATTTGTTGCATTTTGTTTTACAGCTCCTACCTTAGATCCAGAAACTAAACATTCCTCTTACGTCCTCCAAAGGGCCAGACCTACTTATGTCTCGAGGATCTTTAACACCATTTCTTTTCCTTGAAAAACTTGGTCAGTCTATCCTTATTTTGGAAAGGAAAAAGAAGTAATCAATCTATCCTTTTACAGTCTAGTGATTACCTCACTCATCCCAGAAATGGGAGAGCTGGGTTTTGTTGCTGTGGCTGTCTGAAGAGCCTCCTCACAGGAACAGTTCCTTTCTGAAGGTTTTATGCTCAGTTGCAAGGTGACTTTCCCCCTCTTTGCCCTTGACTGATCTAATTAGGCAAAATAGCATCCTTTGTTATACTCCTTGCTTAAGGATTTCCCTGACCTGCAGGACTCTGTCTTAATGCTCTGGTTTATAGTAAAGGTCATTATCAATACTTGCTAGATTGTAGTTCAAATGCAGTGTTCTTTGAAACACACTGACTAAACAACAATGAAAAGACTGCAGTTCTTGGTGATGTAGGTGTATCACTTGCTGTGCTCGGGTTTGAAACTGAGCCTGCTGGACTGATTGGTTTTGTGATATGAATCTTCCCCAGCTAAATGAACCATGGCTGCAGAAGGTGTTATATTGACTACCAAAGTGTGAGCTTTTAGTTTGGTGAATTGTCTTCTGAATGAGAAATAGGGATGAAAATTGAGTAGCAATGTCCAAAAGCTCTAGCAGTTGATTATTTTGAAATACATGATGAAAGACCATATCCAGTGAAAGTGTATGCAATATCTGTGAACTGTCTTTGACAACTATTTAATTCAAAGTTATAATACTGATATTAAAAACCAGACCATGCTCTCTTATTTTAAACCAACTTAATTTCCACCCTCAGTCCTAAGGAAAACAACTGCAACAACTAATAACATACACAATGAAAGAAAAATACCGTTTGGAGTGGTAAGCAGATGGGAGCTGTGCTAAGTCTGGTTCTGGATATAATTTATGACATTTCCCTGGCCTCAAGATCAGAAGTGTCCTATGAAGTCTCTGCAGGAATGAGCTGGTAACTCTCTACCTAACTTTTTAACTGAAAGAAAAAGATGTTGTAATGTCCTGCTTCTAGGGATCAATCTGAGATCCAGTAATTAAATAAATACTTACATATACTGTATAGAATTCCACTGGGACATTGAATCTAGTTAGATCTTGCAGAAAAATGGCTGTAAACATGTAATGTGGTAGTTTTTTTCTGTGACACTGGAACTGTGTTGTTTCCACTTCTCTGAGTTTTCTAACTGTGATGAGCCATCATGTCATGCTGTCCTTGGTGAGTGTCTACCCAGTGTTCCTCAGTTTTTAATGAAAATGAATGTATAGCTAACCTGGGAGGTACCTATCAGGCTCCAGTACTTTTTTTTTTTTTGTTTATATAAATTTATTGATATTTACCTTGGGTATTTTTGATTTATATAAGTCTGCCTCAGCAGACAGATTGACCATTCACTCCAAAAATGACCTCATCACTTGGGAAATCTTGAGGTGCAATCAGTGCTGTAAGTGGCATGAGAGGGCAGTGGAAAGAGCTCTGCAAGCACCATGAAAAATGGTAAGAAGGCTACATAAACATGGCCATGTAGCCTTGAGAAATACTATATGTTAAAGAAGGTAGAAGTAAAGTGTTGTCAACAGCTCAGCTTTATGTACATAAGGAGACTTTCTAAATTTAGTAGGGTAGAGATGAACCAGGCATGTTCAGGCTTGCAAGAACTTTTGTGATTATCACTTTGCTGCTAGTAAGCTTCACATACCTTCTTCAGGTTTTTTGGGGTGTAACTGTATCCCCTCATTTAATGGAGTGGCAGAATGATTGAGGTCAGAAGGGACCTCTCTAGGTCATCTGGTTCAACCCATCTGCTCAAGCTAGACCACCTAGCACCAGTAGCCCAGGGCCTTGTCCAGACAGATATTGAAGATCTCTAATGATGAAGACTCCCTGACCTCCTTGGGCAATCTGTTGGAGTGCCTGCCTGTTACCTTCTCTGAGTTTACTGTAATAACACAACCTGCCTGTTTTTGTCCTGCTTGCTGCACTGCACTCTGATTAAGCTGTTTGTACTGGGACTATAAAAAAGCTTTTCAAAATCAGACCACAGTTGGGACATATCTATGAATATGTGACTTGCAATGAAACAGGGAAACTACAGAAGTGAGAGATGATACATATGGAGACATCAGCCAGATAAAAGTTGAATGTGAAATGTTTATGTTTTTGCGGTACTTCTGAGCAATGTCACATCTGACTCTTATTTGGCTGTTTCTAAACCACTAGCTCCTTTCTTTGACTAGTTAGGAACATACCCTTTTCAATTATCTTCTTTTGTTTTTTCTGTTTCTATTCATCATGTCATACAGCAGTTTTCAGTTTTTTTAGGAAAGTTCTGTTACCTCTCCCATTGTGGTAGTATTAGAGGTTTATTTGTAAATTCTGTTGCCATATTTTCAATTTAGTAACACCACTTCAGAGTTATCTTAACACTAAGTGCTAGTGAAATTTGATGCAAGTACCTTGAGGTCCTTAGCTTTTAACTAATAACCCATTTCAAATTGTTCTGCCTTTCTTACAGGTGGATTGTATTGTGGCTTGTTGAGTCAATCATTAAGAGGTTCTGGATTATTAAACTCTTCTTGTTTCTCAGTTTATGAGATAATGGATTTTGTGGCTGGGAGGGCAAATGGCTGATGGATTTAACCTAGTTTAAATCATAACATCACATAAGTTACTGCATATATCCAATATGTTATCTTTTCTGATTATATCACTTCCCTGTCAATCATTTTTCTTATAAGTCTGTCTGATTTTTTTGACATTGTAAGTTAGCTATCTTTAAAAAACATATTGATCCATTACATTAAGTAGTTTGAACAAATTACACTAATCTTAACTGTATTGTAATTTTCTTGTGCAGTGTTGGTCCATTAGCTGTCTTAGGAACTCTGTAAACCCTATCCTCAGTCTATATCCATGAAGCTACGCTTTTTTTTTTCTGTTTTAAATAATAGAAAATAATCCCTCCTACAAAACATGTAAGGAAAATAAAAAGTAATCAGTTTGTTTTTATACATACTTCATAAATGAAGTCAGGTTCTATCTGCTTTCTTCACATCAGTGGATCTTTGCAAGCACTGTTGTCACCACTTTTGTGCCGTGTTATCAGTAGTTATGGCTCCCTGTCACAACACAGTTAACCTCTTCTACACAAAATTAGATAGATCACTAAGAAAACATATTTTTTCTTTGGAAAACTTGCTTTGTCTAATTCCCAAAAGAGATTAACTGGCTTGTAAATCTTGTCAAAGGTATAAATACAACATTACTGTATGATTCTGAACTGCATGTTTTCTTAATGAGCCACTAATTTTATTATTCTTTCATCAAATGCCTCCCTGGAAGTTTCTGCCATTTCTCTTTCCTGTGGCTAGTTTGGAACTGGAAAAATGGAAAGAAAAATGTTAAGAAAATGAAGATTGAAGAGATTTTTATTTGGTAGGATGTCCATAGATATTCCTGTCCTTTCATATAGCTATCTCCGGGCACTGGAGACACCATGTAGCTATCAGAACAGTGATTGCACTTGGTAATACCAAATTTTAATACATGGTGTACAGTTGAAGAGTAAGAAATGTGAGTTTATGAGCTATATAGTAAGGTGGTAGGGTTTGAATTTGTAACAAGGTGCTAGAAAAGCAGAAATCTCCTTTCTGACTCAGTCTGATATGTAGTCAGGTGGGCATTAGCAGGGGTAGAAGATGAGTGGTAGTGTTACTGAGTAGTACAGGAAGATATGAAAGAGGAAAGAGGATTCCTGTGATAAGAAAAAGAAGGAACTATGCTCAGGAAAAAGCTTACATGAAGATTTGTATTTCAAGGCTTTAAGTTAGCCATAAGTCAAAAAACAGGAATTCTGTGAAGTTTTGCTTAGTTTCTATGTCAGAAACAGGGTTAAAGTAACATCTGCTTAGAGCTACGCAAGAAGTGTGTAGCTTAGTAGGAAAGAAGTTTATCTTTTTGGCCTAAAGCATGTGAAAATAATGAAAGACATCAAGATGGAATGCAGGAGTGCCTATGGACCAATATTTGAAGATCCACTTGCACAGAAGTTTGCAGAATACATTTACAGTCAAACGAGCAGATAAGCAACAAACAGCCCTTCACCTCACTGTAGAGATTTTTAGCGTATAAGGGTTTTTTAAACAAAATTGATTCAGTACATGGGTAAATTCTTTATAATATTCTCTTGGACATTAAAAAAAATAAGGTAGTTACTGAAATTTATCTGACCTTAATAAATACATGGCTGGCCATTTCTTTTTGTGGTCTTTCTCATCAACTCAGAGAGACAAAACTCTCCGTGGCAAGTACAGTACCAAAACATGGGCATCTAAAAATAATATTAGGGTGATCCTGTAGAATGAGTAAATGGGGTCATCTCCATACTAAAAGGCTCGCACTTACTCACTAATTAAGGGTTGTCTTTCCATACAGAGGTATCAGCAGAAATATCCTTTCAGGGACATTTGGCTAAAACTGGGAAAAGTCTATGGAAAATGTTACTGGAATCAGAAAAAAAAGGCAGATTTAACATGGAAATTTCTGCTTTGAGCAGAATTAGCTGTGTACTCAACTATCCATGTCCCAGAGGACTGCACAGAATTTTTCAGCTGTCTGTAGCTTGCATAACTGCCAACTGTAGAGATCAAAGGTTGGAAGGTAAGGACAATATGTAGATGTGTCATGGTAGACTTTGTGGTGCTAAAATCTACATTGATGCATCAGTATATGTTTATAATTTGTCGCAGATGCACCAACTAAATACTGGCTGAGCGCTGTTAAATTTATAAAAATCTGTATTAACTTTAAAGCAGCATTCCTAAATTTTAGAATAAATAAGTACTTCCTAAAATTAATATAATTTATATATGAATTAATATATAATAAAATAGATTATATAATTTAATAAAATCTTTAAAGTGGAAGCTGTCAGGAACTCTTGATATTTTTTGCAATATTACAAATGCCTAAAACGTGTTTTTTATTCACGTGATACAGCCTAGGTAATTTACCGAGGTGAAAGATCTGTATAAACCATGGCTTTCAAAGTGAAGAAAAATTACTTATCCCAATCAACCAAGTGTTTCTGTAGACAATGGAAAAGAAATCTGCAGCAATGAACAGCTCTTCATAGTTCAGTAGGTTTTCAAAGAGTAAAGTTGATATTAATGTAAGTGTTGATGAAGTTCATGAAATATATTTTGAGACTCTTGCACTATTGTAATTTGATCTTCTGGCACATCTACTGCAAACCTGATGTATCCAAATATAACTGAGTCAAGGTCTGAGAAAAATGGATATTGAAGGAGTCAAAAAGATTTCTACAAGTGGTTCTTTAGATCTACCAGAAATAAATGGATGTGCCTGATTCTATGGCTTTGTGGTGAAGTGTTTTGGAAAAGCACACTTTAAATACATGTACTATCAAAGGATTATGTAATAGTAAGGTATGTGCACTTTGAAGTAGAGGGAAGTTTACAGAGGTATTATTAAAATGCAGGCCACACAAACAAGATGAGATGATCTTGCAGGGAGGTGAGTGTTTGTATGGTCAAGTAGTGTTTTTTTTAATCAATTGGTGCACCTCGAAGCAGAGATGCTTTTTTGCAGAAGTTCTTCACCCAGTGACCTATTTTTCCATTCTGAATAAAACTTGTTGCTTCTCTGCACGAATTTTACCTAGTTCATTACATCTGGAACAGCATTAAGCCAAGGAAATATCCATAAAGCTCTGCATTAAAAATACAACTTCTGAGTGTTGACTTTCCTTTTTGCTTCCAGGAGACACATTCTGAGAATAGTATCAGGTTAAATCAGATCTTTGAGTATACTCACAAATTCAGGGGATCTCCTATTTGAAACAATTTGTATTGTTTGCGTATTCATCTATCTGTATTTTTGATCACCATTTCTTAAAAAAAAAAACCTAAAAAAGAAGGGCTGTTAAGTTTTTGCTGGGTTTGCTACTAATTGGGGTTTTTCTCATGTTATGATGACATTTCCTCCAGGAAAACAAGAGCTGGTCACTATCCTTCACTGGTGAAGCATGTGACTCATTCTGTTATTTCCTGTTACCTTGACAGCTGAGGGGAAGGCTTTGATTAAATTTAGATTAGTCACTGGGTTTGTTACTATCACTGTGCTCATTTCTATCTTACCAGGAAAGAACTCTGATGTGTTTAGATATCTAGGGGCAAGGACTGAACAGATTACATACTGCCTTTAATGGATGAGTAATAATCACTTCCAATGTAATAGATGATGGACAGCTCTGTTACTATAAATACGAAGTGTCCCCCTTTGCTACCAGTTAGTCTGTTGGCTATTTTAAGCAAGCCATTCCTTCTGTTGTGGGTTTTTCACTGAACTTATTTCAATCTTGTAGATTTATGGAAATGTTATTCAGTTGTTTTAACACAGCAGATTTTGAGGGAGGAAGAGGAGGTGAGGAAGGATCCAGATTTTTCAGGAGAAACAGGTTGAGTGTTTTGTAAAACAAGTTACTACTGAAATAACCTCTAATCAAAAGATTCACTCTTTCCTCTTGAGCAAATTTCACAGGAGAAAAAAAAAGCACTTGAAATGGTACATTTAAATTCTGTAATCAAATAGGAAGATATCTGATCAGATGCTTCCTTGAAAGTGTGTTGTAACCCACTGTTTACATAAAAGCTGGGGATGGAGCAGCCCTGCTTGTTAAGTCACGTCACATTGTTCTGCAAAGACTTTATGAAACCATAGCTCTTAAAAGAAATTTATTTTTAAAAACACATATTTTGACATCACAATTGATCAGATTTTGCATCATGTTTGAGGACTGTTATCTTGTGGTTTAAAATCTTATACTGTGCTAATGTGTCCTCTATCTTTTCTCTACAAGGTCTTTGTCTCAGCCCTCAGTGCGTTTTTAACTGTTAACAGGATGATAAGCTACTTGTGTTCTCAGACATATAATCAAGAACCACAGAGTTACACATCAATCCAATACGCCAATTATGCATGTGTTTTCCTGGTGACATTTCATGCTTGTTTATAGTTGGGAAAGAAAGGAAGAGTGTAAGAATAGTTCATTTGGCCCTTAGTTCTTCTCCAACAGAAATTGGACAGAAATGAGTTTGGGAAGTTTTGTTGGCAACTACTGCCAGATGCTCAGTGAGGAAAATAATAAGAATTTCAAAATATTTTCTTTAATTATTAAAGCCCTTTGTTGACTAGATTCAACACCTGGTTTTTAGAGATTTTCCCAGGCAGCATCTCTGAGAAGAGCTCTTTGACTCTCACTTCAAACCTGAACACTTTGGCCTCCAGGGCCTGGTGTCTCCTTCCTTCTGTTTCTGAGAGGTGGATTTCACTTGCCTCCTTATAATTCCTGTTCTGTTCCTCTTGTAGGCCTCTGTTGCCCTACATTTCTTTGCTATGCCCTTTATGCCAGTGGTCACAGTTGACAGACTCCTTTGCTGTATTAAGTGATTCAAAAGTTTCATACTTCTATGACTTTGCTGGATTAGATGCCCTGTGGGACAAAGTTCCTGATCTGAGGAGTTTAGATATGAAGATGGTAGGTGTGTTATGAATACCTGAGCTAGAGAGCAGGAAAGATCTAAACTGGATAGATGCAATGCAAACAAAAGATAAAGGCAGGCAAGCTGCAGTGGAAGAATGCACTACCAGGGCACACTCTCATCTGCCAAGCCATTTCTTTTCCAGCTGTAAACTAGCAATATATCTGTAGGCTTTTTGATTCAAGTCAACCTTAAACCCACACCTGCATCTTTTGTATTTAGGCGGTACATTGAAGAAATAAGATGTTATGCACTACTATTCAGTAATTTATTTGTAGCTTATCTGATTAGAGGGCTGTTAGGTCTTTGTTATATCAAAGTTATGAGAAAGAATTTGGGAAAAAAGTCTAGAAAATATTATAGGCCAATCGAGGTGAAAAAGTTATTGTTGGTTTTTGGTTTTAGATTAAAATGTTTGAGTACTTTTGGTAGGAATGAGTTTTGTGTAAAGTCCCCCCAGATGCATGATGCCAGTTTTTAGGAGGCATTTAGCCCTACAATTGCAGCCAGAGTTCTAGTTGATGGCAGCTTGGGTCTGGGAAGGATCTTGATCCGTGTGGCATTCCAGGTGGCGTCCGGGAGCACAGTGCCTTAGAGCCGGGACACAAAAAGTTTCAGTTTTCTCTGAGAAAGAGAACTCTGCCCCCTAGTTTCATGATGTCGGTTTGGTGGAGGGTTTTGGCCCTACAAATGCAAACAGAGTCCTGGTTGATGGCATCTTGCGTCAGCGAATAATCTTGATCCATACGGAATTTCAGGTGGCGTCCGGGAGCAGAGTGCCTTAGGGCGGGGCACAAAAAGTGTCCCTTTTCTCTGAGAAAGAGAACTCTGCCCCCCAGTTTCTTGATGTCAGTTTGGAGGAGGGTTTGGGCCCTGCAAGGGCAGCCAGGGTCCTTCTCGGTGGCAGCTTGGGTCGCGAGGAATCTTGATCCATACGGAATTTCAGGAGGCAGCAGGGAGCAGAGTGCCTTAGGGCCGGGACACACAAAGTGTCCCTTTCCTCTGAGAAAGAGAACTGCCCCCCAGTTAATTGATGTCAGTTTGGAGGAGGGTTTTGGCCCTGCAAGGGCAGTCAGTGTCTCTTTTGGTGGCAGCTTGGGTCTGCGAGGAATCTTAATCTGTGCAGAATTTCCGCAAGCGGCTGTCAACTCCCAGACATGGGGCCTCCAAACAAACGATGGCGCTTTTCCATGTGAAAGAAAACTCAGTCCCCCAGATGCATGATGCCAGTTTTTAGGAGGCATTTAGCCCTACATTGCAGCCAGAGTTCTAGTTGATGGCAGCTTGGGTCTGGGAAGGATCTTTATCCATGGGCATTTCAGGTGGCGTCCGGGAGCACAGTGCCTTAGAGCCGGGACACAAAAAGTGTCCCTTTTCTCTGAGAAAGAGAACTCTGCCCCAGTTTCTTGATGTCAGTTTGGAGGAGGGTTTTGGCCCTGCAAGGGCAGCCAGGGTCCTTGTCGGTGGCAGCTTGGGTCTGTGAGGGATCTTGCTCCATGCGGAATTTGAAGAGGCGGCAGTCGACTCCTAGACATGGAGCCTACGATACAAATGATGGCACTTTTCCACGTGAAAGAAAACTGAGGCCCCCAGATTCATGATGTCTGTTTGGTGGAGGGGTTTTGCCCTACAAATGCAACCAGAGTCGTGGTTGATAGCAGCTTGCGTCAGCGAATAATCTTGATCCATATGGAATTTCAGGTGGCGTCCGGGAGCACAGTGCCTTAGAGCCGAGACACAAAAAGGGTCCCTTTTCTTTGAGAAAGAGAACTCTGCCCCCCAGTTTCTTGATGTCAGTTTGGAGGAGGGTTTTGGCCCTGCAAGGGCAGTCAGTGTCTCTTTTGGTGGCAGCTTGGGTCTGCGAGGAATCTTAATCTGTGCAGAATTTCCGCAAGCGGCTGTCAACTCCCAGACATGGGGCTCAAAAACAAACGATGGCGCTTTTCCATGTGAAAGAAAACTCAGTCCCCCAGATGCATGATGCCAGTTTTTTTAGGAGGCATTTTAGCCGTACATTTGCAGCCAGAGTTCTAAGTTGATGGCAGCCTTGGGTCTGGAAGGATCTTTATCCGTGTGGCATTTCAGGTGGCGTCCGGGAGCACAGTGCCTTAGGGCGCGGGACAACAAAAAGTGTCGCCTTTTCTCTGAGAAAGAGACTCTGCCCCCCAGTTTCTGATGTCAGTTTGGAGGAGGGTTTGGCCCTACAAATGCAACCAGAGTCCTGAGTTGATGGCATCTTGCCTCAGCGAGGAAATCTTGATCCATACGGAATTTCAGGAGGGCAGCAGGAAGCACAGTGCCTTGGGACGAGAACCAAAAAGTGTCCCCTTTTTCTCTGAGAAAGAGAAGTCTGCCCCCCACTTTCCTTGATGTCAGTTTGGAGGAGGGTTTTGGCCCTGCAAGGGCAGCCAGGCTCCTTTCCAGTAGCAGCTTGGGTCTGCGAGGAATCTTGATCCATGCGGAATTTCAGCAGGCAGCAGGGAGAACAGTGTCTTAGGGCCAGGACACAAAAAGTCTCCCTTTTCTCTGAGAAAGAGAACTCTGCCCCCCAGTTTCTTGATGTCAGTTTGGAGGAGGGTTTTGGCCCTGCAAGGGCAGCCAGGGTCCTTGCTGGTGGCAGCTTGGGTCTCTGAGGGATCTTGCTCCATGCGGAATTTGAAGAGGCGGCAGTCGTCTCCTAGACATGGAGCCTACGATACCAATGATGGCACTTTTCCACGTGAAAGAAAATTCAGTCCCCCAGATTCATGATGTCTGTTTGGTGGAGGTGTTTTGCCTACACAAGCAACCAGAGTCGTGGTTGATAGCAGCTTGCGTCAGGCGACTAATCTTGATCCCATACGGAATTTCAGGTGGCGTCCGGGAAGCAAAGCGCCTTAGGGCCGGGGCACAAAAAGTGTCCCTTTTCTCTGGAAAGAGAACTCTGCCCCATTTCTTGATGTCAGTTTGGAGGAGGGTTTTCGCCCTGCAAGGGCAGCCAGGGTCCCAGTCGGAGGCAGCTTGGGTCTGTGAGAGATCTTGCTCCATGCGGAATTTGAAGAGGCGGCAGTCGACTCCCAGACAGGGGGCCTACGATAAAAATGATGGCACTTTTCCACGTGAAAGAAAACTTAGGCCCCCAGATTCATGATATCGGTTTGGTGGGGGGTTTTAGCCCTAGAAATGCAACCAGAGTCCTGGTTGATGGCAGCTTGCGTCAGCGAATAATCTTGATTCATACGGAATTTCAGGTGGCGTCCGGGAGCACAGTGCTTAGGGCCGGGACCAAAAAGTGTCCCTTTTCTCTGAGAAAGAGAACTCGCCCCCCAGTTTAATTGATTGTCAGTTGGATGGAGGGTTTTGGCCGCTGCAAGGGCAGTCAAGTGTCCTCTTTGGTGGCAGCTTGGGTCTGCGAGGAATCTTAATCTGTGCAGATTTCCGCAGCGGCTGTCAACTCCCAGACATGGGGCCTCAAAAAACAAACGATGGCGCTTTTCCCATGTGAAGAAAACTCAGTCCCCAGATGCATGATGCCAGTTTTAAGGATGGCATTTAGCCCTACATTTTGCAGCAGAGTTTCTAGTTTGATGGCAGCTTGGGTCTGGGAAGGATCTTGATCCATGCGGAATTTCAGGTAGCGTCCGGGAGCAGAGTGCCTTAGGGCCGGGACACAAAAAGTGTCCCTTTTCTCTGAGAAAGAGAACTCTGCCCCCAGTTTCCTGACGTCAGTTTGGAGGAGGGTTTTGGCCCTGCAAGGGCAGCCAGGGTCCTTGTCGGTGGCAGCTTGGGTCTGTGAGGGATCTTGCTCCATGCGGAATTTGAAGAGGCGGCAGTCGACTCACAGACATGGGGCCTACGATACAATGATGGCACTTTTCCACGTGAAAGAAAACTTAGGCCCCCAGAGTCATGATGTCGGTTTTGTGGAGGGTTTTAGCCCTACAAATGCAGCCAGAGTCCTGGTTGATGGCATCTTGCATCAGCGAATAATCTTGATCCATACGGAATTTGAAAGACGCAGCAGGGAGCAGAGTGCCCTTAGGGCCGGGACAAAAAAGTGTCCCTTTTCTCTAGAAAGAGACTTCTACCCCAGTTTCTTGATGTCAGTTTTTGGAGGAGGGTTTTTGGCCCTTCAAGGGCATCCCCCAGGGTCCCTGTCGGTGGCAGCTTGGGTCTCGCGAGAATCTTAATCCATGCGGAATTTCAGCATGGCGGCTGTCAACTGCCAGAATATGTGGCCTTGATGCAAATAAATAAAAAATGGCGGCTTTCCATGTGAAAGAAAACTCAGTCCCCCAGATGCATGATGCCAGTTTTTAGGAGGCATTTAGCCCTACAATTGCAGCCAGAGTTCTAGCTGATGGCAGCTTGGGTCTGGGAGGATCTTGATCCATGCGGCATTTCAGGTGGCGTCCGGTGTTGCCTTTTCCCCCAGCCTGGAAAAGAAACTCGAGATCATTTTAGCAAGGAGGTAATATAAAAGGGGATCTTTATTTTGAAGGTCTTCAGGAGCAGTTATGGAAAGGTGTCCATAAAAGCCCAGCCCCTCCAGGGGTGAGTACATATTTATAGCTTTTAGGAAATTAGCATAATTGATTAAGAGCACCAATAAGGAGAACAAGTGGCGATTCAATTCCCCCTCAGGTCCAGCCCCTTCCCTGGAGCCCCCCTCTCAGCACTGGCTGCACTCTGCTTATGAAAATGTACCTCAGAGTTGTTCTCGGCCTTGGTTCCCAGGAAGAACTGAGATAGGACAGGGCCTTGCAACCCCCTGGGGCTTGGAGCTCTGGAATTTGTTTTGTCTTTCTGCTTAGGGAAAGGCTATGGAAAGGTACTGGAAAAACTAGCTATTAATATAGTAGGCTACAGAGCCACAAAAATATGGGCAGAGAGTACAGAGAACATATAAAAGAAAAAAGGCAGAAACCAAACGGCATCATTCCCCCCTTTTTTAGAGACTAACAAGACTCTGTCTTGTCTAGTCTCTACTCTGCATTCAACCATACCTCTGGTTTATACAACTGGCTATCCCACTAGTTGTTACACAGATGCTAATTATAACTACAGTTACTATGAACATTTCTTTTATCTAGGTTCAGTTTGGTAACCATGAAGTGAGTGTACTGAAGATATTCAAGGTTCAGTAAGCTCTTTTGAGAGTTACTTGGTGTAGAATTTGAGTTTGCTTTCAAATTTCAACCAAATTTCTAAAAAAATTTTTCATTCAGATTTGCATAAGAACAACAACTAGTGTTAATGATTTTGTGGCTAGTAGTAAATTAAGAGCTATTTTTTTTTGTCAACAGCCTTTAATATGATTAAACATGACATTTGGAATCACAGCTCCATGGGCACAGGCCCAATCTTTATCTTGGGGCAAAACTTACCAGGCCAGATTCTCAACTTTGACAAGTTGTCCTTATGAAGAGCTTTTGGATACATTTTGGACTAGAGTTACATGCAAATTTTAGGACCAAATTTGAATCACGGTTACCAACTGTACAGATAAGAGGTACAAAAGAACAGTTTAAATCATATCATCTCAATTTGTATCAGTCTCTGTTTTCTGGCTGTCTATGGAGCAGACGTCTTCTTAACTCTGGAGCAGTGAATTCAAGGCTCTCTGCCAGCAGCTTTGGATTTGGTGAGGGTAGTCAGGACTTGGAATGACTCTTTTTACTTAGCTCGTAAGATTACTGTCCCTTCATTCAACATAGACTCAGTCTCTAGGCTTGAATAGTTGCTAGTCTTCCTTCCTTCTAGATGACTTTGCTCAGTTCTAGATCTTTCATTGATATAATCAGTTCAGCTTTTTGTGATGGTACATTTGATGGTAACACTTTTCTCATGGTTACCTGGTTCGTGGTTGTTACTGCATAACCTGTCTTTTGTTTGCCATCTCGCATGAAGCTGCTCTCATCTGCATACAGCTCCCAGGCTGGCACATCTTTCAGGTCTGCTCTGCTGGAATAGGCTTCTTCCATGGTCTGCAAACAGTCAGACTTAAATACATTATCAGTTAGTGCTGGGAACAGACATACTAGGATTGACAGCAAACGTTTTCAGAATAACATTATCCAGTTTCAGTAGCATGGCATAGGGTCCATGTCTTCTATGTTCACAGAACAAACTTACAGTGGGTTGCATGCAACTGTTGGATGTATCAATTCTTGGCTGCTGGTTGGATGCAGCAATTTTCAGTTGCTGACTGCCCTAGTTCTCCAGTTTCAGGATTATTTTACATAATAGTAAAGAGTCCTTGGTCTTTTTTACTCACAAGGATACAGGAGAAGGTCTTTTACAAATTTAACTCAGTAAACCATTCTAAGATATTTGTTAACACAGGACTCTGCTTACTTATAGCATGGTTTAAGGGAGCCTAAAAACGGCTTCTTGTTCTTTGGGCTCGGTGTTTCCCTTTTGAGTGCTTACCAGAGCAGACAAAGAGCGCTCGCTGCCCTCGAACGGCCGGGGACGGGCGCGGCATGCGGGCACCCCCGCCCAGGGGCACCCCCGGCTCGCCCGCGCTCGGCCCGTGCTGCTGCTCACAGCGGCTCTCGGGTGTCCTTAAAACAAGCTCGTTACTGTGGAAAGTGCGATAGGGCCGTTCCTGCTCTTAGATCTCACACTCCCGGCCCGCTCTGGGCCGGTGCGGGCGGGGCCCAGGAGCAGCGAGTGAGCCGGGCCGTGGCCGCGCAGCGGCGGCCCCGCCTCCGCCAGAGCAGGGCCGAAGCAGCGCAGCGGCAGCCCCGGTCCCGGTTCGCTTCCTGGGACCGCTCCCCCGCGCATCCCCCGGCCGTGACCAGGGCAATGGCAGGAATCACCTCCGCCCCTCTCAGAGCGGCTGGTGCCCCGCTTCTGTCACGGGGGAGTGACCGCCCTGCTCGCGGAGCCGTCCCGGAAGTCCGGGAGTCGCCCTTGCCTTAAAATCTTGGAAAAACTTTTTACAGATGGAACATAGAAAGTGGGGGCTTCTCCCCCTTCCCTTACAATGGTGCGAACCGAGCTTTCTCGGCGGTTCCACAAAACTTGCTGGAAGCGAGGATCTCTCCCTCGCCTCCCACTAAGGAGCAGGCTGGACACCCAGCCTCTCCACAGACCTGTAGGAAGCGAGGATTTCTCACTCGCCTCCCACCAAGGAGCAGGCTGGGCACCCAGCCGCTCCACAAACCTGTAGGAAGTGGGAATCTCTCCCCAGCTTCCCACCAAGGAGCAGGCTGGGCACCCAGCCGCTCCACAAACCTGTAGGAAGTGGGAATCTCTCCCCAGCCTCCCACCAAGGAGCAGGCTGGACACCCAGCCGCTCCACAAACCTGTAGGAAGTGGGAATCTCTCCCCAGCCTCCCACCAAGGAGCAGGCTGGACACCCAGCCGCTCCCACAAACTGTAGGAAGCGGGGCCCATCCCCCACCTCCTACCAAGAAGCAGACCAGGCCTCCCCCGGCCGCTCCATGCCCAGATGTCTCCAGGCCAGCTTTCAATTCAAAACTCGCATGTGCTAAACATGAAATAAACTTTCGCACTGTGATTTGCTTTTCTCTACCAGTGAACAATCTCAGCCGAGATCACACACCCGCCTCCTCCCCACCAGCCGATCTCTGGGGCAGGTTGGAAAATCGGCAACAGGAAAAAATTGGAGAAATGATTTCAAAAGCAAATTTTCTCACCACCACGCCAGGTTGTCCTGGGATCGCTAACAATTACTGACTTTAAACAGATACACAATACATAAACAATACACACACATACAAACTACACACTACACAACGAAAAGAACCACCTTTATACTACCTCCTGTGGGATCTTGGAACCATGGTGTCTCGACCTCAGGCCCGTGGCAGGGAATTCTTTAGATTGCTGTCAGAAAGGAATTCCTTGCAGGATGTTTTCGGTCCAGAGGAAGGGTACCAGGTTCTCGTGTCCCTTCTGGGTGTGCCAAATAACTGTTGCCTTTTCCCCCAGCCTGGAAAAGAAACTCGAGATCATTTTAGCAAGGAGGTAATATAAAAGGGGATCTTTATTTTGAAGGTCTTCAGGAGCAGTTATGGAAAGGTGTCCATAAAAGCCCAGCCCCTCCAGGGGTGAGTACATATTTATAGCTTTTAGGAAATTAGCATAATTGATTAAGAGCACCAATAAGGAGAACAAGTGGCGATTCAATTCCCCCTCAGGTCCAGCCCCTTCCCTGGAGCCCCCCTCTCAGCACTGGCTGCACTCTGCTTATGAAAATGTACCTCAGAGTTGTTCTCGGCCTTGGTTCCCAGGAAGAACTGAGATAGGACAGGGCCTTGCAACCCCCTGGGGCTTGGAGCTCTGGAATTTGTTTTGTCTTTCTGCTTAGGGAAAGGCTATGGAAAGGTACTGGAAAAACTAGCTATTAATATAGTAGGCTACAGAGCCACAAAAATATGTGCAGAGAGTACAGAGAAGATATAAAAGAAAAAAGGCAGAAACCAAACGGCATCACCGGGAGCACAGTGCCTTAGGGCCGGGACACAAAAAGTGTCCCTTTTCTCTGAGAAAGAGAACTCTGCCCCCCAGTTTCTTGATGTCAGTTTGGAGGAGGGTTTTGGCCCTGCAAGGGCAGCCAGGGTCCTTGTCGGTGGCAGCTTGGGTCTGCGAGGAATCTTAATCCATGCGGAATTTCAGCATGCGGCTGTCAACTCCAGATATGTGGCCTTCGATGCAAACAATGGCGCATTTCCATGTGAAAGAAAACTCAGTCCCCAGATGCATGATGCCAGTTTTTAGGAGGCATTTAGCCCTACAATTGCAGCCAGAGTTCTAGCTGATGGCAGCTTGGGTCTGGGAAGGATCTTGATCCATGCGGCATTTCAGGTGGCGTCCGGTGTTGCCTTTTCCCCCAGCCTGGAAAAGAAACTCGAGATCATTTTAGCAAGGAGGTAATATAAAAGGGGATCTTTATTTTGAAGGTCTTCAGGAGCAGTTATGGAAAGGTGTGCATAAAAGCCCAGCCCCTCCAGGGGTGAGTACATATTTATAGCTTTTAGGAAATTAGCATAATTGATTAAGAGCACCAATAAGGAGAACAAGTGGCGATTCAATTCCCCCTCAGGTCCAGCCCCTTCCCTGGAGCCCCCCCTCTCAGCACTGGCTGCACTCTGCTTATGAAAATGTACCTCAGAGTTGTTCTCGGCCTTGGTTCCCAGGAAGAACTGAGATAGGACAGGGCCTTGCAACCCCCTGGCGCTTGGAGCTCTGGAATTTGTTTTGTCTTTCTGCTTAGGGCAAGGCTATGGAAAGGTACTGGAAAAACTAGCTATTAATATAGTAGGCTACAGAGCCACAAAAATATGGGCAGAGAGTACAGAGAACATATAAAAGAAAAAAGGCAGAAACCAAACGGCATCATTCCCCCCCTTTTTAGAGACTAACAAGACTCTGTCTTGTCTAGTCTCTACTCTGCATTCAACCATACCTCTTGTTTATACAACTGGCTATCCCACTAGTTTTTACACAGATGCTAATTATAACTACAGTTACTATGAACATTTCTTTTATCTAGGTTCAGTTTGGTAACCATGAAGTGAGTGTACTGAAGATATTCATGGTTCAGTTAGCTCTTTTGAGAGTTACTTGGTGTAGAATTTGAGTTTGCTTTCAAATTTCAACCAAATTTCTAAAAAAATTTTTCATTCAGATTTGCATAAGAACAACAACTCGTGTTAATGATTTTGTGGCTAGTAGGAAATTAAGAGCTATTTTGTTTTGTCAACAGCCTTTAATATGATTAAACATTACATTTGGATCGAAGCTCATGGGCACAGGCCAATCTTTATCTTGGGGCAAAACTTACCAGGCCAGATTCTCACTTGGACAAGTTGTCTTATGAAGAGCTTTTGGGATACATTTTGGACTAGAGTTACATGCAAATTTTTAGGACCAAATTTTGAATCCGGTTACAACTGTACAGATAAGAGGTACAAAAGAAGTTTATCATATCATCTCAATTTGTATCAGTCTCTGTTTTTTGGCTGTCTATGGAGCAGACGTCTTCTTAACTCTGGAGCAGTGAATTCAAGGCTCTCTGCCAGCAGCTTTGGATTTGGTGAGGGTAGTCAGGACTTGGAATGACTCTTTTTACTTAGCTCGTAAGATTACTGTCCCTTCATTCAACATATACTCAGTCTCTAGGCTTGAATAGTTGCTAGTCTTACTTCCTTCTAGATGACTTTGCTCATTTCTAGATCTTTCATTGATATAATCAGTTCAGCTTTTTGTGATGGTACATTTGATGGTAACACTTTTCTCATGGTTACCTGGTTCGTGGTTGTTACTGCATAACCTGTCTTTTGTTTTCCATCTCGCATTAAGCTGCTCTCATCTGCATACAGCTCCCAGGCTGGCACATCTTTCAGGTCTGCTCTGCTGGAATAGGCTTCTTCCATGGTCTTCAAACAGTCAGAATTAAATACATTATCAGTTAGTGCTGGGAACAGACATACTAGGATTGACAGCAAACGTTTTCAGAATAACATTATCCAGTTTCAGTAGCATGGCATAGGGTCCATGTTTTCTATGTTCACAGAACAAACTTACAGTGGGTTGCATGCAACTGTTGGATGTATCAATTCTTGGCTGCTGGTTGGATGCAGCAATTTTCAGTTGCTGACTGCCCTAGTTCTCCAGTTTCAGGATAATTTTACATAATAGTAAAGAGTCCTTGGTCTTTTTTACTCACAAGGATACAGGAGAAGGTCTTTTACAAATTTAACTCAGTAAACCATTCTAAGATATTTGTTAACACAGGACTCTGCTTACTTATAGCATGGTTTAAGGGAGCCTAAAAACGGCTTCTGGTTCTTTGGGCTCGGTGTTTCCCTTTTGAGGTGCTTACCAGAGCAGACAAGAGGCTCGCTGCCTCGCACGGCCGGGACGGGCGCGGCATGCGGGCCACCCCGCCCAGGGGCACCCCGGATCGCGCTGCTCGGCGCGTGCTGCTGCTCAAATCGGCTCTCGGTGTCCTTAAAACAACTCGTTACTGTGGAAAGTGCGATAGGGCCGTTCCTGCTCTTAGATTCAACTTCCGGCCGTCTGGCCGGTGGCGGGCGGGCGCCAGGAGCAGGAGTGAGCCGGGCCGTGGCCGGCGCGGCGGCGGCTCCGCCAGAGAGGGCGAAGGCCAAGGCAGCGGCAGCCCGTCCGGTTGCTTCCTGGGACGTCCGCAACGCCATCCCCCGGCCGGTGACAGGGCAATGGCAGGAATCACTCCGCCCTCTCAGGCGCTGGTGCCCCGCTTTGTCACGGGGGAGTGACCGCCTGCTCGCCATCCGGGGAGCGGGCGGAGCCGTCCCGGAAGTCCGGGAGTCGCCCTTGCCTTAAAATCTTGGAAAAACTTTTTACAGATGGAACATAGAAAGTGGGGGCTTCTCCCCTTTCCCTTACAATGGTGCGAACCGAGCTTTCTCGGCCGTTCCACAAAACTTGCTGGAAGCGAGGATTTCTCCCTCGCCTCCCACCAAGGAGCAGGCTGGGCACCCAGCCTCTCCACAAACCTGTAGGAAGTGGGAATCTCTCCCCAGCTTCCCACCAAGGAGCAGGCTGGGCACCCAGCCGCTCCACAAACCTGTCGGAAGTGGGAATCTCTCCCCAGCCTCCCACCAAGGAGCCGGCTGGACACCCAGCCGCTCCACAGATACTGTAGGAGTTGGGCTCTCCCCAGCCTCCCACCAAGGAGCAGGCTGGACACCCAGCCGCTCCACAAACCTGTAGGAAGCGGGGCCCATCCCCCACCTCCTACCAAGAAGCAGACCAGGCTTCCCCCGGCCGCTCCATGCCCAGATGTCTCCGGGCCAGCTTTCAATTCAAAACTCGCATGTGCTAAACATGAAATAAACTTTCGCACTGTGATTTGCTTTTCTCTACCAGTGAACAATCTCAGCCGAGATCACACACCGCCTCCTCCCCACCAGCCGATCTCTGGGGGCAGGTTGGAAAATCGGCAACAGGAAAAACTTGGAGAAATGATTTCAAAAGCAAATTTTCTCACCACCACGCCAGGTTGTCCTGGGATCGCTAACAATTACTGACTTTAAACAGATACACAATACATAAACAATACACACACATACAAACTACACACTACACAACGAAAAGAACCACCTTTATACTAGCTCCTGTGGGATCTTGGAACCATGGTGTCTCGACCTCAGGCCCGTGGCAGGGAATTCTTTAGATTGCTGTCAGAAAGGAATTCCTTGCAGGATGTTTTCGGTCCAGAGGAAGGGTACCAGGTTCTCGTGTCCCTTCTGGGTGTGCCAAATAACTGTTGCCTTTTCCCCCAGCCTGGAAAAGAAACTCGAGATCATTTTAGCAAGGAGGTAATATAAAAGGGGATCTTTATTTTGAAGGTCTTCAGGAGCAGTTATGGAAAGGTGTCCATAAAAGCCCAGCCCCTCCAGGGGTGGGTACATATTTATAGCTTTTAGGAAATTAGCATAATTGATTAAGAGCACCAATAAGGAGAACAAGTGGCGATTCAATTCCCCCTCAGGTCCAGCCCCTTCCCTGGAGCCCCCCTCTCAGCACTGGCTGCACTCTGCTTATGAAAATGTACCTCAGAGTTGTTCTCGGCCTTGGTTCCCAGGAAGAACTGAGATAGGACAGGGCCTTGCAACCCCCTGGGGCTTGGAGCTCTGGAATTTGTTTTGTCTTTCTGCTTAGGGAAAGGCTATGGAAAGGTACTGGAAAAACTAGCTATTAATATCGTAGGCTACAGAGCCACAAAAATATGTGCAGAGAGTACAGAGAACATATAAAAGAAAAAAGGCAGAAACCAAACGGCATCACCGGGAGCACAGTGCCTTAGGGCCGGGACACAAAAAGTGTCCCTTTTCTCTGAGAAAGAGAACTCTGCCCCCCAGTTTCTTGATGTCAGTTTGGAGGAGGGTTTTGGCCCTGCAAGGGCAGCCAGGGTCCTTGTTGGTGGCAGCTTGGGTCTGCGAGGAATCTTAATCCATGCGGAATTTCAGCATGCGGCTGTCAACTCCCAGATATGTGGCCTTCGATGCAAACAATGGCGCATTTCCATGTGAAAGAAAACTCAGTCCCCCAGATGCATGATGCCAGTTTTTAGGAGGCATTTAGCCCTACAATTGCAGCCAGAGTTCTAGCTGATGGCAGCTTGGGTCTGGGAAGGATCTTGATCCATGCGGCATTTCAGGTGGCGTCCGGTGTTGCCCTTTCCCCCAGCCTGGAAAAGAAACTCGAGATCATTTTAGCAAGGAGGTAATATAAAAGGGGATCTTTATTTTGAAGGTCTTCAGGAGCAGTTATGGAAAGGTGTCCATAAAAGCCCAGCCCCTCCAGGGGTGAGTACAATATTATAGCTTTTAGAAATTTAGCATAATTAAGGCACCAATAAGGGAGAACAAGAGTGGCGATTCAATTCCGCCCTCAGGTCCAGCCCCTTCCCTGGAGCCCCCCTCTCAGCACTGGGTGCACTCTGCTTATGAAAATGTACCTCAGAGTTGTTCTCAGCCTTGGTTCCCAGGAAGAACTGAGATAGGACAGGGCCTTGCAACCCCCTGGGGCTTGGAGCTCTGGAATTTGTTTTGTCTTTCTGCTTAGGGAAAGGCTATGGAAAGGTACTGGAAAAACTAGCTATTAATATAGTAGGCTACAGAGCCACAAAAATATGGGCAGAGAGTACAGAGAACATATAAAAGAAATAAGGCAGAAACCAAACGGCATCATTCCCCCCTTTTTTAGAGACTAACAAGACTCTGTCTTGTCTAGTCTCTACTCTGCATTCAACCATACCTCTGGTTTATACAACTGGCTATCCCACTAGTTGTTACACAGATGCTAATTATAACTACAGTTACTATGAACATTTCTTTTATCTAGGTTCAGTTTGGTAACAATGAAGTGAGTGTACTGAAGATATTCAAGGTCCAGTAAGCTCTTTTGAGAGTTACTTGGTGTAGAATTTGAGTTTGCTTTCAAATTTCAACCAAATTTCTAAAAAAATTTTTCATTCAGATTTGCATAAGAACAACAATTAGTGTTAATGATTTTGTGGCTAGTAGGAAATTAAGAGCTATTTTGTTTTGTCAACAGCCTTTAATATGATTAAACATTACATTTGGAATCACAGCTCCATGGCACAGGCCCAATCTTTATCTTGGGGCAAAACTTACCAGGCCAGATTCTCAACTTTGACAAGTTGTCCTTATGAAGAGCTTTTGGATACATTTTGGACTAGAGTTACATGCAAATTTAAGGACCAAATTTGAATCACGGTGTCCTGGGTTAGGCCCAGAGGGGTCAAAATCTAAGGAAGTGATCTGGGCCTGTGCAGGAATGCAGGAAGAATACAACTTCCATTCCTGCGAGAGAAGAGAGCCAATAATCAGGTAGTTTTAAAGAATTGAATAGGTAGGTAAACCAATTAAAAAGTTGGTCCGCCTTCAAGGAAAAAAACCATATATAAGCAGAGACTCTCTGACGCTCTTCCTCTTTGGACCTGCTGCTGCTGTGTAGAGAGGAGCAGCTCCTGCTTCTCTCGCTGGTGAGGCCCAAGCGCTTCCCCCCCCCCCCTCCAAAGGAGGGATGGGGGGGGGAAGGGAGGTTTTACGGCAGCCGTGCCGCTGCAGCCGGGCAGGCATGGGGGAGGAAACGATTGGAATTTTCAGCAGATCCAGCTCAACCGGTGTGTCAGTTACACAAGAGGGAGAGCCGGGCCAGGCAAGGACCGGGCCGGACTCAATCCAGCTCGGGCCAGGCCCTGCCCTGTCACCCCGGGCCCAGATGGCCCAACCAGGCCGAGCCAGCTTGGCAGAGCCGGCAGAGACTCTAGAGCTTCTGGCATGCCAGCTCGGACGCTGTTCAAGCAAGCCCGGCAAAAGAGCACGTGATCCTCACACTGCCGAAAGAGAGAGAAGACGAGGGAATTACTCTGCTCCATGCCTGGACTAAAACTCACAAGACATCCATGCTTCCCGCAGAGAGAGGAAGAGTGAAGACATCTACATAGTGCAGCGCAGAGACTTTACAGTCAGTGGGAGAAAGCAGAACTGATACTAAAAAGGGGGTGCATGGGAAGTTGCTTCAAGAGTGAAGCTGAAAACTCTTTTGGAGAACCATGGTTGGGGACTGAGCTAATAATTCTCTGTAATATATGAAGATATAGTCCAAAAGGGGATGTGAGGTTCTTATTGCAGCCAATGAACTGAAATACCTAAGTACAGACAAGTAAGTGTTAAAAAAATACAGCTTAATGAGAAACTAGAACCAAGAGAGAGGAGAGGCTGTGATCCAGAGCCTTGGTCCCGGGGAGAATGCTAGAGAAGCTGAGTTGTCAGGAGAACCTGTATTGCTAAGCACAGAAGAAGGGATTTCTTTGTTGCTGCAATTGTAACTGGGCATCCTTACAGGTTACCCTGTGGACTTGTTCATTAACCCACCATAGTGGCTGTGGGAAGGCTACTGGTGTGGGAGAGATCCACCATTAAGCTGGACTTTGCTCCGGGCGGCGGTTAATGGTGAGGCAGAAGACCCATAAAAACTGTATTTTTCTTACAGAAGATCCATGGTGTAACCAAAAGAAACTTCTCTCCCTAAATGAACTGGAACAAGAGCTGTTTCTGAGGTGGTAAACTGACTAGAGGTCAAAGTGTTGTCTTTTGTATGTTGTCAGGGAGAATGAAATGGAGAGGTGGGGAAGGAGGGGTGGTCTGGGGAGTTTGTTCTGGTTTTTTTTTTCTTGAGTTTTTTTTTCTTTTTTCCCTTTGTCTTAGATATATTAATAAAACTTCTTTGTACTTTATAAGTTTGAGCCTGCTTTGCCTACTCCTAATCCTTATCTCACAACAAGCAATCAAGTAAATTTAGGTAAGTGTGCTGGCATTTAGCCACAAACCTGAATAGGCGAAACCCCTAAAACCACGAACACGGTTACCAACTGTACAGATAAGAGGTACAAAAGAACAGTTTAAATAATATCATCTCAATTTGTATCAGTCTCTGTTTTCTGGCTGTCTATGGAGCAGATGTCTTCTTAACTCTGGAGCAGTGAATTCAAGGCTCTCTGCCAGCAGATTTGGATTTGGTGAGGGTAGTCAGGACTTGGAATGACTCTTTTTACTTAGCTCGTAAGATTACTGTCCCTTCATTCAACATAGACTCAGTCTCTAGGCTTGAATAGTTGCTAGTCTTCCTTCCTTCTAGATGACTTTGCTCAGTTCTAGATCTTTCATTGACATAATCAGTTCAGCTTTTTGTGATGGTACATTTGATGGTAACACTTTTCTCATGGTTACCTGGTTCGTGGTTGTTACTGCATAACCTGTCTTTTGTTTGCCATCTCGCATGAAGCTGCTCTGATCTGCATACAGCTCCCAGGCTGGCACATCTTTCAGGTCTGCTCTGCTGGAATAGGCTTCTTCCATGGTCTGCATACAGTCAGACTTAAATACATTTTCAGTTAGTGCTGGGAACAGACATACTGGATTGCAGAAATCGTTTTCAGAATAACATTATCCCAGTTTCAGTAGAAATGGCATTAATCCATGTCTTATGTTCATTGAAACTTATTATTATGCCAATTAAAAATACCTTCAAAAAGCCTGAAGAGGACTTTTTTCTTGTGCATATTACTTTAGAAAAAATAAAAATATGAAAGTGTCCTTAACTATTGTATTAATTAAGTCTACCTCTTTGAAACATATTTTTCCAAATTTTTTATGCTGTAGCTATACTGAATTCATTTATTTGAAATTTAATTAAAAATCATTCCCTCCTATGCAGTTTTTAAGGCTCTACATGATACTTTTGTGTTTGAAATTCTGTGTTTGACAATGTAAGTTTTATCAGTGGTTTCTACTATATACATAAAGTAATGCTAAGGAAATTCTGTGCTGACATGTTTCCCCTTTAAATCAGGCTGGTTATTTTTGGCTTTTACTTTTTGTCATTTTTAGCATTTTTTTTCCAACACCCTCTCTCTCCTTTGCTTCATCCTGTTTTCTCTCCTCCTACTCCCCAAAGCATGGAGAATTTCCAGTTTGGATTTGAACTTAGTAGCTGGCTACTCTCTGAAAAAACAGCTGAACCAAAACTCCAGACTAGGCTGAGTGAATAGTTACTGGATATTTCTTCTCTTTTTTGATCTGAAAAACCAAACCCCTCTCTCAGAACTTTATCTAAAGTCAAATGAACCTTTCCATTCAGTCTCCAAAAATGTTTCAGTTTAGAGTCTGTTAATTTTTGTTTTTATTTTATTTTCATATTCAGTTTAAGCAACTTTGATCTCAAATCATTGTTTTGAAACAAAACAGTCTGTTTTGACATAAACTGAAATGAAGTATTGTAACATAAAACGGAAAAGCATGCACCTTTTTTTGGCCAAAGCTATTCACCACACTTGGCAAAAAATAATGTGAATTCCTTTGATCAACCTAGAACCAATTTTCTTTGCCAAAGAAATAGTTTTCTTGCAAAAAAAATTTTTTTAAATCAATATAGACTCTACATATATTAGGCAAATATAGAGCACCCATTTTATCTATAAGTGTAAGCCTACCTCAGTGTCATTCCCTTTGAATTCAGTTATCCTAGTCCAGCTACAAAGACAAAACTCGATGATAAGGGTTTGGTAAGAACAACTGAGCATGTGGGCACATCTGGTCCATTCTCCCTGTCCGCAGAGGACAGGAGACACAGGGTTCCTCTGAATGGTGGCTGCTGAGGGGAAAAAAAGGCCCCACTACGGAGTCAGCAGTGGGAACAATTTCAGAAGGGTTTTGGTGGAGATGACCTCTTCCTTCTACCGACTATAAAGGAGTGAACTAGGCTTTGAGTGATATATAACAACTTACTACTTGTCTGTAAAAAGAGGAGCCAAGAAACTACCATCCACCTTTTCTCCTTTAATAGCTGTGCTAAAATAAACTCTCCCAAGTTACGGCTGATAGCACGGAAACGCTTCCGTTTAAACTGGCCAATGCTCTGATGAGTCGGGGCCGTGGTTGGATTTGAGATACAACAACAGCCCCTTCATCACCCAACACACTCTAAAGCAGCCTTCCTAATATTTGTACAAAGAAAAATGCCCCTTATCATATTTTTCAGCATTTATACTTCTTCTCAAAGGTAAATTAAGATGCTGCTCTTGAGCTAGTTCTGTTTAATGTTATACAGATTTTGGTTTCAGCTATTTCACACCTTTCAAATTCATAAACATGCAAAGGTTTTGAAGGATGTTGTTTGGATTCCTTTTGGCTTTGTGGTATCTGGCTGTGTTTTTGTTTATGCCTTGGTTTCTATGTTTTTTGACTTAGACTTCTGATTTCCTTTATAATATTTGCTTTTTTTTTTTTTCTTTTTTTTTTTTTTTTACTCTCCATATTCTCTGGCTGAAAACCTGGTGCATTAGAAACCCTTTGAAACAGATACATTCCATCCTGTACCTGTGGTTGGGAGTTATGCCAGCTTGAAGCTAAAAAAATAAAACACAGAGGATGTGATAAAAGCATGTATATGTAAAAAAAAAAAAAAGCAAAAACATCTTTTGATTTCATTCTACATTGCGGAGAACAAAAAAGATTTTCTGCAATTTTCAGTGGAAAAAAATTGCCCCGTAAGTAACAATGATTTGGATACCAGTCACTGAAGTTTGAATCAAATAAAGCAGGTACTTGGACTTTCTGCATCCAAGTGGTCTTCTCACAAGACACTGGCAGGACAGGAACCACACTACCTATTTTTTAGTGGGAAATTTCATTTTTGTCCTTAAATATCTTTGGAAATGTGAGGATCTCATCCAAGCTGTTGCTGTTACTATCCTTGCTGCTGTGGTTCCATTGTGACTTGCTTGAATGCCAGCCCCTATTTTTTTTGACAAGAGGAAGTTTAGACCACAATCTTTAAGCCAGTTTTGCTTGTGACTCACCAAGAAAATACCATAAATAATTAATATTTGGAATTCAGAGATGGAGAAGATGAACGTACAGAAAAATTAAATGGCTTGCTAAAAGGCAAAGATTGAGTCAATGGCAGAGCCAAGAAAGGCACCTTAGACCCTTGTTTTAGCATATAATACTGGCCAAGATAATTCAGCCTTCAAAAGGGAAAACTGTGTTTTGTGAAACCGATTATTATTTCGAATATTGTGGCTAAGGTATGTCTATGTCAAATTTTGAAATAGCCTGTGGTTCCTTACCAAGAGAGCCCTGGTTTGAATCACCTCTGGGGACTGATACTTTTCAATCCCAAGGATAAAAATGTTACAGACTTTGGAAGTACATGCCAGACATAAGATCACAAAAATGTGAAAGCTGGGTCCTGTTTCTAGTCAGAAAGGCTAGATATGGGAAGTCTTTGCTTGTCTGCCCTTGAAAAAGAGAAGTATGTTTTCATTGGAATCCAGTGGCCCCTTTACATTTGGTTTAAACTCTTGCCACTATCTACATGTCAAATGTAAAATATAGTACTTAGATTTCAAGGATTCAATACTCATGAAAGTAGAAAGACAGAGGGCTGTGGCTCCCAACCTTTCTCGATACACGTCTGCACTCAGCAATGTTCCAGTAGAGGTGCAGATACCAGTATACAGACTTCAAGCTTACCGACAAAAGTCTTTCTTTTCACTGTTACTTCTCTTCACCTCCTCAGATGTAGCTCTCTGACCACTGGCTGTCTGCAAACCACACACTAAAGGAACAGGGCTAAGGTAGGTAATGTTTACACCCTGGTAGAAATGTAATTTCCAGGACAAGATTTCTTTCCTTTCCATAGGAAGAACTAGATCCAAAAGAAGGTGGTGGACTAAGATGCAGAATATTTTTTAGTGAGACTATAGCTAACTAACCATTGCCTAAGTTAATCCATTACTATTTGGCAGCTTTAAACCACACAGGGGGCTCTCATGGTAAAAGCCCAATCTTTAGAAATTTTTTCATTAAAAAATGCCAGACGTTTAGTCAGAAGCTTCATTCTGCATGAAGGGCTCAAAGAACACTTCTGACCTGCAGCAGGACATCCTTCCATGGCTTAAGCTAAAATGCCATCTCCCATTTCCCACTTCAGTTTCCTTAGATGCCTCTGGGAGAATTTTTTCAGGTGTGCATGTATACCAAGCACAAAAAAATAATTGTCCATGGCTTTTTTCTTTTTTTTTTTAAGTGAAGTACTTTATCAAGTGCTTGCTGATAAGAAGCCACAGCTGTCTTACAAAAAGCGCTGTCTCAAGGGTTCTGTGTGACTTCACTGTCAGTACAAATGGACGCTCGCAGCAACCTCTACACATGCCACAGCAGCAGCCCTAGACTGGGATGGCTGCCAAAAAGGGGGAGAACAAGGGTGTAAAGAGAAATTTAGTGTAACTCAACAGCAGAAATAGGCACAAGATTCAGAAAATAGAACAGAAAGCAAAAGACAGCTGATGAGCTGTTTTTACTTATTTTAAGAAAATTATTCTAAATTGAAATACCTAAATAGTTTTTCTCCAAGTCAGTGCAACTTTTTTAGCTTAATTTATGAAAATAAATAAAATTGTCCAAGCTTTCATAGATTCACATACCTTGGTAGTTCTTGAGAATATCATAATAGTCAGTGAGGGAGAGGGGCTCATCCAGGAAGAGATTGAGGTCACCTAGATTCACCTCTCTGGGACTTTGCAAGAACGTCCTTTTCTCTATATGGGACTCTAAACATCCGGTGCTCTTTTTTTCTGTGGCATCCCTCTTCATTCTTGCATAGATAATTATGGCCAGACATGTCAACACACACTTGATCTTTGCTCTTGGCATTGAATATACTTAATGTATTGCTCTGTCTCGTTGTGCAGCTCTCCTTCATAAAGCACCAGTAACATGGCAGGCTGAGCTGTATGTTCTGTAGTTGCACTGAAGACGTGAGATAATTAATTTGCTACTGGTCTGAGCAGTACTGCCTTGTAGGTGTGCATCATCTGATTTTGGCATAGTGAAGATGTTCCTGAAGGTGTTTAGTTGCTGCACTGCAGCCTGCTGCTCCTCACCTTTCAGTCTCAGAAAGTGCCACTAAAATGCCCATATTACCAGCATGAACCAGACAAACCAATTTTTCCTCATTGTTCATGGCCCTGGAAAATCTCTGCTTTCTTCACCATGCAGGCACTTTTGCTTTTTGACCTCCTAATTAACCATCACCTTCTGGAAGATTGTTTTATTCATTAGGTGTGAATGAAAGAAGCAAAACAACAATTGTGAGTTGTTAAGCGGAAGGTGGATTCGGTTTTGGCAAATCTAAATTTTGTTTATTTTTTCTTGGCTTGTGATGTGTCTGATTTGTTGTTCTTAGACCAGCCCTGCTACAGACACTCAGCTTTTTGACACTGAGCAAGAGGAAGCATAGCTTTGGGGAGGATTTCTGTAGATGACAGAAAGGGAATGTGTTTCTGTAACCACAAAATAATCTCTAGTCTGCACTAAGGTTTTGCTGTGCCTTGACTGTGTTCCTCTACTCCATACAAGTTCCCTGTACCATGCACTAACACATGTGTTGCTCGTTTCCATTTTTCGTTCCATCCATCTCTAAGCAGGATCCTCACTACAGCAGACATAACAGGAAACAGTACTATTAGGGCAGCAAATGTGCTTGACAATTAGTTGTGCAGTTGATGGTCTTTCTGCTTTTTCCTGTTCTCATTTTTTTTCTTTCTTTGTCTTGTTTTCTTCAACAAGAACTGTTTAAGAATGACTTTACTTATCAAACCATTGTCACTATTTCCTATAATCATCACAAACGTATTTTCCACATGACTAGAACTGAAGCCATTTTTTTTAGGAACTAAAGAGTCACTGGAGTGAAATTTAAGAACATTATCAATGACTTGGAAGATCATTTAAAAATTAATTTTCAAGGCAGAATTAAAGAGGAATCTCCGTGGATATATTCATATTTTCAGGAAGCATGCTCCCTTGTTACACTGCTGGTTAACTGTTATTACACTGTCAAGCTGTTATTTTAAGAAACCATTTAGGGATCTGGAGCTCCAGTACAAAACCATATGGTCTATTGACACATACCTTAACAAACTACACCTTACCAGCAAAGCACCTCAAACTCTAATAACTATATGTAGGTGCAATCTATAACACAAATCCTTGAGTATTGAATATTGGTAGTGGTATAAGAGAGTATTTGGGTGGCATAGATAGACAGTTAATTTCAATAAATTATGGTGTCTTGATTGTTCTTTAATTTGGTTCAGTTTGATGTGGTTTGGTTTGGTTTGGTCTTACCACTGAGGCACAAAGAAGATCTTTTGAAATTTTTTACAAGAACAAATTTGTGTATTCTTATGTTGTGTCTGAGGGGGTAAGTGTCCAGCTTAGGTGGGGCACAGAAATTCAAGTATTTTCCCTACTTCATTGAAGGTATAGTTTTTTGGCCTCCATCCTCTTCATTCAGGAAATTGAAGGTGCTTTTTTTCTTTTTTCTTTTTTTTTTTTTTCTGCTGCACAGAGCAACACAGCATAGCTCCTGAGTGATTCAGTGTGTGTGTGTGGCAGTTTGTGTGCTTCTCTGTCTCCTGCCTGACAACCAGCCATCACTTCAGACATAGATTCTCTCTGAGCACAAAAACTTTTTTTAAAAAAAAGTGGATTTCTACTGAACAAATTTTGCCAAAGCTGGATTTCATCAGATCTAACCTGATTGATTTTATTTAGCATTCTAAAGAAGTGATGACCATCTGACAGGGTCTGCTCCAGGCTTTCTCTCATTAGACAGTGTATGGGGGGGTCCTTGTAAGGACTGGGAAAATCTTTCTTTGAAATCTCTGATTTCAAATACAAGAATTCCATAAAGTGAATGAGTCCAAATTTTGCTAATTTTGTGTGTGAAAAGCAAGATTCAATATTTTATTGCACAAAAGTTTCCCATCAGCTTGGTTTTGAGCAGAATAATTAACAGAAAGGGGTTTTATGAGTGAATACTGATGTATATTTGTGTTTAGAGAATAAAACTATAGTAATATCTATTTTTTGATATGCTATAAAAACTTGCTGCATATTTTTTCTCAAAATTGATGAGTAACCTAGAATTCATTTTGTTCCACCCATGCCCAGAGCCAGCCAGCTATTGAGGTTTTTAAAATGAGATGAGTTTTACAGTCATTCGCATGATCCCAGATCCCTTCATCTGTCTTGAAGTAAACACTTCAAACCTTAATTCTTCAAAGGTTTCTGTATGTGAATTATCCCACTGAGGTTAACAGAAGTTGATTTGTATGAAGTTAGTAGAGTACAGAATTCTTTGCAGACTCACTGCTTTATTTGTGATGCAAGGGGAATGTAATTCCTAAGTAGTTGAGGTCCAAAGCAAAGATTAACGCAATCTAGACATTTACATTCAAATACTTCTAAGGTCTTTGAATGAAGGAGTACTATTCTTGTCTGTATCTTCATTATCTTTTCACGGCAGACCTTGGCACAGCCAGCCCATTTGGAACACCTCTGTGTTGCAGCTGACCATCTTGGCTGCATCTTGAAGAAAGGAAGAAATGGGAGAATTGATCAGCCCTGCAGTGCGAGCACAGGCAAAGGGGTGGAGTAGTAGTTGAAGAAGTAGTAGAGGTGAAAAAAAAGAGAGCATAAAATTGTCTAGAAATACTGGAAAT
Organism: Eopsaltria australis; assembly: GCA_034509425.1. Lineage (NCBI taxonomy): Eukaryota > Metazoa > Chordata > Aves > Passeriformes > Petroicidae > Eopsaltria > Eopsaltria australis. The sequence goes on from JAVTVJ010000099.1 coordinate 32,785, forward strand.
GGTAGAAACTCTTTCCTGGACATGTCTGAGCATAATATTACAGCACATTTCACAGCCAGCCAGTGAATGCACGCACGAGTTGTAGTCTCTAGGCAGGAATTACTCATTTAATACATCATTTAGAATTAATTGCAGGGATTCTGCAAAGTCAGTACATACCCTGGATGCAAGACTATGAGAAACTGTTTTTGTTTCAAAGTCTTTTGATGTTTCTGTTTTGAAGTATTTCATTTTTCCTTAGATAGCACCCAGAGAATTCAATGGTTGCCAATACACTCTTTTCTCTTCTGGAAAATAAAATGAAGTCAAATAAAATTAAATCTTTGACAGCATCATGACAATACACACACACCTATCCACTTCATACTGAAAGGTTAAAGAAGCTCAAGGTTTGTTGGCTTCATTAAATCAGACTTATAGAGGAAGGCAAGGATATACATTTGAACCATGAATATTCAGAATTCTCAGAAATGCAACAGCCGTTTATGTTTGGAGAAGGTTTTATGTGTATGCATTTATCCTCACAGAGAAGTTCTCCTGATCTCTTAGATGAGAAATACTGTATGTTCCCTGAGTAGAAAGCATGTGTCATTCTCAGGTGGGTATCCCACATGCCACGTAAGGCACTACCATAGCTGTAAGGTCTGGTATCCTGGGCACTCTGAATAAAACTAAATCTTGTAGCTTGAAGAACATTTACAAGATTTTGGGTGAGGCTAAGACAGGTTTGCAGCATGAGTCTGAAAACTGTAGAGAAATTATATTGGACAAAGGTCAACTTTTACTAACTACTTATGATTTTTCAAAATATGAGCAATCAAATGTTATTTTCAATAAAAATATCAGTATTATGACTCAGAATAATTGTTTAAGATTTCATAATTACATGTTCATAGTCATGGTATTTCAGTTAAGAGGAAAAGTCTTTAAAATGTCTCATCAGTGTTTAATTGAGCTAACATAATCCTGTGCTTTCCATTTGCCTCTCCACACTTTTCAGACTTTAGGTAATTTTGTATCAAATTAAACTGTTCATTACAAAGTCCAACATAATTTTGAAGGATATGATTACAATAATTTTCCAATTGTTTCTGGCATGCTCTGGTATCATAATTAGGCATGCTAACATACAGATTGTGCCCAAAAGATAGTTCCTGCTTCATAGTTCATAATTTATTAAATGTGCCAATGAGAATATTTGGGTAACATTCATTATGTCATTGCTAATAGAACACAGCAGTAGAAAACTTTAAAATTTAGAGAAATTATTGTTTAAATTACAGTTTTCTGTTTGAGTGTAGAGTTTGTTTGCGTCTTTGTTATGCATTTAAGCAGTCCATCAATTGATCCTCTTGTTAATTAAAGACACATTATTCCATACTTTCTTTCAATATTTAGTCCATTAAAACAAAATAAGTGTATGTGGCTTTCAGAGCATCTTCTCTTTTGGCTATGTATAAGGAGGTTTTGATCTGACATATTACTCTCCTCACGTTAGGAATGGGAAAACTGAGCCAATGAGAAATGAATTTACTTTTTTGGAGACACCAATCAGGCTATAGGCAGAACTAGGACTGGACATGAGGCATCCTTCATTTCATCACATCAGTGTCATAGCCCTAGAAAAGCTTTGTCCTTCCATAAGCAGGGAGACCCAAACTCAAGTAGGATGTTGTTAACAAATCCTCCCTCACATTTGTCAAATAAAGCCGAGCTCCTTTGTTTTGCCCTGGGCTGTGAGGGGTCAGGCCATACAAGCCCTAAGACAGGGCATAAACTTAGTTCTGGACCAGAGCTGAGGGAGTCAGTTTGCCTACACACTCCTCTGGTTACATCAAGAGCTACTCTACCTTTACCCATACAAGTATCAATGAGGTTGGCACTCAGAGAGGAATATCAGTACCTTAATTCTTTACCCTTTGGTCTCTCCTTCTCTGCACCTTTAGATATGTGACAGGAAATGATCTTCTAAGGCAAAATCATTCCCTTTTCTTTGCCATCATCCTTTTTGAGCTTCAGAAGATGAAGGGCATTCAGGAAACAAGCCCTGGGTTTATGACTAGTACAGACTTTTGCAGAACTTCTTTTCATAAAGTTAAAGTGGGAAGCGAAGCAGCAGATTGAAGGTAAGTACAGAACTAAAGTAGTTCATTGTGTCTTTCAGAAGCTGTGAGGGTATTTTGGAAGAAAGGAGCAATCCTTTTTTCTTGCATCTGAAGTGAAGGGATGATATGTGTTGTCAATAGAAGATTTTGAGAAGATTGCTTGGTGTGTGGGTAATGTTGAGCTATTTGAGCATAGCACAGAGACACTGGAGATTTCCAGTGCTCACAGCTCAGCTCAGGCAAGCAACTTGTGGCAATTTGAGCACTAGCAAAAGGCAGGCCCCAGCCCCAGGCTCAGCTACCAAGTTTCAAAGACAAGTTGTAAGTTACTAAAACATGGGAATAAAAAAAGGGGCCATATCCTTCCTATGTGAATTTACTACTGATCCAGCTTTGACTTTTCTGCTTTTAAAGCAATCTTAGTGTGTAGCCTGAGATACCAACTTATGAACAGTGGTTAGTTCACGTGTTTCCACTAGCGCTGCCTATGCTATAGAAGATGCAGAACTACTTTCTTTGACAGGGCTATCATATTTCTGTAGGGTTTCTCTACATTTGCTTCTCTTAGGTTTTCAGACTTCAACACCTTTTTCTATTAATTTGAGGGGGAGAGAGATGTAAAGGTTGCTGTTTGTGTGTGTGAGAGTATATTTGGGCAGGGAGGACGAGTTAAGGTTTGCAGTTAGCTAACAAAGAAAAGGGTTAATGGAACAATTTGTATTAAGTTGCCTCTCTGCACTGCACATATGGCATAACATTGCATATATCCTTCTCATGCTTTATACTTCTTTGTGTGATAACTGCAGGATGGTCTGGACAAAAGTGATAAGTATGCTTTTTATGATTCCTAAAGTTGCTGTTGTCCATATATACCTGACCCCCAAGCTGTTAGAAACTGTGAGCAGATCCTGGTGCATATGCTTCGTCTCCTCGTGCATACTTTACTAATCACTTTTGGCTGTAGTTAAACTAAACTAAACTAAACTAAACTAAACTAAACTAAACTAAACTAAATAGACCTGTAGCCTGATTAAATATGGTTCTCCTTATATTTACATGTTAAAAGAGCTTGAAGTTGCTGTTTAAATGGTTTGAAAATGTCCAAGAATTTAGTAAATTGCTCTATAAAAAGTTCCCAACAGCCCTATTGGGATATGTGTGATCTGCTCACACAGACAAGCTGTGGAAATTAAAATAAAGCGTTATTCATTGTAGAAGTGATTAATTATAAATTATGCTAAGTATGCATTTTCTACCTAGAGAAGAGTACAGCAAATTGCTGAGCTCCTTCAAAGTTAACGATACACTAAAGAGCAAAGTTGTTTCTCTTTTGTTGTGGTATGTTTCCTGGAGGCTATGAAATCCATCTTGCTCATTAATAATTCTAATAATTGTACAATGAATAGCAAAAACAAATTAAGAAAAGAGAGAAAATAATAGTTATAATCTGCTTAAATGAATGTATTATCTAATACAAGGTTGCTGGAATAATGAAAAATGGAGAGATAATATTGATTTCATTTTATCAAGACAAAACCCTCTTCCAAGACCACACAACAAGTGAATGGCAGATCTGAGACAGAATCTGTGATTGTTGGCTCCTTGCTGTACTGGGACTGAGGTGTGTGGCTTCCCTTTACCCTAACAGTGGCAGGACAGCACTGTCCCAGCCACAAAGAGCTATTGCATCTTCTCTACAGGATTCCAGTATATTTTTCTCACCTTTGGCACTACAGTAACAAACAGATTTGTTAAACTGAACACAGCAAAGTTCAAGAGTGACCAGTGTTACTGGCAGGAGATCATAATGTAAGCATCTGATTTATAAATAGCTGAGAAAGTTTATCTCTTTGGATTTACAAAAACATGCTGTCATGAAAACAGATTGCTGGTAGTGTAAATACCATGGAGCACAACATACATGAAAAAAACAGCTGAATTTGTCTTGTGATTATCTATCTGCTTGCAGCCTCCCTTCTCCAAATCCTCTGCATCTGAAGAGCACCCAGGGTTTATAAAACAAAATAGCTAAAGGTCCTGAGAACAATTGTGCAGTGCTATACTGTAGGCTTTCACTAGACCCAGTGGAGTAACAAATGTCTCTGTAGCATGCTTTACTGGCATGAATCCTTTGGTATCTATTTTCCTTCTCCTCTGGTTGTTGGGTGCAATTAGTTCATCCAAAATGGCATGCCAAAAGACCCTGTTTAATAGTTTGCCATATATAATCTTATATTGCTCTGGCTTTGAAATTTCTTCTTCACATATGGAGCATAGAGTAATGGAGATCATATTATTCTTTGTCATCTGATAAGCCTCAGAATCTGTATATAAGGATTTTTAAGTCATAAACATAATTCTACCTAAAGAAATGCAACCTCAAAGCTGTCTTTTATTTCTCCTGTGCACAAAAGGCACAGTTTGTTTTAGGAATGATTTGCTAAAACATAACAGGGAGTTTATTTTCCCAGTATCCAACCCTTCACCTTCATCTAACAGGAAAAGTAGGAATTAGAATTCTAACTTCCAGTAGCCTTTCAACTTCTGTAATGATGGGACCAGGATTAGCCAAATAAAACCTAGGGAAAAAAAGGTTATTAAATTTAGCATTTTGAATGTTTTTTCACTCCAGACAAAATCCAGACAAAATGAGGATGTGAAAAAATTCAAAACATTAAATGGCACAGGAGAAGAGAACAGTGATCCTTTATCATGCTCTCCTTGTTCTGCTTCATGCCATTTCCTTTCCTGAAAATTTTAAGTCCTAAATGATGATCTACTCAGGCTGATAAATAAGAACTTCATGCCCTCTTTTGAAAACCAGACTTCTTTATTCTTTCAGAAGGACTTGAGAAGACTGAATAATATCTTCTTTCTTTGACCACAGTCATGCCCAGGAAAAAGACAAGACCAGAAGATTTGCTCTTCCTCTTGAGCCCAAGGCAAGAGTAAATATTTCTGCTCTGCTAGTAACAGATATTCTGATTGGAGAGTGATTTCAGGACTTCACATCTTTTTTTTTGCTAATTTATCTGCTGATTAAAGAGGTTTTGAATGTGGTTTCAGCCTCTTTTGTTATCAAACAGGTGCTGGCTAGAATTCAATTTCTAAAAAAAAGGCAAAAATTACTGAAAGCCTTTGGCCAAAATCAGAGCTTAATCAGAACCAGAATTCTTTCTGAGTCCTCCACTGCTGATTCATACAGTAGTACAGGATACTGCCTTCAATTAACAGCAATCATCATTTATATCATGCAATTCACAATTGACTTAACTCACTAAAAGTAATGAATTACAGCATGAACTTCAGAACAGCAGAAATAACTCACGTAAAACTGCAGAGGTGAAGTCAAAGCCTTTGCTTCAATGATGCTGATGCCAAAGACCCAAGTATGTGTGGAGGAGACGTGCACTGCACAGACCCATTCATGGTTGCTGTGAAATGCATTTTTCTACAAGCAGAGCATGGTGATGTTGTAGGGGATCTCTTTTCACCACCACAGCACCTTGTGTGGTTTTGCTTGACATTGCCCAACATCTTCTTAGGAGAGGAAATTGCCTGAACTTTATCGAGTCGGTTGATTGAGCTGTTTATTTCCTAAATATTATCAGATTTTGCAAGATTTGTTTTGGCAAATAATGACTTTTCCTGTTTTCCTGCTGAGTAAAGTTACGCTGGCTCAAATTACTTGTCAAAGATTTATTTTTCTGTAGATGTTAACTATCAATTCCTTTTTTCTTTTTCCTTTCACTGTGCATTCAACAAAATCAGCTGACACTGGAATTTTACACCAGTTCTGCATACTGCAGTATCATGTTTCTAATTTATTTTCAAAACTCCTTTGAGTAGGTCTTTTTGAAGAATAGAGGCAGTCTTCTTTGGAATCAGTTCCCTGCTAAAAGCATCCTGGAACACAGCACTAAATCCCCTTTCCTAGAGTAAGCCCATCCAAAATCTTGATTCAGTCTTCATCTGCTCTGTTCTCTGCCTCTTTCCTTCCTTTCCTACAGCAGATACTTTCCAGAAACAAGGCCTGCAAGAGGGCATCTCATATGGGTTAGATAGGATGAAACATCATCAGCTTCTATTTTGTTCATTTTAGACGCTGAGTTCACTTTAGATGAACATAGAGAACACCAGATTCTCAGGACAGATGCAAAACTAAGTGATTTCTCATAAATTTGAGCTACGGCCTCGTTACACTGCCTGATAGAATGCAAAGAATCTCAGAACTGTTATAAACACAGTGCCAGCTCTTGGAGACTGCCCTGTCCTGGCAATGTTATTGTGAAGAAATCTTGATGGAGAAAGCTACGACTCCCTTGTACACACAGTGCTTGCCATAAAGCTCTGGCTTTCCACTGGGGCAGAGACACATAGCAGCCTTTGTTCTGCATGTGGAGAGAGAAACACAGACTCCTGTCCTGAGCAACTCCAGGCAGAAGGAAGCCTGACGTACTTGTCCCAGTATTGGCACCTCAGGAGTAGCTGGGATGGATGGAGACTTGAAGCCTTCCACTCTGCAGGTGAGCATGGTCTGTAGAGCTCTTTTAAGGGTATTTCAGCTTAGTCCTCCCTTCCAAACTATGCTCATTTCTATCTAAGACTGTGGGACAGCAGGAACTCAGAAGCAAAATTTTCAACAGCTATAATCTGATATACCTCACCAAGAGATCCTTTGCCTTTGATCCTAATTTCCTACCTCCAGATTTTAATTAAATGATCAAAATCCTCATTAGTTCCTAAACCATTATTACTAAATAAGAGGACATGAAAACTTGAGTTTTCTTATCTCATAATTATTAGTAATTTTTAATTTGCGTAACTGAATAAATATCCAGAGGATGGATTCTAGAACTGCATCTTGTGTGCAGTGATGACAGTAAAGCAAGAAACACTCTTCCGAAGTCCTGGCAGTTGTATTCAAAAAAACAGATCAGATGGGAAATGAAAACCAGAATAACAGAGATCTTTTTCCCAGGAGAATGAAGCTAAATTTCTCCAGTTGTAGGAAAAGAAACCACAGAGAATGTATTTACATGAAGAGGTAACAAAAAATTGTGATTAACGTTTGTTTGTGTGTGTGCATTTGAGTAAAGTATGAACACATTTGTAACTGCACACCACCACAAATTACACATCAACTCCTTATTTTGTAGGGTTTGATGTACTGTGTTCTCTATGGCCACTGCTATTGTGCAGTGTTATCTGGACCCCACGTTGGGTGATCCACAGTTCATTAATCTGATGGTATTTGTTAACATGTTCCATGGACATTGTGTATGGTTACCATGTCAGTCATCTCTCTACAGTTCAGCCTACCTTTCTGGAAAGGCATTTCCTAATCCCCAAACCATAATCTCATTAGCACTGCACAAATCTAACCAAATAAATAGAAGTAAAGACTGAATGCCTGGTCAAAGCACTGTACCGCAACTCATGAGCTAAAAGTTTCAATTAATTTATCTTGGTGGAACTGTACTGATATACATCAGCTAGAAAGAGGTAATGGAAACTCTTGTAACTAAAGGTGTACATTCCATTACACCAGAGCTGGCTCAAGTACTTGTAGCAGTGGAACATTGCATGGGCTGATTTTTTGCAGGAAAAGCCAAGTCTGATAACTAAGGGAGAAGAAATTCTGTTTGTGTACTCTAGCAAGGTCGTTAAAATTGAGCTTCTGTTTTTTGGTACAACACTGCAGTGAAGCATTCAGTCCAATTTTTCTTTGGTAAATGAGAATATAGGTCACTTGAAGTCATGAAGTTAATCTCACTGGCAGGAGAACCATGCAATACCCAACCTCTCTACTCATCTAGTCTGTGTCTCAAGTACATTGAGGCACCTTTGTGCTTCTCCATCCTTGCAGGTTTATACTAAATTCTGCTTGGAAAATCACTAGAAGATAGAGGAATGCTCACATTTTTAATCATCACAGAAGAAGTTATTCTAAATGCTACAGTGCTCCTGTTTTCATGATGTAATAGAGTGGATTTAAAGCTCTTGCTTTAAACTGTAGGAGAGAGTGTGTCTTAGGTTTTCTCATGCACACTTATCATAGAGTTCTGGCTTCTCTTCCTAGAACTGTCAGTCCCACAGGGTATTTTAAACTCTGCCATGAGGGAAATTTGTGGTCTTCTTAGCACTAGTGAAGGAAGAGTGCAAACAGCCTAAAGATATCTTTGTGCCCTGCTGCTGCAATGGCACTGAACTTTACATACAATGATCTGGCCCTCAAATCACTACTGATATATAATATGCCTAATAGTCTCAAAATCAGACCTGAACATTGTTCTTGAGCTGTGTATTGGCTTTGTGGTGAATCCTTGTTTTTTTTACCCTTCCAGGACTGTGATGGGGCCACCAAACTCATTTATATTTGTAGTCTACTCAGGACTGGAGTTTGTGTCATCAAAGTCAAACAGTTTTTACATATGCTGACTGCATATTAAACTGTGGGCAAATAACCAAAGAAAATAGGTGAAGATCAGAGAAATAAGTTAATTTCTTTTAAAATGAATCCATTTTGTACTATACCTTGGACTGAATCCTCATACGTGGCTCATCCTTTTACACCAGTCTAGCAAGGTAAGAAAACCCTTATGCAGGTTAAATGCCAGTACAGTTTCATTTGCCTTCAGCAAGAGGCTCTGTTGCAACATTTTCAACTGAGCTGAAAAACTGAACACTTTTACTACATTACTTCTTTAACTGACCCATGTTCTTCCAAATGGGTGTTACCAGTTCCAGTACAATATCCCACTGTAAAAAGAGGGAATATTTGCACAAACTCAGTCTTTCTTTTAATAAGTTAAAATAAAAAGTCAAAATTGTTTCCTTATACTTGCTTTTGATATAGGCATTCCCACCAGCACACAATGTTTTTGCAATAATTACTTAAAATAGGAAGCAGTTAAATGAATGTAATCCAGCTCTTCCAGTTAACATTACACCATTTCATTTATTAAATAGACCAAGTTTGTTATGTTTATTCACCATTACTGCTTGGAAGTTGTGGTTTTAACATTTACACATTTCAGATTATTACTTTTTAATGTTTAAATTTGTCAAGTGATTTTGACCAGACCAAAATACCAAATACTGTAACAGGTACAGATTTGCATTTTCTGGGTGTTGAAAATAAGTCTTGAAAGACTACTGGTAAAGACTACTGATGTTACAGTCTAAATTTTTATTAGAATTATGTAATAAATCTCTCAAAAAATGAGTATTTCCATTACTTAAATATAACCTGAGGCAAACCATGTCCTGCATTTTACAGGACAATGGTCTCTAAAGGAATGGTAAAAATGCCTATCAGTCACCAAAACATTCTGCATCTGACACTGCATTTTTTCTAGCAGAACCTGTATATCCTCTATCACTTCTTCTAGTACTGCTTCTAAGCAAAAATTATGAGATTTCTGCAAAAATTTCACAGTAAGTAGAAATTAATTGCCATACAAAGGGATTGTACTGCTTTTCTTGCAGGTATAGCTGAAAAAAAAGCTGCAGATAGCAAAGTCAATCAAAAAGAGTTTTGTCACATCCTCAGAGTGCACCCTTGGTCCCAAAGGAGTGAAGATCTGCACAAGAAAGCACAGATTGTTTCACTACACCAAGGATGTTCCTTCCTTCCTTCCTTCCTTCCTTCCTTCCTTCCTTCCTTCCTTCCTTCCTTCCTTCCTTCCTTCCTTCCTTCCTTCCTTCCTTCCTTCCTTCCTTCCTTCCTTCCTTCCTTCCTTCCTTCCTTCCCCTCTAATTGCCTATTTTTAAAGTGTAACAATTTCTATATAGAAATGTTGACTCCCTTTGCATTCCTTTTTTTATTCTTTTTTTAACTCAGGAACCATTTGATCTATCAATTAATAAGTGTTTAACCAAACATGGTAAAAAAAGGAAACAATTGGACAAGCCTTTGCATTTGGCAGCACTCTTTAAGACTCACTTTGAACAGCTGGACTCTTTACAGTCCTTGTGATGCAGATTAAATGAAAATAATACATGGCAGAAAATGGCTAAATCATTTGAACTTCGCAAGTTATTGCCTAGAGCCATTTCACTACAGCTCATTAGGGAGTTTATGTTTATAATGTAATGCCTTTAAATAGATTTGATTTTTCTAAACAGGGTTTTGTAAATTAGAACTTTCCCAGGGGGCTAACCCGGCGCAAGCTGTTCCATTTGTGGAACATATCCTGACTGAAAAGGCAAGACTACAGGAGAACAAGTTTGCTTAAAAATACAGAGCCCTGTGTAATGTAACTACTTAAAAGTTTAGGAGTATCACAGTCAACTGATGTACAAATAATGATCGATGGTCCTGGGACGCATTCGTAGGGTTGCCAACCCCTCACATTTGGAAACAAGCATCATCTTATCCCTTCTGCCCAGTATTCATACAGCTTTATAAATCGTGAGATACTACAAATAAAAGTGGGTTCAAGTTGCTTTTCAACTATTAATTCTCTAGTTATGTTTTTCAGTCTTCCAATTTCATTTGTGTAATAAGGAAAGCTTGTCATTCTTTTCTGCGTAAAATCCAATTATTTTCTTGTGTCCTTTTAATTCTAATTAGCAGGGCCCAAAGGAACTCTATGCTCATTTTAATGCAAACAAAGGTTTCACGGTGCTAATTTTCAGAATTTCTCCTTCCTTCCTTCCTTCTGGACTTCCTTCCTTCCTTCCTTCCTTCCTTCCTTCCTTCCTTCCTTCCTTCCTTCCTTCCTTCCTTCCTTCCTTCCTTCCTTCCTTTTTTTTCCTTCTTTGCTCTTTCTTTTTCCTTTTTCTTTTTCTTCTTTCTCTTTCTCTTTTCTCTATTTATTTTTCTTTCTCTATTTCTTTTCTTCTCTTTTTCTTTCTTTTTCTTTTTCTTTTTCTTTTTCTTTTTCTTTTTCTTTTTCTTTTTCTTTTTCTTTTTCTTTTTCTTTTTCTTTTTCTTTTTCTTTTTCTTTTTCTTTTTCTTTTTCTTTTTCTTTTTCTTTTTCTTTTTCTTTTTCTTTTTCTTTTTCTCTTTTTCTTTTTCTGTTTCTTTCTCTTTCTCTCTCTCTTTTCCTGTTTCTGTTTCTGTTTCTGCTTCTGTTTCTGTTTCTGTTTCTTTTCCTTTTTTTTTTCTTTTTCTGTTTCTTTTCCTTTTTTTTTTCTTTTTCTGTTTCTTTTCCTTTTTCTTTTTCTGTTTCTTTTCCTTTTTCCTTTACACCTTCTGGTCCACTCAGAAGCAAAGTCGGTGGGGAGTCTGCCAAAGCACAGAATATTGAATACATACGTGGCAACTTGCTCCGCATATCTCACCACTGCCCAAGATGCTGCTGACAAACGCTTGCACTAAGTTAAAGTTAGAAGTATTATACACTATCATTCAAATTGTTTAGACTTTTTCTTTTGATTCATGCCATTGCTGTATTTTGTACATCCTCCTGACCACTCTTAGCAGCTGTAACAACACTTGTGGTATTACCAGTAATTTGCAACTTATCAAACATGATTGAACCTTGTTCTTTTGTGTAAACGAAACAGAACTCTCTGGTTAGCTTTCTTTATACTTTGGAAATAGTGCAAAGGAAACCAAGTCTATATTTGCATGCCAGACAATGAAACATAACACACAGTGTATACATGCCTTTGACACTGTAATTACTAGCTGTTGTTTAGATTCCATGTATGGTCACTGGCTTTGGCTGTGTTGGAATCAGCTGTATCAACATTTAATCAAAGTCTTATAGATTTTGGTTGTATATTTTTCTAATGTCAAAATGGAAATGCTGAGACTAAAAAATAAGTTCTTTGGTAAGAGAATGCATGCCCACTGCACTGCAAAAATAATGAACCTTTGTGGCATAATGAACAAAGCCATTGGTGATTTTGTAAGTAGCGAAGCACAACAGAACAGGCAATTTTAAATTTGATTTTCTTTTTCAGGATTTCAACAACTTTTGATGAATGTTTCTGGAATTTGAACTTGAAACTGTGTTAATGTTTTCTTGTTCATCAGACAGTTAGGCTTAACTTGCCTAAATCCTTTTAGAAATTAATCATGTTCGAGACTTTTGAGCATCTCCCATACCCTGGTCTGAACTATATCTGGTCTCTGAAAAGCTATGCTGGTAAAGCAAACTCAGTGGTCCACTATCTCAGATCACCATACAGAGTCTCAATAAATGGCACAGATAATGAATGTAAGCTCAACTAAACTATTGCCTGTGCTGCAGAGTACCCATGGAAAACATAGATGAGATCTGGGAGCCCAGCACACGGGTGTGAACCCAAAGTGTTGCCTGCATGGTCCTGCATGAAGCTTTGTACCTAGATCAGTAAGCTGGAAGAGCATGCTGTGCACTTAAGAAGAAGAGTTAGAGTGAAAATTGTAAAACACAGTTTGCATTTTGATAGTCTTATGGTCCAACACATGTTGGAAAAGTTTGAATAAAAAGAAGTCAGTGTTTTGCCCAACACCATCCAGTCAAATTCCCTGGTCTGCTGAAATCCTCCTGTTGTAAACAATCATGTTCAAGGTGTCAGTATCCTCCCTGGTTTTTGTATAAAACAATTGCTTTTGAAGTGCCTTTTTTATGTTGGTTACATCTGTAAGGCTAGGGAGCCAGAGGGATTAGTGCATCTCAAAAACATGATGGGAACAAGGATTTCTTTCTTAAGCAAATTCTTAGTTAATTTAAATACAAATGAGCAGAGATAAGGTCTTTCTGAATGTTTCAATGCATCCCAGCCCACCATAGAAAAAATGGGAAGTCTTGCAGTTCTTAGCCCTTACACATGTCCTTTAGTATTCCCAAGGGAAGAAGAGCACAGGAGTAGTGAGCCACATAGATTAAAAAGTAAGCTGAAAATATTTAATGAAAAAGCATGGCTGAATGTAGAAATGAAATAATGAGTAAATGCAAACTGTTCCAGACCTTCAGGCCATATACGTGAGTAAACTTTTTATTGCTCGCAGGAAAAGTGGTAAAATCTTAACCTGCCTTTCCCCTTGAATATATAACTAGAAAAAAAATCTTAATCATTCCACTTAGAAGGGAAAGGGGGAGGGAGGAAAGAAAAAAGAAAGAAAGAAGGGAGACAGGAAAGAAAAGAGAAAGGGAGGGGAAGGGGAAGGGGAAGGGGAAGGGGAAGGGGAAGGGGAAGGGGAAGGGAAGGGGAAGGGGAAGGGGAAGGGGAAGGGAACTAATTACCTGTATTTCTCCAGTTAGTCCTATGTTAATTACAATTCTTTCTACATTATAAAAAACTACAAATGAAAGTTGAATATATATTTTTACTTCTGGGAAGTCTAATGAGTGACAGATTACCTTTCCTTTTTCATGTATTGTATTCACTTGGATAATTAAAAAAAGTAAATCCTAATAATTTCATTCATAAGATAAAGAGTGAATTTTCTGGAGTAGTTAATACTATTACTGTTAAAAGTATTAATAATCATGGTTATAGCATTATGATACTAGCTAGCCAGAGAAGTTGTCAATGCAGGAGCATTAGAGAGGTACTCAACAACATAGAAATTGATTGAATTATGCCAGTCTTATAGCAGTTACAAATTTCTTCTATCTTCATTTAGGAAAATTTATTTAAATTTATTTAAATTCATCTTTTTTCTGTGTGGAGTTTTTAGATCTCTTCTGATGAACATACAGGTAGGTCTGTGGCTTCTCTTGAATGAGATTAATTCCCGTGACAAAGTAGGATATGAAAGTTGTCCTCCATAAGAACTTAAAGGGTCTTCAGGCAGCAAGCAGAAATTTAACCAGTAGGAAAACACTGCATTTTGCTTAATGGAACAGACTATTGTCAGTGTAATGATGGTAGTAAATCTGTTCATAAATGACTAAGAAATATCAAGAAAGACAACTCTTCTTGAAGAATGGTGTTAAATTTCAAAACAGTGTTCACCTAGTACTCTCAGAGAGACATGTCCAGCTTTTGGAGTTGACTTTGATCAGCTGATATTAGCACAGTAATTCTGGATTCAAACCTTCGTGACTGAAAGTAGCACTTGGCCTGATAGCATGTATAGGGAACATACGAAAAAGTAAAAAGTTTAAATAAACAGCCAAAAACACTTCTAAGACATTTCCTTGTGGATAGATTTAATTATACAAAACCAGCTGGGGGTAAAAGGAATCTCAGTAAAACAAGACTTTTTTTCTTGGCTGAAACATTTTCATGTTTGAACGTGATCAACTACTCCTACAGGATTTTATTATTGGGGGAGCAACATAAGTAACAGCTGCTGCTATTGTTACTTACAAAATTGTTTTCATTATAAACCCAAATTTTCCCATGAAAATTTGCTAGAATATTTTTTCCACTGTAGTGTTCAACTCTGGCTTTCTGAAAGTCTGGATGCAAAAAGATTTGGACATTTCTGTATATGAGAAAGCTGTACTAGAAAAGCTCCTGTGCAGTGTTTTCCCTCTCCAGCCACTGAATGTCTGTAGATTCTGTTTCGAACTGGAATTACTTCTCACTGATTGTCACTGTACAGCTTTGTTCCAGATAAAGAGAATTTTGGGTTGAGCAAGTTTTTAGTATTCAAATATTTGAAATTTGAATAGATGGTATGAAAGAAAAGACATTTCTCCCGACCATTAAGTGGCAAGTCAAAAACTGTTTAGAGAAAATTTAAAGCCTTTAGCTGATTTCAGTGGACACTGGCTTGAGGCTTGAATGCTCCACTCAGAAATAATAACCCATCTGTGAGTTTGACAAATATCAAGGTAATCCTTACAAGAACTCCAACTTCTCATATGCCACTGAGGTGCTAGGGAGAAAAGACCATACTTTCCTGGCTCCATTATTTCTCTCTCCAAAGCTATGAATTCCAGAGTCAAAAACATAATGCAAGAAATCCTGAGGTCCTCATTTTTCTGCATATTTTTTCCACTGATTTTCCTTAGCTGCTTTCTCATCACAGTGTTTAAGCTACTGAAATGGTTGAAGTTGGAAAAATTTAATACGAGGTATTTGTTGATGGCCAAACCCATTCCGAAAAAGGGGTTTCTTGCAGAAAAATTAATGGCCTGTTGAGTGAAAAGGAAGTCCAGGATTAAGAGAGAAACACAATTTTGGGGAGTTCCTCACATACCAGAAGGCAGGACATAATTAGTGTTGCATTCTTCCAGGAGGATCAGCCACCCACAGATCCCCACATTTTGCCTGAGAAAAAGATGTGCTAAAAATAGGTTGGAAGAAGCAACTGCCTGGAACAACTGTGCACCCAGACTCAGGAGATTTCACCTACACTGCTCCCATCTCAGTATGTCTGCCCAATGCCCTGCCCAGCTTCTCATTTTGGACAGCATTTACCCAAAATAAGTATGACTGTACTGCGTATGGGCAAGCGTTTATGGGCATGACAACCCTCCCAGTGTCCCCAGCTGTCAGATGCATTTGGAAATATTTTGAGACATTTCTGAAATATTTTGAGATCCAAAGGATACTGTAAAATGCTACTTGTGCTGTGAGAACCTCAGGATTACAACAGCCTGCACCAAGGAGCAGGACCTCCAGATGGTGTCTGGGCAATTAGTTCCAGGTTGCAGGACTCGCAAGTTCATATCTGGAAGAGGGTCAGTGGGGTGTTCCTGTCCAAAAGAGCTTCAAAGTCTGGGCTTCAAAATGAAATAGGACAATTACATGTAAAAATGTTCACTAATGCACTCAAGCCCTCAAAAGTGAGGGAATAACCTGATTACAGTTAACATAATTTAATAGTCATATACCTGATTTTGAGCTAAATTGCAGAGAGGAACTGGCAGCTAGAAAATACACCCTGAGTCTTTTAGACACATGTCTCATATTTGGGGCCAAAAGAGACAGATTCCAAGTGTCATTGATATGAGTAAAGGCAACAAACTCTCTGCTTAGGCAGCATGCTCTAGCTCAGACAGAGGAAGAAGAAATAGTGAAAATGCATTGTTTGGAAAAGAATTTGAACAGGTTTTATTCAATAATTGTTAATGTACCATTTAAGATTTATTTGAAGTTTTATTTAAGCTTCAATTTTTTGCAAAGAATATACTTTACTAATTAATATATAATTAGTATATTAATATAATTATATATAGATTATATATATATAAATATAACTGAAATTATCACTTGTACACATACAAGACCTTGTGTCAGCATATGGAAAGTACCAATTTTCAATGAGTTCCTGTTGTGAAAAATTAGGAGTATCCACAGCATGTTATTAAATTACCTTATTACGGAGCAGAAAACTTCTATAAGCCTTTTAATGAAACAGAGTAAATAAAATGTATCTATCATTACCTAACCACCTCCAAAGTATAATATAATTGAAATGAAAAATAGAAGACATAAGGTAAAACTTTTGCCCTCCCCAAAAGGCTTGACCGTTCTGTTTTACATGTCTGGCAACTGCGTATTTAGGTACATAAAATAAGAATATAAAGCTTGATTATTCAAGATGCTGGCAAAAAAAAAAATCCTGGAAAAAGTAATTAGGCACATACTTGAGTGACATGTTCGAAGTAAACCTGGAGAGTTACTTTTAAACAGTTTTGGCTATGTTTTTCAATAGTTCAAGCCAAATTATTCAACACTTCATTCGATCCAAGTTTTACTGAGCAAAACTACATCACAGAGTTATATTTTGAATTTCATTCTGAATTGTTGTTTTTTCCCCCCAGCATTTGCATTCAAACACCTCTCTGGAATGCACGCAATTTAATTCTCCCAGAAAAAACATAGCTGTTGGTGGGAAGCCCTGTTCTCGAGGGAAGTGTTTAGTCGTCATCTAATTGCAGCCAAATTCATACTGGGCTATGAGTATCAGAGTAGTAACTTTGATCTGGACATTGTATTCCACAGGGAAACAACTGAATGGAGTCTGGGGAGAAGCCACCCGTGTTACTAAGCTCTTGGCATACTGAATTTTGAAATGTCTAAACCTTTTTCAGTGTCACTGAGTTTCTTAATACATTGAGCAGCTGTAGTAAAAAAAAAAAGTACTGAAGAGTGTATGAAGGTACTCAGATCAGCCCCATGTCCATTAAAAAGAACAGAATGTTCTGATTCATGGTAGAAAGAGATTATGATTTTTCTCCCAAGTGTTGCTAAGGCTGAAGAGACACCAGAGTTACAGTTCCAATTGAAATGTTCCCCACAGCAGAAATATGTTGGGTGATGAAGATCGTACCACGAAGTATTTCAATATTTCTGCTGTCCACATTCATCTTTGCTCATTCATGCTTCTTCTACATGATGAGTTGATGATTCAGACAGAACACAAAGAAGTCTAGACTGAGGTATGTGAACACTATTGTCTCTTCAGCTTTTGTGTGTTCAACAGTTTGCCCTAAATAGGTATGGCCTTAAAACTGTGCACAAATAGCTACTGTAGGGTTATTTTTAAGCTCTGCAATACCTTTTTTACTCTAGATGGATGTTTGAAATCTAGGAGTGCAAGATATATACCCTGGTTGGCAGAAAAGTCAGCTGAATATCTACGACATTTGTTAATAAAGAATTTAGGAAGCAGCTTCTGTAAAACTACAGAGAAGAGGTTGCATCATTTTTTTACTTTACAGGCTTTCCATCTCTGCCTGCTTACTCCAGTGTGTTAAGAGGTGAAGGCCAAAGGTTCCTAGAACATTAAATGTTAAATTTGAGCATAGTGATGGTTTTGGTTAAAACTGGAACTGGCTGACAAAAATGCTTTACATCAACCAATATTGAAAAGAAATGGTTAAAAGGCTTTATTTCTTGCTCTCAAATAAATAAAGAATTACTCAAGTAAAACCTTTTGAGCTGCAGTAGTCACAGCTAGTATAAATATGAGAAGAACCAGTTCCTCAGAGTGAAAAAGGAAAGTGAATGTAGTGCATCTGGCTTAATCATTGAGTCTAGTATGGAAAATGATACTATCAGTGCCAAAGATCATAGAAAAGTATGTTTCTCTGAAAGATTTGTGAATGATCCATTGAAAAATCTGGCTCTGCTAGGGTAGTAAAATACCTGTACATCAGATATTCATAGCTCTGTATGAAGCATTTGTTGGACTTCCATCTGTCTGAATGATAGGACAACTCATCTATGTGAATGCAATCAGTAAAACAATAAACCATTTTTTCTCTATTTTGTCTGGTTTTATTACTTTTTTCTTTTTCTCTTCCTTTTCTCTCTGCTCCCTTTATCTATTGAATTCAGCTAAGATCCAGAAGTGTGTCAAACTTGGATAGTTTTTTTTGTTTTAATAAACAATTTTGCTGGTCTGGCAGCTCTTCCCAGACCTTCCCCCTTCCACTGTTTTTGGTTCTGTCTTTCAGAAAATCAAACAGTTGACATGAAAGGCCATCAATCACAGCTATTCCTTGAGATGTATAAAATATGTACATTCCAAGCCTCTTGAACAGCACTAAGCAGCTGTGGTTAACATTCAAACTACAAATATGTTAAATATATTTTGAATTTTGCAACATTTGCCATTCCAGTTGTTAAATGAACTTTGCAGGTGTTCAAATACACTGCTAATCCTGGGTTTTTTACTAAGACTGTTAGCAATATTAAACTGAAACTCTGAAACCAAGGCACACTAAATAAGCTTAAAAAATGTGTCAATAAGTGAGTAATGTTACAAGTGCAATATTTACAGAAGAGGAAAAAATAAAATTGGTTTAAAAAATCTCAGCAGCATGATTTTAAGTGTAGTACCAGATTCAACCACTTTATGGATTTTCCTGTTTCCCTTTCATGTAAACACATTTCCTAAAGAAACATAAATCCTTAAACATTTTTCTCATCACTATGTTTTTTATTAAAGCTCTTTTCATTAATGATGGTATCTAATATTTTCATTGTCACATGCCATATGCAATGCGAAATTAAGGGAAAAATCCTGGAAGGGAAATGCCAAGGTTTCCTTCACTTTAGGAATATGCATTGCAGTTATTCTCAAAGTTAAAACCAGTCCACTTACACAGTCTTATCCCTTATAATTTATCTTTGTAGACTCTCACCCTAAAAAGGGAGATACATAAACAGCAGCAAAGAATCCCTGAACTGAATTATGTATTTGTTTGAATAGGGATAATTAATTTTGTTAACTGGGACCCCTAAGCATCCCAAAAACTCTAAGGGGGTAGTATAGTAATTTTGAAATGTAATCCTTTCTGATAGAAAGCTTACAGGATCAGCATCCTAATGAACACAGAAAAAGCATCCACCTTGGATGGTTTGATGGTAGAGGAGATAAAGAGTGAAAGGTGCCTGTGGTTATTGCCCCAAGGTGCTGCAGACTCTGCAGTGCAGCACTGTTCAGGCAGCAGAGGTCTTAAGCATAATTTTTCTTCTCCCCTGGAATTCCCTTGTCTGTGCCCTGTTTGCTCTGGCCTGTGCTGCAGGCTGTGTCTGTGCAGCTGGAGGGGAAGTGGTGACAGGCCAGGAGGGCTGCACCTGGCTGCACGAGGGGCAGCAGAAGCAGACTGAGAGCATTAGCAGCCAGAGATGAGAAATCCTGCTTCCAATGCTGCACCAGTCCAGCCCTGCCAAGCTACCACTGCTACCCACACCAGCCAGACTCCCACCTCCCTGTCCAGTTACCCCAACCAGTAACCCTTTCCTGGGGTTATTTGTTTATATTACACGATCTGCAGAGTCTTTGCTAGAGCTGTTTACCACTGCAGCACAACTTGGCACTAGACCACAAGTGAAAGGAAGGTTTTATGAAGAACAGTGCTTAGGGTTTCTTCTGAAAGAGAAGGCAGAGTGTTGCTCAAGGAACACTCCTTACCATGGTATTTTGCTCCTTCCTTACACTGTTTGAAATTGCTTAGGTTGTGAACACGTCATTTTGTTACGTCATTTGAAGAAAATGTTAGACTGCTAAAGCATGTGGAACTATATATTTTTAAGCCAATTGATCAGTAAAGGCATAATTTCATGTTCAGAATGGCCTCCCTAGTTTTTTGTCCTTTTTAGCACAAATAACAGAACAGTACTACAATAAATCTAGGATTTATAGCTGCTGCTTTAAAGCCAGCCTTTAAGTACCATTTTGTTTATGGTTTTAATAAGGTCATTTAGTTGAAAAAGGAGTTCAAACTTGTATGTAGTAGCCATGTGACTTGTTTAGTCAATCAGAGCACGGGATATTTTAAACCCTTTTTACAATGGTGTGTAAAAGCTTGTCTCAATAACCATCTGGAGAATATTGAGTTTCATAACTGGTAGGAATTATTCAATATCCTCCTCCCCACAGGAATAACAATTTCAAAATCTTCAAAGACTGATATCTAACTGGAGAAAAGGTACTTAATGTTGTTAAAACTGGAAATTGTGTAGAGCTAAACAATTCTTTTTGATCTACCTGAAAAACTACTTTGTAGGCCAGGGAAATAGTTTCCCCAACTGTCAAGTTTTATATATAACTAACATTTCTTTCTCTTTTCATCATGGAATTGCTTATTCCATAGCAGCCTAAAAAATTCTGACTGGGGCTTAGGCTACCAAGTTGATTAAATTAATACGAAAGCTTTTGTTTTTCTTTTCAAAACTCATAAAAAGAGCTTGCCTTTTTATTCTCCCATTTGGGACTAGCTTCCTGGCAGTTCTGTGCATTTTCACAGGGTCATGATGGTGAAAAAGAAACTTTCTTCCTGATGTTATGCACCACTTCTGAGTAAGGAGGCAGAATTTGTGCTTTTCAAGGCATGAGGTGCAGCTGAGGTCAGCAGAGATGCTGCATCCACAGAAAGACAGCACAGGCTGGAGCAGTAGTCACTGACACCCTGGTGATGGTGGTGTCTCGTCTGCCAGCATGGGGGACAGCTATGAATTTCAGACCACTGAATCCCACATTGTTCTTCAAGAGCTGCTGAAATCACTATACATAAATATGAAAGATGCCGTTTCTAGCTACCAGTGCATATCTGTATATCCCACAAACAAACCTGCCCATACTCTACTCCTTTGCAAGCTTGCTTGGAGCTTAACAGCTGCAAAGTCCTGACCTGCTGAGCTCAACCAGCAAAGCAGCAATTAGCAGCTGCTATTTCTGAGGCAAAAAGCCCCTCACCATAGACACTGCATTAGAGAGGCAAACCGCATTCTCCCCATCTATGGAGGCAGCTGGGGAGGGGGGAAAGAGTTCAACACAAAAATTTTGAAAATAACAACCTGAAGCATAATATCATGCAAAGATTACCCTTGGTGAGGAGGTGAAAAATCAGATGATGTGTTAGTAAACGGGTCACACACAAAAAGTGCTTAAGATTTACACATCTCAGTGCAGTCTCTTCTCTTTCCCAAACCAATTACCAAAGGTCTCTTGGAGTCTAGAGCAAACACCATCTCACTGAAAACACCAGTGCATGAACTTTTTTTCTTTTTTAATTTGAGCGAAGACTTTTTATCAATATAAAAGGATAGTAACCCCCAGAGTAAACACTTATCTGTAAAATAGAGATTATGTGCTTAATAACGTTTAATATTTTGGCATCTCAAACCTCCTGTGTAGATCAGTCTGGAAGAGTGGTGTTTATTTTCTTGTTACATGTGAAAGTTCATTCTCAGTATCAAGTTTGTTTGGTCCACTAACTTTGTTAACCTTTGCATTTACTTCTGTATTTGATGGCCTTTCATGAGCAGCCACTTTAGTAGCCAGGATAGAAACAGTTACATCAGGGTTAGAGGTCATAGCCATTATGGGATTTCAACTTAAAACAGTCACTGCTTTAGGGGGATCACAGTATGTTTATGATTAATTATTTTCTTTGTGAGAGTTTCTATGAACAAGATTATTATAGTAATATATAAACCATCTGGGTAACCTTTAATATCTATCTACTTTCTTGATGAAATAATAATCAAGACTTTGTGAAAAATCACTCCCTACCTAGCAGAATGCTACCAGAGCAACAGTACTTTTGTTTGCCTTTTCCAAGGAATTCCAAGGAGGAAAAAGTGGCTAAAAATATGCACCAAGTGCAAGTATATTTTTAACAGAACACATTTTGATGCAAATTAAAGAGCAGAATAATTTTTTAATTATACTTCTAGCTTTTTAAACTTTTTAAAAACACATATCCAAAAGAAATTCTCTGCATAAATTGATTTTTATACACTACTCCAGAATGTATTTTATTGAAGTCAAAACACCAAATAGCATTTTAAAAAACTAAGAACATTATATTTACATCTTTAAGAAATACATTCCAATTGCACGGTTCAGATTCACAACGCTCAAGAGACACTGAAATCATTGCTTAGAAACAGTATTTGCTGACTTCACCAGGGTAACAGTTTAATCCTTAAAGTAATCAACTTTCACCCTTTTCTTGGGTCTTTTGACTTTTAAGTTCTCACTAGTCTTTTTGAGAAAAACAGCCCTAGGAGACAGCTATTATTCTCCTCCATGGGATAGTCCACTTCATTCAGACAAGTAATATCATCTTCTGTTTACACTCATCTGAAACAAGTGCACAGGGTCACCCTCTACACTCTGATGTTTTACCAAAGCAAAAGGAAAGACTCTGCAGCAGGACACAGCAGAGCTCCGAAACCCGAATAACCTGGGAAGCAGACTTTGCATGCCTATTTATTTCTTGCATTTGATCCTCTTGAAAAAGAAATCCCAATATCATGTCCTCAAAGCATTTCATTTAGGCTGAAACACTGTAATAGAGAAGTCAGCTTTGGACGGTATTTCCTTTTGTCTGTTTTTAAGTCATGGGCCAGATTCTCATTTGGTGCAAACTCCACTGATCTCAGCTTGTCCTTTGACTTGAGGAACTGCGTATCACATTTAGTAAGTACATATTAATGTTTTCAGGAGGAAAATTATTGAAGCTGTTTAGAAGAAAAAAGACAAAGCAACAAAGCAAAACAAAAACCCACAATGGTTTTCTTAGCATAGTCAAAGCAGGATGGCAACTAAATTATATGAATAAACCACAATATGGATGCAAACAAAAGTTCTCCGCAATTAAATCCCCAGCCCTAAAAACTACTGGCTAAACAATAAGGAAGCCAAGAGGGCTAAACAAATTACCCTGACCAAGAATCTGAAGCAATGACTCTTCCTGCAGCCTGTATCTCAGAAAAACCTACAAAAACTCTGCATAATGCCCTGCTGCTTTCAAAAGCCTGGCTTTGGCTTCTGTGAAAAAGTATCTATGCAAAGAATTTCTGGAGCTCTGGGATCAGAGCAACTACCATTTTGGAACAAATAAAACCCTTTGCTTTCCCTGAAGAAATGCACATTTTCTTTCCTTGTGACCCACTCATTTACTGACTTCTCTGTTCAGCCTCTGCTGAGTGCTGTGGTCATCTGAAATAAGCAGGAAGCAGGCTGTGGGTGCCAGCAGCCTGTAATGAGACCTCTGAAAGCATGAAAGAGAATCACAGCTTGGTTACAAACCCCTTGGCACATGGCTAGCCCTGAAAGATATATTGAGGAGACCATACTTAAAAAACAAAAGCCTCAGTAACTTAATCGCTAGCCCTAAATCTGCTGGCTGCATGGCAGTTGACCAAAAAGTTTCCAAAATATGTGTCCAGAGGATCATCTTACAACTCACTCGCCCCAGCAACATACAATGAGGCTGTTAAAAGAAAATATTTTAGCCATACACTATCACATCATCTGACACCTTCCCTTTTACTGAACCAGTACAGAAAGCCTTGAAAATACATGTAGAGAGTGATTCTTTTTGATAACTCTACATGTCCATTGGACACCAGGATAGCATTTTTGGGGAGTATTTCCACCAGACCAGCTATTCAGGTACTTTGTTTTGCTGGAGATGGAACATAACTTTTTCACCCAGCTAGGCAGGTGCCCTTTGCTACCTGTATGAAATATCTGCTGTCCTTCACTGAAGAGCACAGAGTACAGACCCACTTGTATGACTGCATCTTGACTCATGCCTGGGGTATGTCTGACAAACCTAGGGATCATTTCTAGGACCACACCCAGAGGGAAAACCTTTTTTTTTTCTTTTTTCTTTTTTGCTAGAGCCATGATTGAATTAGGATTGCTGTTCAGCACTGCCTCTCTTAATTGGTATTAGACATTTAGAATTCATTCAAATGTTGGCATCAGGTCCCCAACAGCCTGTTTCCTCTGAGATTTGACAGTCTTTTCCTAAATCCCTTTGATATTGCAGCCATAGGACCTCAGCCTATTGATTTTGGAGCTATGGTAACACACTGAATTCCAGCTACTCAGTCCAAGCTGTACAGTCGTTTTGTAGCTCTGATATCACAGAAAACACTTGGTAAGGGTGTATACTACATCACTGATTAAGCATTCTGGATCAGTCTCTTTGTCCTCTGAGATTGTCTTTTCATACATTTATAGCCAACAAAGTCCCAGACAGGGCTGCAGTATTAGCAATAAGCTATCCTCCCTGAACTTGCTCTTCACAGTCTCAACACAAACATTGACACAGTGCTATTAATACAGCAAATGCACACTTCACTTGCTTCTCTTTAGGCCTGCTCTGGGGTGACCAGCATCACCTCCGCCATCACTCCTGACTTCTGCATGCCAAAGTTGAGAGCAGACTAGATCTCCTGTACAACAATTTCTGCCAAAAACTAAAGGGCAATCTTTGAGATGTAGACATGTAAAATAAGAGTGAGATTCCTCTCTTGGGGACATATGTTACAACTCTATTTTTACCATTGCTGGCCAAATTACTGCAGCCTTTCTGAAATCAGTGAGAGTTTGACTACTTGCATCAGTTGAGGATCTGACCTCGCTTGTGAAGCTGCTCCAGCCCCTTTCCCCCAAACTGTTTCTAAATTAATGGATTAAACCAGGAAATTTTTTCTGTCAATAAAAAAGATTTGCTAGGGACAGGGGACAGAGTGTTTCTCCTTCCTGGGAGACATCCTCCCTCTTGTAGAAAGCCCTGGGACAGGGGCTGCTGGACTCGTGTCCAGCACAACGTGTGGTGAGGAGTCATCACAGTCTTCTGAGCATGTCTTCAATCCGCAACACAACTTGCTGTTTGGCACAGAAACCAAATTTGCTTCTTTGCATTACTCGGGATTGGGCACGTTACAGGGAATTAAAACATAATCCATTACTGTGATAATACATTAATACACATCCAGCAGCTGCCTCAGCATACCTCACAAACCACAAACGTCCAGTGAAGTGGTACTGTAAATGCTTTGCTACGTACCAAGCACTCATGGTTTTTCTCTTCCCACTCCTCCTCAGGGCTTTCCATCACACAGTCGTGCCCCCT
The DNA here is from genome assembly GCA_034509425.1 of Eopsaltria australis. Classification (NCBI taxonomy): domain Eukaryota; kingdom Metazoa; phylum Chordata; class Aves; order Passeriformes; family Petroicidae; genus Eopsaltria; species Eopsaltria australis. Next base: position 58,124 of record JAVTVJ010000099.1, read on the forward strand.
CAGATCATATCCACCCTCTTGCTCATATCCTGCTTGTGTTGTCTACCTTCTGCAAAGCTTATTTTAGAAATCCTGTCACATCCTGCCCACTCTATTTTTTATCCAGCAGAGAAAGACTTGACACTCCAGTTTCTAGTAAAGCGGCGGGGGAGACCATTTGTTTCTTACCACTATATTTATTATGTTCAGTCTGCTGAGGGAGGTAGGAGGAGTGAGCAAGAGCAACGTTTGCTCCTGTTCCCAAGCAATGTCAACTGCTTCTATTTGGCAGCTGCTAAGCCATCCTCTCTACTGGATATTAAAACATCCTGCCACTTTTCTGCTGTCTCAGAAACCCTGATGAGGACTTAAAAGGTGAGCACGTATTCCTACCCTGAAGTCAGACAGAGTTTCTTCTGGTTGTAGCATTAAAAGAAACCTCAAAGAAACTTTCCCAAAACTAAAGAGGGCTGTGCTCAGAGGTCTCTCTGGGGTTGAGTCAGGCACCTCCTAACACAAAGCAAGCCCAGCCATGCAAGGCATTCACTAGAGAAACAGCTTCTCAGGCAGTGCAAATCTGACAGCTCTCTGCTGACCAGTGCAGCAAGGCTGACAATGCACACCAGATGAGCATTGCCCTGGAGCTTCCAAAGGTATGGACCAAGAACGCATCCTGGAAAACCTCAGCTGCTGTGAGAGCTCTCCCCTTGCTGGCTGACAGTGAGGTAGCTGCCTTCCTGTGCTACTGACTGAAAGCAGTGAAGCAAATCTGTGAGCCCACAAGCAGCAAAGCCCCATGAGCACACGGGGAGAGCTGAGGGAAGCAGACCCCTGTGCCCAGAGAGGTATGAAGCTAGGGAGCTGTGCTTCCAAGAGATGAGGGCCACCCTCCAGCTGCCAACACAGCAGTCTGGCTCACACTGGGCACAGCCTGTTCTGCAAAGTGGGGTACCAGGTTCAGTGCCACCTCCCCAGTTTTTCAGCCCTCCTGCAACTCAGGGAGGAGCTGCTGCCTTTTTGGCTCAGGTGACTACAGACCATTCAAGGTCTTGCTGTGCTTGTTGAAAGAACAAACCTATGAGGTAAGCCAAGTAGTTATTTGGTACCTCTCTTTTCTGCCATGGAAAAAGGGCAATCCTTTACTTATTTGCACTCCACAGAAACTTATAGGAACAACTGACTTTCTCGCCCAGAAATTTGCCTCTGACTGGACAATAAAAGCAGTGCCCAAAAGAAGATATTTCTCTTGACTTTTTTTCCCAGTGAAATGCTCACTGCCACTTCCCTTGCTGATGTCTTCCTCTCTACACCTTGTAGCCATGCACTTATCAGGTACAGTTCACAGCCAGGCACAGAGTTGGGGTGTGCCTCAGATTCAGGTTAGCCTGGCCTTAGGCCCCTTGGGTGCTTTGGGTGGCAATCTCTTATTGCTTTTGCCTAAAACTGGAGTAAATAGCAGAGGCTGCTTCTGCTTCTTTCTCTTCAAAGGAGTGTAGAGCAAATTAAATACAGCCATCAGGAAAGAAAAAGAATAGATGAGGAGAAGGAAATCTCCCACATCTTCTCTGACCATGGAAGGAAGATTATTTTGAATGTTGAAGCTGATGTGACAACATTTTCACAGCAGAAACACAAGATATGCGTTTTTCAATTTTAATCAATGTATTTCCTACATACTGATAGATGCCTATTTTAATTTTGTAATCCATCAGTCATTATTCAATAACATCTGTCATAAAAAAAGGGGATTGTTTCATATTTTCAAGGGGGCATATCTGGAATGCAGTGGTAATATTATGCTGATTTTATATGAATGCAAATATCCTGAACTTTCTTCTGTTATGAATTCTTGTGCTACTGATTTTTCCATCATAGTAAGAGTGATCATAGTGATTCCATGGCTGCTTATCTGATTTTTATAATTCTCTGTTTTCTTTTTAACTTCTATATTTAATTAATAGTTAACATAGAATCTAGGATGGCATTTGATTCAAGTTCAGCAAAAGCATTTTGATTAGTCATTATGGAGTCAGACAGTCTTACTGCTGATAATCTGACTTGTTTAAGGGCACTCCACGGCCTGAGATGGTGCAGTAACAGTCTCAAGACAGGCAAGATATCTGTGTCATAATAAATTCCAGACAAGAAATCCCAGAGATCACTATGGATTAAATAATAAAATTAATTATCAATTAGAAAAACATCATCAATTAATTCTAAAATCTAATTTTTTCCAAAATATAAGCTTTTAAAATTACAAATGCATATTGTTCTATAAAAACTGCAACTAGAAAAGTAGGTTTGATTCCTCAAAGACTGTGGGTTAAGACATTTTCAAGATCTATTAATTAACATTACATCCAGCCTGATAACTTTACTCTACTTAGGCTTCTAACCACAGCAGCAACCAGCAGGGAATGGCAACTCTCCAAGCACTGACTAGAGGCAGCTTGAGTACACAGAAGCAATGTTAGATTTATTTGCTCAAAAACTGGAAAACTTCATAAAGGATGCATTCATTCTACTAAACCAGAGTTTACAGTCATTTAGTTGTCAAAATCTGTTGCATCTTCCACTTGAAGAAATAAAAAAAGAAAACATGACCAAGAATCAGAGAAAGAAATGGTGAGCAATACCCGAAGGGTATTCGAAGCATTACTAAGGTTATTCCTTCAGTTTAGCTTTGTACTGTGCTAATAAATAAACATTAAAAAAATAAATTCAAAATAAATTCAAATCTAAAACCAGGACAACATGGGGATGACAAGAAGACCTATCTACTCAGCCAATATTGGATATTCACTGTAAAAAACAGACTACTTGATGATTTTCTTCTTTTTCTCTAGGCTTAAGGTCCCATTTAGAAGGCCACCTAAGGCTTCTCTCAGATGCCACTTAAAAGAGTGCATAAGACTTAAATTCTTTGCCAGGACTGTGCCTCAGGTTGATGTTATTTTGAAAGTTTCAGCCAAAATGGGTTGGTGGTTTGTTTGAACAAGTTTATTGAAAATTTAACTTAGTCAGGAGGCAGCATATTGATCCAACTCCTTCCTATCCCTGCTCTCAGAAGCTGGTGAACGGGGAGCAGGAGCTGATAAAGGGCTTTGGCCACAGCTCAAGAGTACTGCATCTTCCCCAGGATGGTGCAGTGCTTCACTGGTCCTCTCAACATGGGAAAAACAAAGTTGCCATCATGATAATGCATCATAAAGTAACCATCTATGCTTCCATATATTAATTTATAATAAAATACACTTGGAAACAAAATCAGCTGCTACGGTCATTTTAGAATATAGTCTTTTCATGGGTTTTATGAAAAGCATAATGCATCTCAGGTTTCTGCATTATGAAAGCAGTAGCTTATGAAAAGTATGCAGATATGTGGAGGCAGCAGGGTTAGACCAAAGACTGTTAGCTTCAGTTTTCAACAGATGAAGGATTGAACAAAATCTGACTAGATAACAAAAATTGTGTAGATATTGACATAGATTTCTAACTTTTTGTATTACCTTGCTACAATCTGGTTTTATGCATTTGCTATGTAGATCTATGTAAGCACCAAGTATTTCTAACTTGCTGTTTACAAGATGAGAAATCTAAAATGTACAAAATGTGAAAGACACTATAAGATTACATAAAATGATCCAAGATACAGGTTTTTTTGATTGTTCATGTTAGTAAACCAGTAAAAGTTCTGTTTGTTCGATGTAAAAGTAGGAAATATATAACACAGTCAAAACCAGACCATGCTATAGAATGTCAAATGAAAACATGAAGGGAAATAAATCTGCCAAATCTTTGGTGGACACACACACACCAAAAAATCTTTTCCGTAGCAGGCATGCCTAAAAGAAAACTGTCTCTTATTATTAAATGTTTATAATGTAATTACAGGTTAGTATTAGGCAGATAAATTAAAATCACTGTTTTCTTAGAGCAAGTCATAATAACTTTCTTAATGAATTTGCTCAATGGCCAGCTATACTAGTCAAACATGACAATATAAACAATGAGTGGAAATGAATGGTCACCATTTATCAAACTGTAGCTGTTACAGTACAGCAATTTTTCTTTCTTACTTAGAAGGATCTGACATTTAACAGAGAAGCATTAAGTAAAAGACTCTTGTTTTGAAATTTCAAAATAAGTTAGCAGTATCACTCTAGTTAGGGCCTTTTTAAAGCAAAATAACAATGTGATTATTGTTGTATGGCCAAAATTTACAAAGTGAAATCATGACATTTCTCCAGACTTTTCTGTGAATCAATTTGGGATCATGTATTTACCCAGTATAACCTTTCAGCCCATTAGTTCAGCTGCAAAAGTCACATGAGAACTAATTGAATTCCAGCACAGCTTCCAACAGGTGCATTTTATAACATGTCAGATCCCACAGTTAGATGATTAAAGGACAACTCTCTACTGGGTTTCCAAGTAATAAACACCTATTTTCTATACAAAAAACATAGAGAGGCTCCACCAGCTGAAATAACCTACGAACCAGCTCTACTTGTTCTTATATATCCCAGTGGAAAGCACACAAATCAACCTGTTCATCTCTTCCCACTGGTAGAATTCTGTGAAAAAAAAAAAAAACAGAAGCCTAATTTCTAAGATGTTACACCCAAAACATGAAAGAATTGTCTGCTAACCAGATTAGTCTCTTGGCAAGACAAAAGCAGTTTTTGCACAGTCTTACTCACCTTTGAAACATTATCTCTCACCGCCTTATGGCTAAACCACAGTGATCTGTTGTGGGCAAAGCTCTGATCAAGATTTATTTGACCCTCTTATTTCCATGTCTGTTGAGTGCACTGTCTTGAAAGTAAAACAGGTGTAAGTACAAGCTCTTTTACAATGATCTCATCAGGTCTCACAGTCACAGAACACTTGTTCAACACTAAGTAGAAAAATTAAACCATCAAAACCGATTAATAGTGTGAAATTTTTATGATGACTTTTCATGGATTAAGAAAAGTTTGTGGAAAAAAAATCACTATAGTAAAATGTAAACAACAATATTTTTACCTGTTTTCACATTTATCTGTTTCCCTGAAACCTCGTTCATTTTATGATGACTGTTACTGATCCAGCCTTCCTTCAGTAGCATTGCTGGTTCAGCATCCTCATTACATGCTCAGGACAGGAAGAGAGCTGCAACTTTCCCCACAAACACATTAGCTACATTTATCATTATTTCCTTTTACTTTCTCATTTCGTTGTCATGCTGAGAAGGAATAATGTAATGGTAACCTTACTTGTTCCATTTTTTCCATTGTCTTATCAGCTGAAAAAACATAATTTTAGAAAAAGGTAAAATATTTTTGGGCTCTCTCTGATTTAGGGTTCTGGTTTAAGTATATCAGTTTAAGATGCCACTTCTTCCCAGTGTCCAACACAGTAGCAAACAGCACCTCTAAAGCACACACTTATAACTGGGCCTCAGCTGCTCTTAGCTCCTTAGTCTTAAATGCCAGTGAAAGCGCAGATACTCTCAGACCAGGATCCGAACCTGAGCAACAGAAATCCATTTGTGTCCACCCAGCAGCTGTCCTGCACTATCATAGCATGATCTCTCATATAAGGGCAAGGTACATGGATGAGAAAAGAAATATCTTGAGCAGAATAGTAGCATTCATCAGACAGAGTTGGCAAATGTCGTGAAGCTGGGAGAAGTGATTGCTCTCTCTTGGGTTCAACATCACCTGAAAAAAATTCTCTACAATGATAAAAAAGAAGTACTGAAAGAGAAGGTGTGTTTAAAAAAAAAGGACCTCTGCAAGTATAGTGAGGTGAAACAAAGTTAATAAACAGATAATTACAGAGCACACAGGGGTGATCTGACTCTTTTCAGGGCACTCTGAGAGCCCAGGTTTAACTGCGGTCTCACGTTGCTGCTGATAGTACCGAGTATTTTCTTCTAATGCATTTGCTGAATATATCTGCTGTCTTCAGATCCATAATATGGACAGTACAGCCACAATGAATTCACAGTTGTATTTTCAGTTTCACATTTCTAACTAGGTCCATGCATTTATATCTGGGTTTTACCTACGTGTCTTCTCTGAATTTAGTAGGTGCTGCCTGTAGTTTTTATTAAAACACCTACAGCTTGAAAGAAAGAGTAAAATATTTCCTCTGTGTGAAGGAGTATGCCCCTATCAATGCCATGGATAGATGACAGATTGTCTCAAAATATTCAACAAGTTATATGGCTGTACTTACCCACAAGTGGAACTTAGCTGTGCTAAGGGGGTCGGGTTGGAGGATTCTCCTGTGTCCCTTGCAGAACAGCAATTCAACATTCACATCCTACATCGTTCAGGACAGGCGTTTCAATTGTAGAAGCCAAGGTAAGATCTAATTGCATTTCACAGTAAAATCGGTTTCTACTAAGATGAGTTGGTGTATAAAGCTGTTTCAAAGTCCTATTTGTCCTTCAGTGAGAACAATCTTTCCTCACCCTTCACCCTGCTCTGATGGTTCCTATCCATGTTTCTCTCATGCTCCTTTCCTTGATCTCAAGTCTGAAAAAAGAATATGTAAGTAACCAAGCCAGAATTCCCAAGGAGTTACAAACCACAAACGAATACTATATTAAGAAAAAAGTATATTCCAGTCATTCCTGGGCTGATCAGATTCTGTAAAACTGTTTATTAACTGGGGTATGCTCTCTGCATTAATTTTTACAGCTCCTGAACTTGCAATATGTCATGAAAGCTCTTTGTGTGCCAGTCTTTTGGTGTAAAACTTAGTCTGGACCTCCGCAGTCTTTCTGATTTGCAATAAAAATCACACCTTTTAGAGGAGAGAAAATCTCTCCTCTCTGTATTCATGGTGAAATATACAATGACTTCCTTTGAAGAAAAAAAACCCCAATTTTTCCTCATTGAATTTTTAAGGCTTTGATGATGTGGTTAGGATAGCAAATAATGAAGGTTATGTTAGGTGCTGCCAGAAATTTAAGAACACCCTTTTTTTTTCCATATACTGGAAAAATCAGCTTTTTGCATGAAAGAATGGTACAGCATATTTTTATTTGTCAAGGAATGCAGCCCTTTTTTTCCCTGTCCCCCACCCCTTTGAGGTTCTTCCAGACTGTTTGCTGTTATCCTTCACACAAAACAGCATCAAAAGTAGCATTCAAAGGAAGGAAGCTGCTAAATTGCTGAAAATAAAGCCTGCTACTGGAAAATGTGCTTTCAAAGTTTCTGCAAGACTTTAAAGTTTATTCCTCTAGTGATGCAAGCTTGTGAGAAAAACTACATGGACAAACCTGTCTAGAGATAAATCTTTTTCAAAGTTGCTGCATACAAACGTATTTTTAAGTAAATGTCATTCATGCTTAAAAAGGTAATCCTTTTAAAATCACTGTGTATCTCAGAGTGGTGTTTTTTCAATGAAGATTTAAGTTCAATTTATATTTATGCATATATACACACGAATATTGCTCCAAATAATTTTCTCCTTAGCAAATAATTTTTTTTTATTTCCTTGAAAACAAATCCTAAAAATTTGTTTCACAAGATTGTCAATATTCCATTCACTTCTTTGTTTTTGCTCTTTTGTATGGTCCTTGAATTTCATTCTGATGTTAATTTATATCTTTATGAATACTCAAATCTCACTGCCATCCTAGCAGTCTTTATATACATCCTGTCACTACTAATAAGGTACATCTATGAGTACTGTTGTATTCTAACAGAATTACACTGTCATTTAAGGTGGATGGCAGAACAATTTGTGTCACAAGTACAGTTTATTGATATTAAAGAACAATAACCTCAGCCTGGCATTTTCAGAAGAAGAAACAGAATTTATTAAAGACTTTAAAACAGCTGTAGTTCAGATTTTCTCAGAATGGGAATGTTGGGGGTTTAAAAAAAAAAAAAGTATGAAAAGGCTGAAAATAAACTTCCTTCTTAAGTCTGTTAACATGTCTGTATTTTTTACTTTATGTTATATGGTTGAGTTGAAGGAAAAACCACTGCTCCTCTCAGAGGTTTTCTGCAGTCGCTTTGTCTCGCGCAGTGCTGACTGCGCTGTCTGGGGCCTGCGTTTGCAGCGCTGGGCTCTCTCGATGCATCTGTGTTTACATCTCTCCTGTGACCAGCCTGAGCTGGACCCTTTCAGCCCCTTTCAAAACCAACCTGAGTGGAGTTTAACAAAACCCTGTGTCACTGAGATCAGTTACTCCCAGGAGTCAATCCTGCTCAATTTCTACCTTCCACTGACATTTTGACATAAATAGTCAAGCAGTCCTTCTGGTCTGGAGATAGGAGGGGTGAAAAAAGTGTGAATTCAAACAGCTGTTGATAAATTGCTCTACAAGGCCTTCACTATTAATTTCTGTCAGTAGACAGTAAAATGGCAATGGCTGCTCAAACTGTTCCAAAAACAACACTTCCTGTGACAGGACAGACCACACTACACTGACAGATTGGAATTGGTCTTGTGCAATTGGTTATTGAGTGCTATCTAAAGTCATACAGCTGGTGTTGAACAGGGGTATGGCTCTCATTCCACATTACAAATATAAGCCCGACATAAATAACAAAGAGGGAATCATGCCCACAGATCTGCCCAGTAGAGCAGATGGGCTTTTGTAAGCTACCTCTGACAGTATTTGTCTTTTGGGAAAGAATTTCCATACATTTCCTTCTCTGAACCCTCCCACTGGTTTTGTCTCTCCAAGAAGGTGACACAACCTATAGGTTTGATTTTGTACTTGAGATTGACTTGGAAGCTGTCAAAGGCAGGCGGCTGGGATTGCAGTTAGGATACAAGTGCCAATTTTTGTTTATCATTTTCTGAGGCCTTTGGCTAGCCAAAAACAAGATATATAGAGGTAGAGTCTGAGAACAGAAAATAGTTTGGTTTGGAAAGAAATGAACAAAGAGAGCTGTTTGCATAGCCAGTGGATGCAAAGCTGTCGTATTTCCCATCATGGATTTTAAACAAAAAAACAAGATAACAGGATTGTTTTGTCTTCCTGGACAGATTTTATGTTGAGAGAAAATGCACTTTGAGAGCAAACAAGCGTGCATGACTGGCAGTGGTTTTAGCACACCTGTTGAAATGTGTAAGATCAGTGCTGCTCAGTTACAAAAAGAGCCAATTCATTAAACTATTGAAGTAGTGTTTATGATCAAAGTGCTTATTAAAGAGAGAGGATAACAGATGTAAGGATTGAAGTAAAAGTGATAAATAGCTCACTTGATAAGTTCAAGGAAGATTATTAGTGCTGTACTCTGATTGGGGAGATGCACCCTGGTGAGGAGTTGCATGTCAGAAAAACATCTCATGAGGATGAATCCCTTAACTATCTCAGGAGCAGCAGTGCTGTGTTACTTGTGTGGGTCTATACTGCAGTGTGTTTATGGGTTAACTCATTTTTGTGGCCCTGCCTTGGGAAGCTCACCCTCAGAGTGCAGCAGATGGTATAGACCTGCTCTTAATGTTCTTCTTCTAAGGCTAGGTTAACATCATGGATCACTTTCAAGAAAAAGATTGTAAATTATATCATAATTTTGGATATGTGCCTATCCGGACCATGAAACAGGGTGTTTTATGGAGGATTTGTTCTCTCTAAAATTCCAGCAGTCAGTAGTAGGCTGCTAATTTAAGGAAACAAGTGACCCTCCCCCATAGCATAAAAGTTTAATATTGCTTTGTGGGAGAGTAAGAGGAAAAAGGAACTTGTGCCAGAGATTGTGATAGCACAGTCAGGCAGCTAAACAGGCCCATTCTCAAGTCTTTCTGTGAAGCAGTTTGGCTCACCCTTGAAGAAAGCCAGGTGATGCAAGCTAAGTATAATGGCTGGAACTTCTTGTTAGATTGAAGCACTAGATTAATAGCTGCAAAATGGAACTGACATCTGCATGACTACCCTTTCATGTCCCTGCTATTTTAGCAGACTTTCCTTCAAGGGCTCTTTCATCCTGATTCCTGCAGCACTGCCATTTGGCAATTGCTGTTTAAAAATGTTGTGATACCATGTGAAAATCTTCCAATAACATTCTTAGGAGACATAATTTTGTTTCGTTTCCATATACCTCTCCCAACTTGTTTCAGGGTTAGAAACATTTGTATGGAAGTGAGACTTACCCTTTGGGACTCTATTTTCTTAAACAGTAAATCCCCTAATTTGAAAATGCTGATGCCACTGTCACACATGCAAATACGGTGACTTCACAGGCAAAGAGTTATGCAATTACCAGCATGTACAATTGCATAATTTGCACCTACAATCATAGTGATTACACTGTTTAGCTGGTCATGTAAATGTTCACGTACAGTGAATATGCAATAGCATATTTGAGTGATATAGGATTCTCCCTTTGGAATTATTCTTTTCCTGTTGCATATTGTGCATACAAATTAATACATGTATATGCCTTGTGAGAAAAAATGTGGTGACTGCTATATCCTAACAGTTATTTCCTATAAAAATTATGAAGTGGTTGAAAATCACATTATATGGGCCAGAATTATGATATCTTGGATAAATTAAGTTCTGTGATTTCAGGTGAAAACCAATTAATGGTAATTTAGCAACTAAAACAACAATAATTGCCTCAACTTCACATGTGCATTTTTAAAAGAAATTTTTGAAAAATTATGAAGAAAAACACAGAAAATATACCAATGTGTTTCTTGTGGTTTAAATCATCCAGTATAACAAGCTAAAACTTTGGGACCCTTAGTTAGAAATGGTAATTTATATGAAATAAAAGTGTCTCTCTCAGCAGTTATTTGAAAAAAAAAGGTAATAGCGCTAAATTTTCTGAGAGTTCTCAGGAAGTTTCCAGTGCCGAAAAGAACAGCCCTGCATTTTCATAATGTAAAAAGTTTTTCTGGGAGGATGAGAAAGAATTTGACATCCATAAGGCATAGCAAGGATACAGGAAATGTGGAGCAGCCTCTCACTGCCAAGCTACTGTTCCCTACTGCATTACTTAAACGTACTAACAAGTGAGGATGATAAAGACACTTTTGTCACAAATTGACTAGAGCGAGCAGAATATGAATTAGATACAAGAAAATGAAAGGAGCTTAGTTTGAAGTCATAAAGAGATTCAGTCTTGTTGTTTATTTCTCCTTTTGAAAGATAAAGGAGACAGATAGCACTGCATTTCCCATGCTGTCTATAGATAAAAGTATAATGTTACCTTAGGGTCTAAAAATTACAGGTCTTTAAATATCCATTTATATATATAACTCTTTTGCATATAAATACATTTGGGTAAGTGGATGAAATTTGCTAACATAAAATGAAATTAATAATATTTATTGTGTCCATAACAGTGAAAAGCTTATTTCCTTAGTATGAAAATGTCAAAAGAAGAAACGAGTTAAGAACCACCTGAATAGCCAGTTTAAAGGTATTGAGCAACAGATATTCACACTGGGTGAGCAGATGCTTGTTCCTAGCTTGAAAATTCTTGTTTAATTGCCTTTCAGGAAGACAGCTATCTTGCTGGACCTGTAGAATGACATCATATTCTGCTTATCATGCAAGTTTTCTCCTTGCTGCAGGATGCTCAGCCCTATTAGAGGGTGTAACACCAACCCTCAGTTTTGGTGAGCCCTGTTCTTTGTTGTGCAGTAGTATGAATGAAATACAATCAGATAAACAGTTACCACCCTAAAAAGCAATCTTGTACAAAAAGGAAAGAATCTTTGTGTGGAGACCCAACAAGATCATGAGTTCTCATTTCAAGTTTTTCATTGATGTGCTCCTCCTAGTTCCTTCTGGTAAGCAAGACTACATCACTTTACCCCTTCAGTGCACCCTTGCTCTTTGTGAAATTTGCCTGAGAATGCAGTGAGTGCACTCTCACTTTTGATACAACTCAGAACAAAGACTATTGTTACAGTACCTGAACAGTTATTTTTTAACAATTATTTTTAACAACTATTTTAGGATTTAACCTCTCCATATAGTAAATGTAGCAAAGGCTCTGGTGGGAAGAGGTTCATTGCATTGTATAATTCATAACTGTTAAGGCTCTTCTTCACCCCCAAATAAAAACAATGCAGAAGAAATTTCGATCTTTAGAACGAGTCTGAGCTAGACCCAAATAAACAAACAGAGGCTTTGGATATTATATGCCATAAGAAAAGTCATCAAGTTTGCCACCATTAATTAGAGCTGAAAGTTCACTTTCTCCAATGAGATGTTGCAGTGAGTAAGAAAACTTTAATGGACATATTGGTACATTTCTGCTGCTGTAATTAGGCCAATCACAATAAATGCTTGCCAAGTCTTTCTCTGTTTAAAAAAAATATCATTAAATTGGATCTTCTTCTGGATTTTAGGTTTATCATCATGATTAAAGAAGGCTAGACCGGAAACAGACTACTTAGGATAACAGCATGCTGTTTTCAAGGATGAGGAGGATGGGGAGGAAGAGAGCCAACTGCACATAAAAAATGAGCTGAATGACAAATGCTTCTTGAACCTTTTCATATATTGCAATTCTAATAAAACTGCTGCTTTTTAAGCCTATTTTATTGTAGCATTCTGCCTTACCTTATATAAATGCATATATGTATCTCATATATAAATACACACAACTGAAAATATTCAATTACAGTTTACTGTCTCGTATTTTGTTTCATGTTCACAAGAGAAAACAACTTAGATAAGCCTTCATAGAAAAAAACTCTGCTTTACCAGTTCAATTCTATAGAACTTTCTCGTTGCTTCATGTCATTGTACATCATATACTTGCAAAATTTATCTTTGCATTTTTTAAAACAAAAGCTGAGGATAAAATCCAAACCTGATTGAAGTTTATAGGAGTCTGGTACAAACATTGTCTTTTATGACTAATTCTTCAGTAGTAAAAAATTAAAATTACTGCATGACATTGCCCAGTGTGAGATGCAGTTTTCCGTCCTACAGAAAGCAGTGGAAAAAACCACAAACCTATCTTGTTTCAAGCAATTTAGAACATTGCATTGTTGCGTAAAAGCTTCTAAGCCTTAATTTCAGCACTTTTTCAATTATTAAACTGACACTCATTTTTGCTATTTAAAACTTTGTAGGATTTTACAAGGATGTTCATAGGCACAGAGCTGAAATGAAAACCATCACTTAGAAGACTCAAACATGGTGAACAGTATTGTGTTCATCTCTCATATACAGTAGACAAACTTTCTGTTAAACAAACCTCCATGCAGGGAGCTATGGAGCTGCCCAATCCAGCAGGGGCAGCTCTGCAGAGCAAAGTGAGATGTGGTGAGCCCTTGAACCAAACCACAACTGGGACTTTTCATGGTGCATTTAATTTCTTACCTCTCCGTTTCCTCTCTCCAGTTTTCTATTTAATTCTTACCCTCTTCTCCTCCTCTCTTTTTGTCGTCTGTTCATCTGAACACCAATAGCTCTTTCTGGAAAATGTGTTTCCTGGAACTATAGGGAGAAACCTCTGGTCTCCCAGAGGGAATCTCTATGATGTTCTACAGCCTCCTGTAAGAATTTGCTCCGTTCTGTGTTCTTTCTCTGTTTCCCTTTCTTCACTTTGATTAGCTTTTCCAATATTCCTGAATCCTTCCTGCCAATCACTCAGTATTCTCCCCAGTATTCTCCCCAGTCTGTTCTGCAACATTTCCAGGTCAAGGTTTGAAAGACAATGAATTAGCAGGAATGGGCTTAAATGCCACAATGTCAGTGAGAACCACTGGAGGATACAGGAGGAAAGAGCCCTCAGTGAAGCAGTACCTTTCTTGAAAAGAAAAAAGAAAGGTTAAACACAGTCTTACTCTAAATGCTACCAGCATGAGAATGGTATCATTTGCTAACTATAAAACTCTTGCAGAGTGTTCTACAATTCTCAAGACCTCACAAATTCCAGGTATAAGCCTCAAAATTGTTGGTCCTTGGTTTCTCTGTGAAGATTGATAACAATTGCAATGCTTTCTCCTCAATGTGCCCCTCTTCTTACAAAAATGGGGGCTGATACTGCCTGGCACTCTGCAGTTCTATCAACTGATAAATTCCTCTTCTTGGATCACCTAAAAGCAAAATCTACCTTATATATTATCTACTATCCAGAAGTTTTATCCCCAGGATAGAATGACTAAAGGATTGTCATTCGGTCACATCTGATTTTCACTTTGGAAATTGTGTATCTCTAATCATACTAGAAGCCCATAAATGCAGATGACCCGTGCTGTCAGGATTACATCTGTAGCACCTTAGAAGTGTGAGAAAAATATGCAGATGGTAATTAAGATTTTCCATTGTGGTCTGAAAGTTATTAACGTGTTGTGTGTAGCTGTATTTATTGTGTGTTGTCTTCTTCACAAGATGAGGTTCCCATCAGTATAAAAAAATATTTGGCACAAGGTGGTGAGCAAATATCACATGTTTGGATTTACCTCTAATTTTAGTCTTGATGATGACAAAAGAGGTAAGGAATTGTCAGGCTGTATATTTCTTTTTTTCTTATTCCTTTTTTTTAGTGTAGTCTTATCTTTTTTATTTGAGTGAGGCAGGTCTAAAATTCATTGGTGACTAGAAAACTAAAAAAAGCTGAAGAAAGTCTCCTGGCCTAAGTAATGGACTAAGCTCCTAGAGTTCTTCAGAAATAAGTGTCAATTTTAGGCTATTAGCCTTGAGGAGACCTTGTCTCACTTGGGTGCAAAACACATGAATTTTGCATGCATGCCAAAAAAAGGGTTTCAAACATGTTCATTTACTTCCAGATAAGTTTGTGTTTTATTCCTGTTCACTGAGACCTTCCATTACAGATTTTTGCAATAATCTCTCCTTGCCATACTGTACGAATTCCTTCAGTTAAATGTCTATCTTTGCATGTTTTGATTAATATGGGAGGTGGATCCTCTGTAACACTGAAGAGATTTGTATTATATCCATGCTCTTTTTCTGTTTTCGAGTATAACAAACCAAACAAATGGAAAGTCAAACAAAAACTCCTTCAGCTCTCCCACAGATTTTTTCCAAATGTATCTCAGGGGAAGGGCTTGAGTTTTCCAGTCCTTCACCCTTTCCTGTACTGTCTGCTTATAATCTAACTTCATAAACTGGAAAAGAAGATTAGCTGCTTCTTCGGCTAGTCATACTTTCAACAGTGACTAATAGTTCTTCTGTAAAGAAAACGTACAGAATTTGACAATGTGCACTGGTATTTGAGTACTATTCTCCTCCTCGCTTTATCCTGAGCTTTGATTATGGAAGTCCTACTGTCTTATCCATTAAATGCCTCTGAAATTTCTTCCAGGATGCAGAGGAAACTCCCCTGAGTCAAGAGGCAGTACTGTGACAACCAGAGATCCCTTGAAGGTCTCTCATGCAAGAAATTTTGTGAAAGAAATGAAGTCTGCAGTCATGTGCTGAGTAGGATCTTAGATTTGGTGTGGCATGAAGCTCTTCCTTCCTGTTCCCCCTGTCCTAAAATGAGGACTCCATGTGATGAGAAAATAATTTCAGCATCTAATTTAGAAAAAAAAAAATCAACCATTAAAATTGCACACAGAAATCATGAAAATCTGAACCTTAAAGTGTGTCAAAAACCACAAGGCAATTCTTCTCCTTCCTCCCTCCCTCCAAAAAGAAAGTAAATCTCCAGATTTCTGAAAAACTTTGATATAGCAATAGTATGGGTAATTGTACAGAAGAATACTGTGTTTGGAGATTTCTTATGCTTAATTACATTTTTTCCTTCAGTGTTTCTTTACAATACTTCCTTGGAGTACCTCACTGAGAGTCTCCATGGAAAACTTTAACACGGTCATTTGGTAAGTGATTGTTGTTTGTGTATCCATTCACTTGTTCTTTCTCTTTTCACTTCATTTCACCTAGAAAGAATCTTACCTGATGTGCAAAGTGGGGTTAATCTGAGAAAAGCAAACCAGAACTAGTTTAGAGCAGGCTGGAAAAATTAAAGGAATTCGGATTTTTATTTCACATTTTCAAATGTGTCAGATACAATTGAGTGTTGCAACAGAAACTGCAGACTTTTTTTAAATTTGTATTCAGAAACTTCATTGTGATTTTTCAAACACAGATGTCGTCTTTAATCCTCAGTGATTGACTCCTCTTTAAACAGTTTGGTGCACTCGCTCTCAAAAACATATGCTAGTGGAGAAAACACCTGAGGTTTCCCTTGTTCCTTTTTATGTCTACATGATTGTAAAATGAAAAAAAAAAAGAATGGAGGGTCAGAAGAGTAAGGAACTAAAATGTCCCTTTGCCCCTGCAAGCTCTATGTTGGAGCCTCTCTACCTCCTGCTCTCACTCCCTCTGAATTTCTGCCCTCAGAGTCAGGCTGGATGTGGATGTGAGTCTTTGCTTAGCTCATTGCAGAACAGAGGCCCAAATGACTGAAAGAGAAAGCAGAAATCTTGGCAGATTGCTAACATATCAAGTGTTAATGAATACAGTTCTCTAATTAGAAATGTCTGCAAGAGCTGGGTAATAGGATCCTTTGAAAATGTGACAGTTTTTAATTTCTTTTGTTAGTAGAGTTTATACTTTTCTGAATTAGAGCTTTTATCAAACTGGCATCAGACTTCAGGAATGACAATACTTGAAATACAAATAGATTTTCTTTTGAAATCACTAGCTAAGCTAACCTTTTATTGAAATTCTTAGTTTCTGGACTTTATTAGGTTAATAGATACAATTTAAGAACTTTTTATTCCTCCTTGTTTTCTTTTGCTGTTCAAAAAAAAAAATTCTAATGAATGTGAGAGGTTGGATGGAGTTTGCTAGCTAATTTTCAGAAACATCTTGACTTTTTTTTTATTTAATTTCAAATGTAATACCTCCCCAGATGGCAGACTTTGTAATTTGTGGCACCAGTTCAAAAAGGTATATTAACTGCCTCTAAACTTCTCAGCATCAAGCATTTACTGGACTTAATTGTGAATTGGGTTAATATTAATTAAAATACAACCCTTCCTTAGAATGAAGTTTCAGGAGATGCAGGTGGGTTTACTTCTGTGTGACTTTATATCCAATTTTATACCAACACCCCTGCTGAAACAGAACAAAACACTGAAGACCCAGAGCAGCACATAAACATTCTGTGTCCCTTGAAGTCCTCTAAAGGAGCCTGAAAGGGATGATTTCTTTCATTCTTGGCCAAACAGTGATAGACAAACAGGTAAAAAGGCAAGGAGAAAAATACCATTTACTCACTGTAGCAGCAGGAAATCAAGCAAAGAAAATAAACAGGGTTTGAATCCTGGGCCTTTAACCTGCTAGTCAGACAGATTTCTACAGTTTCATTCTGTGCACATTTGTGTGCTGGTAAATGATGAAGGGGAGGTAGAGGAACTGAAGGCTTGTGGGATCCCTGGGACTCCCACAGCTATGAGCACAG
This sequence comes from Eopsaltria australis, assembly GCA_034509425.1. Taxonomy (NCBI): domain Eukaryota; kingdom Metazoa; phylum Chordata; class Aves; order Passeriformes; family Petroicidae; genus Eopsaltria; species Eopsaltria australis. Next base: position 75,460 of record JAVTVJ010000099.1, read on the forward strand.
CTGTACAAACACACACAAGCTTTGTTAAGGTAGGGTGGGCAATTGGCTGAAACTGCTGAGCCAATCTGACCTATAAATCCCTTGCAAAAGCTCTGCCTGAGAGAAAGCCAGAAGTTATGTGTAAATGTTTTACCCAGCCAATTGTTTTTGGTCCTCCTCTGTATATACATAAAACTTCTAACATCCTCCTGGATAGATAATTTTGTAAGTAGTTGCTTTGAGTGTCCTGCTGAATTGCTGATTACCTGGAGCAGAGCAGGGAAGGGAGGGATCAGTGGGTGGATGGAGGAACTAATAACTCAAGAAGTCATTCAAATGAATGTAGAATTTTAAAGGATACTTGATATATCACATAAGCTGACGTAGGGCTAATGGCTACAGGAAGTCTATAAAAAAGAGAACGCGACATCCAGCAGTTTGTTTTGAGCAGAAGGATGATATGAATTGGTCAGAGTAGTAACAGGAAGATTAGATTAATTATTTAAAATTGGACTGCAGTCTGTCTCTTCCCTTCCTCCCCCCGGCCTCCCCCAGCAGAACTCCCAGTGCTCATTTGCAGATATGATCTCATGTGAGGAAGCAGCATCGCAACCCTGCACTGTCCTGAGTGCATGTGGACAAGCTGTACCAGAGCTAGCCCCCAACAACCCTTCCCATGCAAATCACAAAACCATCAGCACCCTCCATCAACAACAGAAAAACAGGGGATCTTTCACAGTTTTTTTTTCCTTTCCAAACATTTACTGAACTCTGTGTGACCTTCTTTACGACTAAATCTAAGCATCCCTAAATACATAGCAAATTTTGACAGTAGAAAGCAGAGTAACACATTGCAAACTGAAGGAAGGTGAAGGAAGTAATGAGAAGTGAAACAAAGAGAGCTAAAATGAAAATAAGGCAGCCTAAACCAGAGAATGTTGAAATAAAACATATGGATTAGAGTATTAAAAGTAGCATGAACTGTGCAACTTGCCCCGATTTTCTTCCCCTTTGCCATCTTTCCCACCACCTAAAAAGCAGTTAAACTACAGGGGGATAATATCACACTTGGGATTTATGAAACAAAATCAATGGGAGCAGTGGGAGTAACGTCACTTCTGTAAATGATCAAAATCCACCAATTACAGGGAGGTGTTAATCCTCATCAGGCCCGTTTGCTGCTGTGGCAGCATTTGAAGTAAAGCTGCTCTGGAAGTGTTACAGGACCAGCTATTCTCACAGCATTTGGAAAAATAAAAGTATTTCCACCCAGGTTTCTCAAAAGAAGTTTGAAGTGTAGGAGAGAAAGAAAAGATTAGGAGTAAGGAGGGGGTAAAGCATCATATTTTTGTTCATTAATCAGGTAGGAATAAAAAAATCTAGGAAATATTGGGGTATGGGCCCAAAATTCCCTGCATGAGTTGTCCTGCTAGAGCTTTTCTCCAATGTCTTTCAAAATCTCTGGACCCCCTCAGTGCTCTGATAACTCAGTAATTGGCATTGGCTGCAATTTATGCTGCCTGTATATCAGAGGAAATCAGAGTTGAAATATTGTTGCATCTGTACTTTAGCTTGCAACTGAATTACATTGCTAGATGAGCAAAGATCCACATCCTCAAAGCTCACATTACCAGTAAAGATCACAATTGTGGGAAGCTTGTGGTATCAAGTTCTAGAAGAAAAATCAGGAGCAAGGCAACTGTGCAGGTGTTTGAGGGTTGTTTTATTCTGTCTTCTTTTTTTTTTTTTCCAAGAAATATAATTTGTGCTGTTAAATGTTGTTTAAATGACTGAACTTAATATCATATTTCTCTTTAAGGTGAAACTAGTTGGACTAATTGTGCAGAAATTCATAAATACAGAGTATGCATTGAATTTGCATTTTGGTCATGCAGAGATTATTTTGCTCTCTCTGCTTTTTAAAGCAGAAGCCCCAAAGCCCAAAGTTTCTCAAAAGACAGATTTTCTTCCCTTAAGATGAATCATTTTCTACTGTGGCACTTAGCAAAGACAGAGAAAAGAGATGGGAAATGAGGGGATCTGACCTTGCCAAGTCTTTCAGCAGCACTTGGACAAGCTGCCTGACCTGTGGCTTACATAAAGTAGATGGTGAGGCTGTGGTCACCTTGCCACAGCACCCTGCCCCTGGCTAAAGGCTAGAGCTTGTTCCCTGGGTTAGTCCTGCAGGGATTGGTGTCCTCTGGAACCATCTGCAGTTACACGGGAGCTGAAAGGAAGCATTGTGTGCAGAAGTCACTGAAAGATGCCTTTGGCATTTCTGCAAAGCAAAGAGACTCAAGTTTTGCAGGTAAAACTTACAAGTCAATAACAGCCCACCCGGAGAGGCTGTGGAATTCTGTGCTTGGGAATATTCAAAACACAACTGGACACAGCCCCATGCAAGCTGATGAGGCTGACCTTGCTCTGTGTAGGGGGCTGGACAAGGCCATCTCCAAAGGTGCCAGCCAGCCCCAGCCCTGCTGTGAGCCTGTCACTCTGTGAACAACAAACAGTGTTTGCTAGGGCTTGACATGCTGCAGCATGAGTGACAGCTTCCGCAGAAAAATGGAGCAAAAATAGGGCCACTCCTTCTCCCCACAATGGCAGGGTTTCTTTGCTACACTGCTTTCCTTCCCCATCGGTCAGCTGCCTGCCCTGCAGGCGGCCCTGCCCAGCACTGCTCCTTGCCTGGGCCAGCAGGAGTTCCCCAAACCAGTGGCCATGAGCTGCAGGGTCAGTCCAGACACACAGGACTAAGGAAGCCTGAGACATCCCTAGCTATCGCATGGCCTTTTTGTTGTCTGCTTGCTTTCCTGTAGAACAGTCACGGTGTGATCATAAAGTGCAACAAAATTATTGATAACACTTTAATATTTATAAGAGTTCTTTTCATTATTCTTCTTTTTGGTCCTTGGAAAGGGAGTGTCCTTTCCAAGAGAGCAAACAATGGAAATTTGTGTAGCATGGTGAGAAGTCGTGAAGTGCCAAATGCCCTCAGACCCTGATTGTACAAGGAATTTTACTTTACTGAAATACTGTCCTGAGTCTGGATTTCAGCAGATGGCATTTGGGCAATCACAGCTGAAATTCTCCAATAAAACTAGTAAATATTGTACTACTAATTCCTTTAGAAATATGCCAGAACACACAAGGCAAGAAATTAATGACATATTGCAAGTTTCCAGCTTAGTCTTTTATGCTATGTGTAATGTTTTACTGAAGTCTTAGCTTCCTGCTCTACTAACAAAATGAAAACACCTAAGAAGAGGCAACTTCATTATAACATTAGAATATAAGGCCAGTATAAAACTGTTAGCTGAAGTTTCAGTTTCAGGTCTATAATGATGCTTATACCACTATGACTTTTATTCATCTCTGAAAAGCATTACCAAATGCTGCCTGACAAAGACATGTTACTTACTGATGGAAATCAGTACTTATTGCTAATCTGAAAAAACAAAGGCCAAATGAAAGTGGATTATGTTCTTTCTCCACTTACCTTCATCTATTCCACTAAAGGTTCAAAAAGTCTATTTATAATACAGAATATTTTGCAGCTGGTGTATCAGAACTTGCTCTTCATACCCAAGGCAATGAGCATCCAGATGATAAATATGTTTTCTCTGACAGAGAAAACAAGGAGTGAAATCTTGGTCTGTCAAAAGCTAATGCAAAAAGACACTGGCTTTTCTGAAGCTAGGATTCCATACAAAATATAGCTGCAGTTCTGTTTTAAACTGAGATCAATAGAGACGTGATAGTCTTACTTATAGTCACTGAAAATCCTCACAACATGGGAAATACATTAGTTACCTACTTCATAGTCTTGGCACTAAACACGTAGCTTGCCATTTGTGGTGCACAGTCCATGTCTAGTGGAAACTGCTCTAAATTGAGGAATCAGAACTTTCGTTGTGAACAAATACACACTTTGGTTCCACATATTGGATCTGAGAGCTTGGGTGGAAAGCTTTTCTTTGAAATCATTAGTAATCTTGTGCCTTGTTGAGTTCTCTTTTGAAAGGTTCCTTGTGAAGGAAAGAGCACTCGTGAATATTCATACCAAACTTAACTAAAATTGTAGAGACTGTAGATCCTATCAAAGAAAAGAGTTGCTGTTTTATCTCAAATGAAAATATGAAAGTTTGGGGCGTGGCAGTATTTATCCAGTTATCATGATTGAATTTTAATTTTTTTTTCCAGCCTGGAACAACCTATAGCACTATAAATCCTACTGATAAGGAATTTTAAATAGAGATTCTTCTTTCTAGATTCGGAGAGTAGTTCTTAAAAATAAAAGACAAAAATTCATCAATGTTTTGTAACTCTTTTACTGGGGATTTTCTCCTATTTCTTGATGTTCTTCCTTTGCTACTCTGCTACAGCCATATCTAAGCTAGCATGTTTCATTCTTCTTAAGCAATTGACTGAAGACAGGAAGTCACTTTGTTTATAGAAATGATGAGTTAGAGCTCTAAAAGTTCAATAAAACAACACATAGTGTGGTGATCATGTTAAAAATACTTTAACATTTTTCAAGGGTCAGGTTTCATATAAGAAGTGTTGTTTTCCTTGGGGAACTTTAGCTGAACCAAATCACTCAAACTGTTTGAAGTTCCCTCTGAGGTCCATGTGCTTGTCTACACTGTTAATCTGCTGTCTACTTTGATGTTTCACCATGACTAAGCATTTTTTTGGGTGAGTCTGAGTGCTAATAGAAGATGATAATGAAAAATGATGTTTCAGTTGGTAACTTGTTCAGAAAATATGCTGACAGCATGAATGAACACAATATACTGTATTAGTATTCCCACAAGTCCTATTTAAGACTGCCTTTTTTCAAGTTAGATGCATTAATAGTCTGTATGACTCTCATGTTTACCCCTATATTGTGTGTCCATATTATTTTATAAAATTTTTTTCAAGATATTAAAGGATAAATTTAGAATATATTGGTTTAGACTGCATCATGCATGTCAAAATGCACATCAAATTCTGCCTCTGCATAGGATATGAATGGAAGGGTTTTTAACGTGTTTATTTAATGCTTCTGCTCATAGATTGATCAGAACCCATTTTGGGAGCACACTACTGAGGTGCAAGACAGAGAAAGCTCTATTGCAGGTGCCTCTTTACCAGTTTATCACATCCATACCTTTAGGGGAAAAAAAGCAGAGAAAAGAAGCAGGTGAAATATTCCCCTGCACTGGGGCATGCAAAGTCAAAGAATCTTCACTGATGGAATATTGTGAACAGAGGGAGAGGTGAGATCTTCCAATTTAACATGAAAGGAGCTGTGACTGATAGGTCTTTCGCAGAGCTGACTTATCAGAAAAATTATATTTGCGCAGGCTTAGCAGCAAACCCTGCTAGTAGCACTACTTGATATTCACTGATTTTGCCACCTACAGCTCTGAAGAAAGCACTTTCAACAGAGTTGATTTTCTGAACCATGAGAAATTATGACAGAGAACAGGGAGTCTTCCTGAAGGTTCTGCTTCCAGGAAAATGCATTAAAAGGTGGTTCATTGAGTTAGTAGAACATAAAAAAGTGGCAGCAACATGAGATAGCCAAAATGTGTCACTTGAGAACCTTAAATACGCTAAGGTTGTATTTTGGAATATAACAAATATTTCCCAAAAGACAACACAGATGTTGTGAATTATCACTTACATCGTTTTAGCACTGCATAATTCCAGTCATAAGCTGGGATGCCACTGCACCATACATATGCACTTAAAAGGGAGATCCCCCCTGTTCCAGGCTCCAGCTAGCTTGTAATCCTAAGTTTAAAAGACATGTTATGAAGAAAAGGAAATGAATGCATTTATGAAAATGTTACATGATTAACTCCCTCTTTGTCTCTGATAACTGAAGTTGTGGGCTGACATTCATGTAGATGGAATGGCCTTAGTTTGAGCATCCTTGCTTATGACACTAACATCAGTCCACAGTTAAGTGAGGATACTCCAGTTAATTGCTGTATTTCTGACTGTTAACGGTAAAATTAGTAAGCTCTGAATTATTTCTGAAAGCAAGTTTTGACCAACTGACTCACAGTATTTCCAATTGCAGCTCCAACGTATTTTTAATTGGCTTTTCCACTGTGTTTCAAAGTGTTAAGCCGTCTGTTACAATTTATTGGCAACTTTTAAAAGTACTCCAAGTACACAGGCAAAGCTTGCAGTTTAAGTTAGTATTTCTTATGCATTTACTCTGCTGTTTAAATGGTACAATCTTTATGTCAGCCAGACTATTTATGAAGTACTTTGCTCAAAATGGTTTAGGGATAATAGCTTGTATTCCTATGTCATGAGTTAAGGACTTAAAGCTGACTGAAAGAGCAACTAGTCTCTTCAGTTCTTTAGGCTGCAGACAGGGTGATCTCATGGTCTTCCCCATAAAGCAGAAGGTTTTGAATATCTGGATAAGAGATAAAATATTTGAAACGTTGAACCATGCATAGGGGAAGAAATCAGGAAGGTAATGTACTAATTTAACATCTGGACTCCTCATTTGGAATAATGCTTTCTTGATGCAGCAGTGGATAATCTTTCCTGGAACTGCTGGTAGCATAAGTGCCAAGAGGCAATTCCCCTGCCTTTAATTTTTAGTACAGTCATTCATTGTTTAAAAACACAGCTGAACACTTGCCTAAAATTAAGTGTGAAGACTCAAATTCAGAGCATCTATCCAGGAGTAGTTATTTCATATCAAATAGAAGACTTGTGAAATGGTTCTTGGGGTAATGAGCTCCTCCTGGAGCTCAGGATCCATGCAGTTACATGGTGCAGACCACACCAGGCTGAATCTGAAGTGCTCTGGATGGAGCTGTGGTGGCTGGCTCTTGACTCTCTCAGGAGTTCACCTGAAAGCAAGGATGGCTCCAAGTTGCATATATGAGCTCCTAGATTTAACATTCTTATTCTGAAATTCTCATCTGATTTTGGGGTGGATGTTGTGGTTTTGTTTCATCTGTTTGCATTTGGGGGGGGAGGGGGGCAAAGTTTTCTTTAGGTGAGCTGAGATGCATTTTAGGACATTTATGCAATACTGTTTATATATGGCCAAAAATCTGACCAGTCTTGCCCAAGCATAGATATCTCTGAGCCAAAACTCCACTGAGCAGACACAGGGAGCAGTACAAGTCCTTGTTTTCAATTTTCATTCCAGAAAGGATGGAATAAATGTATGTTCTTCCTACGCTGCAGCAAGATTTTGTTTTTTCAAATGTGGTGTGTTGATTTATTCTGCATCATTCAGAATGGTTATGCTGCATCATTCTTGCCACTTTTCCCAGTTATACAGCATTAGTTACACCTTCATTGTTTGAGGCTCATCATTTCAGTGACATTCATTCATTTTGGATTTTCTCCATTTGTTGTGGTGTAGGAATGGTGTTCCCCAATTCTCCTGGTAAAACCATGAGCCATTGACACTCCCCCCTGCTCCAGCTGAAGGCACAAAAGGTCAAGATCATCAGCTGAGATATGAACAATATTCTGGAAACAGCAAGGTGATAAGAAAACAGTGACAGGAACAATATTAATAACAAAAGGTATAAGAAAAGTAAGTACTCACACAGAAACGCCATGACAACAAACAATACCAGACAACTTCCTTACCACGTTTTCTTCACAGGAAGAAATCCCTTCTGCCTAGAAGGGAGTGAGGTGATATAGAATAACCTCCAGGTCCTGACCAGACCTCCTCCTGACTACTGCAAAAATTATCTCTGTCCCGACCCAAACCAGGACACTCTCTCACATACCTCTTTAAAAAGTCAGAATTCTACAAATGACCTGAGGATCATAGGAAATAAAATGTTACAGGCAATTCCATTTGTTGCCATTTATCTATACATAGTGCAGGGATTTTACAAGTGAAAGTGCAAATTTTCATGTGTTTTTTCGCTTCTGCAAAATACGAGTTCTTGAATGAGAGTAGAATTGCTATTTCTTTATTTTCTGCAAAACATGTAGAAAATGTTTAGTCCAGGGCAAACTTTTATTTTACTTTTATTTTTTGTATTTCTGCATCTGTCTGTCTAATCCCTCTCCCTCTTCACTCACACTCCCCCTGCTACCTTTTGCATCCCCAGCATTCTAAGAAATAGAAGAATTGTGTTACAAAAAGTCTCAAGGATCAATATCTGCACTGTGCTACAGGACACCAAGAGAAATGTAAGTCATCTTCAGTTTGCCAGGCTTGTAAAATAGCAGGGCAATAGTGCTGAAAGGATGGGTTGAAGTAGCCATGTGCTACTTCAGAGGATGAACAAGGCTTTTAACTCCTTGGTTTTCCCTTGGTGGAGTCAGTCATGCCATACACCCACCCACTCCTGGAGACACTCACCCACACTGTGCCTACATGCTGAATTTGGCTGCTGACCAGGAGTTCTGTTCCGTTCACTGGAGTGTGAATTGCAGGACAGGAACCAAAGGTTCTGCCAAGTTAGGAGTGGGTACCTACCAGCAAACATGCACAGTCAGAAGGAGGAGAAACTCCTCCAGATCACAAGCTGTTTTCAGCCCGGGACATTTTCTGAAGATGATTCAGTTTGTTGCTTTGCAATTCCCCCAAGCACCTAAGTGATCTAAACCTTACAAAGACCTCTGAGATCTTTGTGGGTATAGCAACAAAATACATTTTGAATTCCAATGGAAATCTTAAGACAATTTTTCCTTTAGAAATTCTGCTGGGGTAAATGAAGACAACTGCCGAAAACAGTTTAAAGGTACTTTTGAAAGTCATGTACTCTACTCTGCTATCTTACAAAAACTGTCTGTAATTCAGTACTTATCTGGACAGCAGTCCACAGCCAGAGATCTACTGAAACAGCAGATAAGCTTGTTTTCTAAATAATATTGAAAAAATAATAAATCTAATTCTCTAACAAAACTCAGGAATAATTGTGATCGAAAAAAAAAAATTCTAAGATCAAAAACACTGAAACATTACCTAAAATATGATACCTATGGATACTGGACATTGCTGGGATTCTTGTGAAAGAGTATGATCCCATAAGATCACAAATAAAAAGCAATCATGGTGGCACCTCAAAAGGGAATTACTGTGGGAAGAAATAACTAAACTGGCTACTGGTATTCCCCTATGACATCTGCTTTTCTAGACCCAAATTTAGGTAAGCTACGTGGATATTTATTGTCAGCATTTCATCTTTCAAAATTTTTGAGTTTCATCTAGTTTATTTTTTCATTTTAATCATATTGGATCCAATTTTTCTCCATAAACTACATTTGGTTTCTTAATAAATGGCTAAAATTTGGAGTGACAATCTACATTGTTGCTCTAAGAGCCACATTTTATGTCCTCTTCACTGGGCTGTTTACAATGCTGAAGACTCCAACTTAACCTTGACCTACAAGCATGCCTCCACTATAGCAACTTTTTTGAGGCTCTGTGATGATTTATCTGGCAAGAATATTCCAAGAATATATGCAGAGTAGACTGCAGCACCAGCTTGGAGAAAATTTCAGTGTCTTTCCCATAAGGGGACCACGGCATGAGTGAGCAAGGTTCAGTAACAGAGTCCAGCACTTCCTTAATTCAATAGGTGCCAAGACTGAAGCTGATCATCTTGAAAATACACTTAGTAATCATAACAAGAGTAGTTATTTATTTGTGCTTCTATAGTTCACACAAACATTCTACTTGTTAGAGAAAGAAAGACCTCCATCACATTATGTGACCACATTCATCAGCCTTCCCCCCTTCCTCTCTCTTTTTTCTTTTTTTTGAGATAGATCATTTCCTTCAGATCTAATTGCCAAAAAAAATCTGTAGGCATGCAGCAGAACCATTGCTGGTTTAAATCTCCTGTATTTTTTCAACTGCTAAATGTAAGACTTTATGTTTTAGATTTTCATACAGAAAATATACAAGAGCTTTGTGGAAAATGTGTCGGGCATGCAGTAAAGTACACTGTGCCAAAAGTATGGTATGTTTCTTCAGATAGTCTTCCTCAGGGATTTCATTTGAATTGATCCTGAGCTGTATTAACATTGCTTTGTTAAATTATTTCCTTTTCCACTGTCATTTGACCATTTGTAGAAATACTTCTTATTGGCTAACATCTTTTTTTTGTTAGCACCTTCACATGAAGGTCGCATTTCAGCTAACATAATAATGGCATAAAATGTCAGGAGATCCATAAACCATAAGACTACTTATTCTAACACATTGTAGACAAGTTATATGTATGGCAACATAAAACAGAGTGACATGTAGTACTACAAAAGGTATCATAGAACTGCTAAGTGTGTATATGACACTATTCACTATTTGTCCAAATATGACAAAAACCCTCCTGGGAGATATATGTGTGTGTGTATATGTATATATATACATGCACACACAGAGTATGAAAAAACAGCTAAAAGCATCATCAGAAATAAGTCCTGGCCTCTATGCAATTGTTTAATTTAACATTCTGAAGACGTGATATCATTTTTACCTAACTATAAAAGAGTGAGCTTTGAAGTAACACTCCAGAAAATACTGACTCATTTCCTGATTCAAATATAAATTGACTTCCAAAGTTGTCATTGCTTAAATCAGCTCCGGGTGCCACTAATCTGTAAGAGAAACTCATTTTAATAGATTCACAGTGGAAACAGATACAGCTATAGGGAAAAAGTATTTATTTTCCATCATAATATTTTTCAAGATCTCTGACATCAAAGCAAGGAAGTGTTAATGCATCTTTTGTTGAGTTGCCTTGACAGAGTGAAAATTTCTTTACACCAGCTCAACCCTTCGGAGACATATATAGAATGTTTTTGCTTAACAATAATAAAAATACATTGCCATTTTGTGACAACTTTTTCTTAGTGAACACAAGACACTTTACACACACAATGCATGCAAACACAGAATGTCTTATACATGCTGAAGGACAAGAAGTTTTTTCCTATCTTAGGATCTTCTCCATATTAAGGGAGGAAAAGACAAACGTGCTGGGGCAGCTCTGCAACACTATCTCTTCATGCAACTGTGTGATGCTATCTGCTGAACAGATATAGAATATTAACAAGAGGTGATGATAAAAACTTCCTTGAAATGACATTCACAAAGACCTAGTTTAAAGTCAACTGAAGTAACTAAGTAAGTAATGTGCAAAGGCTGTGATTTTCAGGGCAAATGTATTTGAATACAATTATTGATAAAATATTTTTTGATTATGATAACAATATGTGCACCAATTCTATCAGAATTGTGATACTTTGATTAAAGCAGCACTTCTTTTTTCATCAGCATGCCTTTACTCAGTCTAATAAATGCAAAACTCCTCATTATCTTCTTGTCAGTCCTTCTCTTTCCTTGTCCTTGTTTTATTTCTACTTTTACTTTTTTGAAACATCCATTGAGTTAACTAGCTCAGGCCCAGGGAGTCCCCAAAAGCTGACAGCAGGAGGAGTATGCCAGGAAAGTAGCACAATACAGTTGTCCTGCCCTCACATTCTTCTCAATGTTTCTTCCCTTGACTGCTGTCAGAAGTGGGGTACCAGCTGAGATGGACCCTTGTTCTGTCCCCAAACAGCCATTTTTAATAATTGCTGTACTACTAAGCTGGAAATCTGCTTAAATTACTGTGCTTATCTCTCTGTTATTCACTATCTGAAAGCAAACACATGTACAATTATTTTCAGGGAAGTGTGGACAACTTCCATGACTTTCTTTTCAGTCCCATATAATGTGGTCAATAAGACCAATATCTGGAGTCAGATTATGTGAGAGCCTTGGCCTGAATTTTAAAAAAGCAAAGAAAACTTCTTGTTCACAAGACTATGAAGAAAATTTTGAAAGTAGGGATCCTAGGGGATCAAAAAGGGAAGTAAAGTCACCTGCATTTCTCAGTATTTTTCAAATTGTACTGTTTTCTTTAAGCCAGTCTTATGATTCTGGCAGTCTAATTCATTGGTCTGATTTTAAATAGAGAAAGACCAGAACAGTCTGAAGCTCCAGATCGCAGATTTTCTTCCACCCAGTTGGTATTTGCTCATTTCAGGTAGATCTCTGGATCAATGCTTCCCAAAATGTAGAGGCTCGTGGGACCACAGTAAGTGGTTCAGTGTTAACTCTTTGTAACACTTCGTGGAGAGTTTTCAATGAAATTCTTGACAGTAGATGTGTTCAGTGTGACATGACAAACTGGGTACTTTGACAACTATACCTTTAGATATTTAAGCCTGTCTTTACGTTTGCCATTGACAACAATTGGCAGAAGGATTACAATATTATCCTAAAACAGTGCTACATTGTATGCTATAATCTCTTTTGAGGATTTGCTCTAACATCTTCTATTACACAAAAAAATCCCTGATTCCTGCCTCTTGCAGTTTGCCAGGTTATTTATGTATAACATCTTTCCATAGAGATCAGGAACTTACACTATTGTGCTTTGTCTTATCTCTCAGGGCAGCAAAAAGGGGGAAAAGGCAGGAAATAAAAACCCAATTATATGCTGATTTGCTAATGTTATTTTTCAGATTAAATGCCACTTTCTGTTACAAAAACTGCAGCAGTTGAAGCTGTCAGTTTTGTGAAAGCTTCCACATGAAGCCCTGTCATAGCAAACAGAATGCTGGATAGTCAGGCTCCTTAGGGGGCCACAAAAATTTTGACAGAGGTTTAACAGCCCTTGAAATTGTATCCCCAAACCTTGGAAAGCCTGCTGGTTCAGTGGGAAAAGACATAAGCTGACCAAGTTATAAATAAACTCTTTTATCACAGGCATTGGTGTCTTGGTGACTTCAAAGGCCAAGTAAAAAGACTGATTTCTCTGAAGTCCCATAGACAGTAAGAACTTTATTGTGCTGGACAGGCAAATCCTGGTCCAGAGCTGCAATTTGATAATACTAAATTTTCTTTCTTTATTCCCCCTTTCTTGTCCTGTTTTGATATCATCTTCTGAATTTCTGGTAAACTGAGACCAGAAAACTTTGGATTTACATTTGATGTGAAATTGAAAGGTATGTATTTAATGCTTTGATTTCCTGTACAACTTTTTTCTAATCTTGGAACCAACATTATGAACATTTTAAATGTAATGGAAAACAAATCTACAATTACATACAGAGCTGTCATACACACCCTCTGTCACCACTCCTTCTGTAGGTAAAAATGAAAGCATGTTCCTGGGTGCACTTTAAGCACCTTTTTCCATCTGTCCCAATGTAGACCTGTGTTGCATATTGAAAAAAAAAAAAAAAAATGAAAGGCTGAACTGTATTTTAACATCAGATTTATTGGAAAAAACCAATAGTCTTGCAAACAAAAAACTATCCTGGACCCCTTATCTTAAATGTTACCTAATATGTGATTCATGCAGGATGACAATTAGAGCATTGTCACAACTAGTGACAAAATAACAGAGGACCTAAACTCACATAATTTCTGCAAAGCATAGCTCTGCTAATAGGACATTGCTTGTGACAAAAATATGCCACTGTGGACATTTGCCTTTAAATGATCTAAAGGTACATTTGTTTTACCTTTCCATAAGTAACCTGTTCATGAGACACAATGATAAGAAGAAATAAGGTCCATTCCGTTTCAATGTATAGATAGTTCACCTTGTCTGGGGAGAAACTGGTGCTTGGTGAGAAAATGAGGCAGATAAAGTAGGAAAAACTGGGAAACATCAGCATTTGAAGTGATTTGTATCATGGTTAATGATTCACATGTGGTTTTGACAGAAGGGAACCTCTCAGACTTCTTCCCCACTTCTTCCCACAGAATCAAAAGTTCCAGCATAAGAAAAGGCCCATATTTTTATCTGCTTATTTCAGGGCAAGTTTTTTATTTAAACTCATTTGAGGAATTCTTTGACTATTACCCACTGTAAAATTTGTTTGTGTAAAGTCTGCAAGCAACTTGTTTTACTTACACTATTCAAACCAAAATACTGTATGCTTCTTTCTGTATGCAAGGAAAATCATGTCAGACACAGACACGCAAAGGAAACACTGAAGCACAAAATATTGTCATTGGCAAAGCCAAGGAAAGAAATTGACCAGCTGCCAGTATTTGAGGAGATCCAGCGGAAGGGGCATTACTCCAAAGGACACATGCCTTAAACTTCAGAGATGCAACAATCTTTCATGTTGGACAAAGACAAAGAAGAAATGTTCCACCTGCTTCATGTGACAGAAACAGCCTCAAATTTGTTTTTGTTTTGCATCTTGATGGTAGATAAAATTAGAGGGACTAGACAGTATGGTATTTTCTTTAGGAAACATCCCTAAGAACTGAGAAAAAACTTAGATGTCTTTCAGCAAAGGTAGCTCAGTAACAGATTTCCACATAATATCTAAAACAACACAATGTCTTATATACTTCTTATTTAAAAGATGTGTTACTTTTACTCTCTTCTTTTTGCTCCTGATGTTTGAATTATCTGCATATGGCACCGCAAAATGTCACAGGGGTGGGTTGAACTAAAGTGGGATGTCACAGCCCAGGTGTTTCACTGGTACCATAGAACTGTGCAGGAGAATTTTTTTAAAATCAAACCTGCCCAACCCTTAAAAATCAACCAGGGAATTATATTTTTTTTTATAAGATGCATTAGAAGGTGGTGACTTACTGTAAGTCTGGCCCTTCATCGTTGATACTCAGAGGCACCAGCTACTTCTGACAATCAGAATCAAATAGGAAAATGGTGTTCATAGAATATCTCACCAGTGGTAAGACGTATGCTTGAGTTGTGAATTGTATGATGTATCAGTGACAACTTTATTCACAATAGAAACCCTCTGATTGTAAAATTCTGTGTAATCACATTTTCAAAGCAGATTCTCTTTTTAAGGTTTTGTGAAGCTTTTAGGTGAGCAGAAAAAAATACGTCAAGAATTTCTTTGAATACTTTTCTCTTTTTGTCCTTTCTTATCAAGGATATTGTGTGACCATCATTTTGGCATTCCCTCAGCATCCTGACAGTTCCTCAGCTGCAGTGCATCTTTGCTCCATCACCCTGCTGACTTTGTGTTTTCCCTCAAGACAGTGACCTGTTTTTCCTCAAACACCCTCAAAGATCACACAAGTCAAACCCTGCTTGGGTTCAGTTTATCGCATTTCTCAGTCACTTTGCTGTAGGCTAACAAAGATCTGTGTGTGACCATGCTCAGGATACACACTCTGACCATACATAGTCTGCCATGATATTCCCTGGACAGACCACAGGCATTAAATTATTCAGAGACAGTTCAGGGACAGTCCACAAGAGTTTAGTTTATGGAGTCAGTCAACAGATGGTAGTACGCTAAACTTGATCACTAGGTTATAA
The DNA here is from genome assembly GCA_034509425.1 of Eopsaltria australis. NCBI lineage: Eukaryota > Metazoa > Chordata > Aves > Passeriformes > Petroicidae > Eopsaltria > Eopsaltria australis. The sequence goes on from JAVTVJ010000099.1 coordinate 90,750, forward strand.
TAAAAATGTATTTAAGGGGTATTTCAAGAATATTTTCCTTTATTCAAGAATATTGTGCTGAATTGCAATTCTGAATTCTGACCTCTTACCCTCCAGTATACAAAGTTCTTCTCATGCTACCCCAATATGCTTTGGAGCTTGCTTTGGTCACCATGACACTTACTATTTTACAATTTTAATATTTTTATAACTTTTAACCTAGCCTTCTGCAGTGACCCCTCCTTATATTTCATAACTGATCTACCTGATACAAATATGCATTTATACAAATATTGAAAGCTATTTTATTTTTAATAAATTAATATTGTCTTCGAAAATATGCAACCATGGTAATCACATTTCATTATTCTGTTAGCAATCTTTAATTTTATACTAATTAAATCTCAATATAGGCACAGAATATGAAATAAAATATAAACAAAATACTATCTTACCTCACCCCAAAATGTTCTGAATTACCATGCTAAAGTTTCTAATTCTCTTTCTCACATTATAAATCCTCCTTCAGCACTAAGAAATTAGTTTAACTATAAAGTTAAAGTTTTTCTGTTTCAAGCCCTTACACTGAACTCCTGCTGACTACCTTCTGGCCCTGTATCCAACATATATTAAGGGAGAAGATAGAAAGAAACCAAGTACCTTTAAAATTCAGCATCCCAGCTTCCTGCTCGTCTTTCAGCAAAAGCTGTTCTTCCCCATCTAATCTCTTTTCAACCCAATTCTATATCCTGGCTAACAGTCCCATTACTTAGTATGGTTCTAAGTTTTTCTATATATCTGTCTTGAACTTGGAAGATAGCACATAATCTCTTTAATACTATTAATGTCTTCTCATCCTACAAAGACTTGACAATTTAATCAAATCTCTCTCATTACTAATGTAAAAAGTCTGTCCTGAAATATCTATGCAAACAGCTACCTGCAAATAAGGAAAATGCTTTAGTGTGAGATTATCATAGTCTTTTCATTATCCTATGCCAGTGACTGGCTTCCATGAGGCTTCACTCTGACCTTTAGCAAAAATGTTGCCATGATCCACAATCTGAAGCTGTGATTAGATTTAGCTAGATCCTGGTCCAGACCTCAGAGGTCTTTTCATTGACACCTACAGATTCTGAAACACGCAGCTGATTGCATTAGTATTAAACTGTATTGGAGCCAGAATTTTCCTGCTACAGGTATATGCTACCTGCAGATTTATCTGGAGGTAGGCTATTACTAAATAGCATCACTTTGTATCCAATAACTACATTGCAACAAACCACTTTGAAGCCTAGGAAAGGGATAAGGGACTGCTGAGAAGCACACATTTCTCACACAGTAGTGGATTCCTTCCTTCCTCTTTAAACCCTCCATCAGCACTGTAGCTGACAGTTCTTTGTCACCAAGATGGTTGCAGAGGGAAGGATGTTTCCAGACACAGGAAATTCAGAACTCAAAATAAACTGGAAGTAAGTTCCAAATGCATCAATTGTCCTTCCATGATCCTTTGGTTACTATTTTTTTTCAGCACGAAGCATTTGGAGGTTGTTAACTCTATCTGTTGGGAATCGTCCCAGGCCAGTATTAAATTCCAGAGCCCTAGGACGTGTTCAAGCTGGATCTCAGGTAACATGTATCTGAGTTGGACTGAAATATGTTAGTTCTGTTTCCTGGCAAACCCTACAAGGAAAAGGAAGTGTTGATTTGTCCCAAAGTAGAGGACTTCAACCTGGCACACAGAGATCCCGCTTTATCCTGGTAGCTTGAGCCAGAATGTGTACAGCTTGGCTCTGAGGTAACCTGTTGACAAATCAATAGCATAATTCTTTAGAGGAGGTCTTCTGGCCTTAGGAAGACCTTGGAGAAACACAAAGCTGCCTTGCCTCTGATCTGTTGAGTGACCATGGGCAAGGCACTCAGCTGCTATGTTCATCAGCTTCTTGTCTTTCAGCTAAGTCTTGTAATGATGTCTACAGAACCCTGCTCAGAAAGTGATTTAAGATTTATTTGTAGAAGTGCTGCAGAAAAGGAATGTGATATTCATCATCCCTGTTTCGTTGTTGAATAAATTAGACCACATTAAATTCATAGTTGTTTTATTATGTCCCCAGTGCTAGAGAGGTCTATCCAAGCAGAGAATAAAATACTAATGTATTTTTAATACAACACCTGAACCTTTAATCCGTGCACAGAAAAAAAAAAAAAGGAGAAAAAGGTAGAACTCCTAAAATTGAGTTGATGTGGATATACAGCGAGATCTGGCTTCATGGGCCATCACCCTGTGTCAAGAGGGTCCAAGCTCAGGGCTTGTGCTGCACAGGTTCCTGTCAGCAGTGTCAGTTCCCAGGCTTTGCTGTCCCATGGCCAGCTGGACAGAGGAATGAATATACTGGAGGAATCATCACATTTCACTCCCCAGAAGCCTTACTTAGACTGTGTCTCTCTGCTGTGAGCTGATAATTGAGAGTCTAGAACGCAGTGTTAACTTTCAAGCCGTGGGTTTTCAAAGACACTGGGAGTGTGCTCTTTCCTGGCAAGGTTTCTGTCTATCACAAGTATCTGCGAGATCTGCGCCTCTCACAGGCTTCAGCCTCACAATGAAGTAGCTTCCACTATCATTATATGCAGGGGTGGGGGAGAAGAGGGAGGCTTTGGGCCAGAGAGTGTAAACAGCATGTCCAGCACCACAAAATAGGCGTGGCAGAACAAGATCTGAATGTGAGTCTCCCGAGGGCGAAGTAAGAGCGTTAATCATCGGCTTTCTTAACCTCACCCAACCCTCTTGCTGTTAGTTGAATTATCTTTTTCTTCCTTTCTATTCCTGTTTTCACTTAAATTTTGAGTCTGCTTGGACCTTTCTCCATTGTTTCTAGAAAGCTGCCTTGTTAGAGAAGTTCTTAAGAGGTTTGACTGCACACTTTCCCCCACCCCTCCCAAATTCCACACGGCCGTCATGTCTCTCAGGTCTTTCAGGAGAGGGGGTGTGCTGGCTGGAAAAGGGCTGAGGGCTGAGGCAGGGGCGCTTCTGGGCACACGTGCAACTCTGCTTCAGGGAACACTCTGCTTCTCGGGCAGTTCCTTTGATGTTTGACAATATATTTTATTCAGGGAGTCACATTTCACCTCTAATATATTTGAGTTTTGTCTGTGATTCAAGAATCACCATTAGAGTTGTTTCTTTTTCTGCATTTTGGTCTTGGAGACCTAACAAAGCTGCAGCCAATAAAAACTCTTTTTTTTCTGTTGTATGCCCAAAAAATATCATCATGTAACTAACAAATATCATATTTTGGTTACAGTATCAGATGGGCAGAGCTTGTTACCTCCCAGCAGATTAACCTTTGAATCTTTACCGATTCATTAACTGTGCACATCAGTCACCCGATTTCAGTAAAATTTATTGCAATTAAGTATTGCAGTGCTGTGGAGGCTGGATAGGATTCCCCGTTATCAGTACCATTAATGGCTTTCTGAACTGTTGCCAGTTCATTCACCCCACCCAGCTTTCAATAATAAAATAATTTTGACAGAGAGCCCATGTTTCAACATTTTTAATAAAAACAAAATAAAAAAACCATCAGTAACAGAGCAGTAAAGTTTTCCCTCTCTTTCCTCTTTGCCAAAACTAACAGAAAGGAAAATGTCAATCTGGCTTGGCTCCAAAAAAGGAGGAAATTGAATGGTCTTAGTTCTTACTCTTTGACTAGTAGCATTGTGTACATAGAAGACTTGACTCTTGGGTCATTTTGACGGATCTGAAACACAGATAAGAATGTAGAAGACTAGATTCTGTAATTTATAGCCAATGATTCTGTTTTAGATCTTTCAGTACCACATAACAAATCAATGTGATTTAGAAAATAACATGGTTTCTGCCATTGACATAAGCCATATGTGAACTGCTAAGCTACTATGTAAGCCACAGCCATAAATTTTAGTCAGCAGAAGGAGATTCTTTATGCTGTTCTGCTTGAAACTATTTAATCCATTATCAACATTTTGAAAGAGTCCTTCCTAAATTGCACTCTGGTAATGTGCTGGAATGTCTCTCTTAGCCTAAGGGAAGAGAGAAAAATGTCTTACATACAGTTTTATATGCAACTCACTCACTCGAACATTTTGAAATAGGACAAAATTATATCTCACAAGCACATTAATATGTTTCAATCATATCTTGATAACAGATTAAAACCTCACTGATTATATTGTCTATGATCTGTCCAAATAATAGCAACAGTCAACAATGCAAATCCCAGTGAGTAGAAAAGCTAAATATCTGTAACAAGACTGAAGCAGCACATAAGTGGCCAAAGTCTTCCCTAAAGGGTTTCAAATTCAGCCTGAAGATCTTTGTGAACTTCACGCTTGCTTAGGCTTCCCTTGCACATCTGAGTCTTCTGACAGCTGGACAACAAGAAACAAAAGAATAAACATTTATAGGAGAGAATACTGCCTACAAAAGTAGGCTTCTTCGGGCCAGAACAGTCTCATCAGACGTGTGAGGTAAAATCTTCAAGCCTGTCATTACCCACCAAGAGGTAAAATCCTGTTTCCACACACACTCCTTTGCTCATGCATGTTTTCATCTGATGTATGCAAACTTAACAAGCAAGCGAGGTCTCTCTCTCATTGAGACTTCATTGAGAGTATAAAGAAGAAAACATGGGATGGATTCCTCCCACACAATGTTAGACACTTCTCTGGGTTACTCTGCTCAGTGTCTACAGTTATTGATGAGAAACAGGTATGCTCAGAAAGTGATTTTGGTCTTAGTTTGCTTGACTACTACCTGGAAGCACATCCAGGGGAAAGGAATTTCCCTGCTTGAAGCTGCCTCAGCTATCTTCCATCGGGTGGGATAGATCTGTGCTCACAAATCTCCACATTGTTCCTCTAAACTGCAAACTTGTGAAACAGTATAACTGTTCATCCTTCAGGATGGGAAGGAGGGAATGGAGTCTATATTTCCTAAGCTTATTTTCAAAACCTGTGGCCTGGATGTCTCCTGAGGAACACCCCTTACTCTCTCCCTACTGGCTAGACATCATTGCTAGTAAAAACTACCCAAGCCTTCAGAGCCCAAAACTCAGTGGATCCACATCATTAAAGTAGTGCTTGAGTGTGAAATGAGTGGAATAATAAGTTTATTTGTCCCTGAGGCACAAAGTTCCTGGAACTGTGATTGCTCTTAACCTCCTTCATCTTGGTGCACCTCCTCACTACACTGTGTTTTCATGCCAGAGAAAAATGAGGCACAGTCCATTCCCCTTTCTGCCATGACCTGCTTTCTAAAGAAAAAAAAATTCACATGCATGAGGTGGAGGGAGCCATGACACACTCTGCCCTGGTACCCTAGCTGGAAAACAATCATTGCACTTTAAATGCAAAGTGGATTGTTATCAGGGTCATGTGCTGCTTCTGATGCAAAACTACCAAAGTAATTGTTATTGAAATAGGAGAGCCCAAAGAATCATGATACAAGCTAATCCAGGGTTTCTTGACTTCTAGCTCAGGACTTACTCAGCCTGGTTTTTACATCCTTGGTGTAGAAATACAGCTGCATGCAGCTTTGGAAAGGTGATTTGCAAATCTCTTTGTGATGTGAATAAAATAAATAGCTAGCACAAACTCAGAGTATTTCTGGTGTGTACATTTACTTTGTTTATTAAAAAGTCCTGTGCTCTTGTAACAAAGCACAGAATTTGGAAGCAGATCTGGTGTAACGAAATGAGAACAGATTTCCAAGGGTGGAGGGATGCTAGGAGAGAACCTGTTATAACTCTTCAACAAACAATACCAGAGGTCAAACATTTCTTTCTCATCACTGGTCCCTGAAATAATTTTAGGAAATGTACTGATTTGGAAAGTATTTGGTCTGGCCCTGTAAAAGTGTTACTGACCCTGGCTGTTAGCAGAATACTGGCTCTTACATTGTGGGTGTCACTTCGCCTATTAAAATATTGGTATGAGCTATTGAGTGTTAATGCTGGGCAACTTCAATAGCTTGAGAAGATTAAAGGAAAATTAACATTTGTGGCACTTCAATGGATCAGGCTTTCATGAGGAGCCATTCCAGTCATGTGATATAATCAGCTCCTGGTTTTGTAAGACCAGAAAAAAAAACTGAGGTGAAATATTTCAACAGATTAATTAAGTAAATATCAGTTTCTCAAAGCAATTAATTTCATAACATCTAATGCCCTGCGAAAATGACTTACATCTTTAGGATAAGATCACAGACATAGAATCAAAAAATTTTGTTTTGGTTGGAAGGGACCTTACAGATCATTTAGCTCCAACTCTCCCACCACAGGCAGGCACACCTTTCACTAGACCAGATTGTTCAGAGTACCCTGCAACCTGGCCTTGAATGCTGCTACTGATGGGGCATCCACAGCTTCTCTGGGCAGCCTTTTGAAGTGCCTCTCTATCCACTGAGTAAAGAATTTCTCCCTAGCGTATAAAGTAAAACTCTCCTCTCTTAGTTTAAAACCATTCCTACCTGTCCTGTGACTACCTGCCTGTGTAAAAAGTAATACCCTCTCTCTTATAAGCCCCCTTTATGTCCTGAAAGAGATCAGGAGGCTTGAAATTAAAAAATGGTCTATAGTGAGATTTTTGAAAACGGACTAACCTGCCTAAGTACTTCTGAAAACTCACCAAGTCCTTGTTTATATAGTTCTAATTCCCATTGATTTCAGCAGAATTTAGACACTGAATAGATAGAGGTCAATGCCACAATAGATTATTGGAATTACACCTGGAGGAAGAAGAAGAAGAAAAAGAAAAATAATCAGTAGATAAACAATTCTGTGCATTGCAGGACTTTATATGTGAACTTTTACAATATAACACAGAGATGAAGAAAAAGAAAGAACACTTCTGATGCTGTTACTTTGTTTTTCTAGTTTGCCCTGTTGTGTCTTTGCAGTTCCTGCTCAGAATGAGCACAGGAACTGCTTATGAAGACAGCAGTACTATAAATATTATCTCAGCCTTGGCTATGGTATCAGGGAACAAAGAAACATAGTCTTTCTAAAGTCACATTCAAATTAGTAGTGGATATAAGTTTTCTAAAATAGTTCAGTGGATATTTTTAAAATAAAGTTTACTTTGCAGGAGCTTTAGTTGCAAATGCAGAACACTTCCTCCTGAAATACAAGCTAAACATTCAAGCACAAGTAAGTTCATGTCTCAAAGGTCCAGTTCTTCCAAAGTGATGCCTCTTAGTCCAGTATATGTGTTTACTGCAAGTTTTGGTTCACAGCAAAGCAGATAAATGATTCCTCTTATTGACTATTCCACAGTCTTCATGTGATGTAACATCTGTCAGAAAGTTATAGCTTGATGTTTCAGTTTTATTCAGTACTGTGGTCTTTGGCCTCAGAACAAAACCAAAATAAATGTGAGCATTTTGGACCTTTTGCTAAAACTACACTATGCATTCCTTTAATCTTTCTTTCTAGAGACACCGTACAATAGTTTCCTTGTTTTAGACCTTCAGCATTGCTGACATTAATGCAATTATTTTTGACAAGTTGAAAATCTTCCTGTAATTGAGTTTCTATTTGACTTTAATGTTTGCCCCATTTGGAAGGCCCTGTTAACAGATTTCAAGCTGTGATAATAATATTTCCTTCCTCTATTATCAAACTTTCTAATCTGTTTTCTTTACAGATCACCACTGCTCAAAATGGCCATGAGATATTTTTCAAAAGGTGTAAAAGGTCCTCTTTTCAAAAGCTTAGGGTTTTGGGATTTTAAAAAATTTTTCCCATATATCTAAATGACACAGTGGGTCTCAAACAAAATAAGTCAGTGAGATTGGAAAAAAATCCAAAATTTAACACAGCAGCGTTTACTTAACACCTTTCATAAAACAATACCATTTTTAAAAAGTAGCTTCTATCATTAATGTACAATTTATCAACTGATATAGATACCATGAATATAGTTTTGCTGAATGCATTTTCTCTCAGGTGTAGGTGCTATGAAAGGTATATAACAGTTATATTAGAAATAAATACCCCTCCCCAAGTTTTATTTCTTGAAATATTTTCTTTTATTTGTCTGATATTTCTTAATTCTATACTCAAGGATACATTGAGGAATGCAAAAATTAAAGACTTCAGTCTTTACCAGTACAAATTTCCTGAACTGTCTCTCATAGAAATTATTGCCACAAACTTTCTCTTTTAAGGCACACTGACAATGAAGTTATCATTTTGGTTTCAACACAACTTTCCTTTTTCTCTGGCAGGGTTCCTTCAAGTAATTTATTCTGAGATATCCATGCCAGAATACAGCCATGCTACTCTAACAAATAAACTGTGAGGCCTTTGTGAGTAACAGACAGTTTGATTTGAAAAGAAAAATGTCAGCCTTCAACTCTGGCTGTAACCCTCTGCTTTTGGAAAGTATACCTAGGGAAAGAGCATATAGATGTTGGAGGAAAAAATATTTTTCCCTCTACTCACTATTCCAACTGATATTTAAGGGATAAAAGACAAAGCAAGTTTGGAATAGAAATCCTAGCCAAATCAGCCAAAGGGCAGTTTCACAGACAAGAAAGATAATTTTTAAATAGTGCCTACTCCATAACCATTCTTGGGCTAAGTCAGCTGGTGGTCACCTTTACCAAGGATGTATATCACCCAAGGATATATATCACTTGAAGTATCACCCAAGATACCAGCACCCTTTCAAAGTATTAGTCAGATTTATTACACATTTTTAAGGGTGTATGGAAGTCAGAATCAGATGAGAGAGGTGGTAAGGTATGATTTGAGTTATTCTTTCACTTATGCAGTTTTTGGCAATTGTTCTGACACACTTTCTTTGCAAAATTAAAAAATAAATCCTCTCATCCTCAATGTAGAAACCCAGAGCCATAACTGCAAGGGCATAATTATTATGCACATACTCTGTGGGAGAGTGGCAACACTGTGTTTAGCCCCAGTACATTTTCCTTGCCTTGTATACAAGGCACCTAACAAGAAGGAGAAAGATACTCATGGAAGATAGTTGGCCCACATTTCTGTCATGGATATATAGGAATAATGATGAATAGTGTTAAAACCTAAGGCCACGAGAATCATTGGGAACTGGTGTGCTGCTGTTTCTGGGAACGGTGCATAATCACTATTTTTTCACTTCTCTGTTTCACTTGGTTCCTCAACACACTGCCCCTGGGCTGAAGCCCTACACCAGAGAGGACACTTGCCTTTGCAAGAGCTACAGTCAACATTGCAGAAAAGCCATCAACAGTCCCCAGGTTGAGAAATGTAGCCATGAGACTGTTGATGAAAGGTGGAATTATAGTACATTAAAAATCTCTTAGGCAAATGATAAAATAGTAATGTACTGTGTTTTATGCCATCTGGGTTTCATTAATAGATTATGTTATAGAACCTGTTCCATTAGCAAATACATAAATGCTTATTTGCTACATCTTATCAAATAACTTAAAATCAGATTTGGAAATACAAGCACAAATAAATGACTCCAATTCAGTTTGACATTATTCATGGATTCATGATCCTGCTTATCACCAGATATTCAATTTTGTGCTGGTATTCATGAAGGTGCCCACCAACCACCCCAGATTTCTGAGCGTGTGCCAGAAATGCACTGTTATTCATTGTTTGTTCTTTTTCTCTCATTAAAGGAGGCAATTCTTCAGATGGGGCAGCAGGAAGCATGACCCATTCCATGCTGTGACTGGAGAGCTTGAGACCTTTCAGGTCTGAAACCTGAGCAGAGAAATGAGAAGGTGCAAACCCTCACACAGCAAAATGAACCCTGTGTGACACAAGAAAGTTGAGTTTCACACAGGGCTGGTGATGGTATTTTAAAATTATGATGAATGTGGGGTAAAAGCCTACATCTTGCAGTGTTGGTGTAAAAGATTTCATAGTTAGTATTTTGCCCTGCAAATCTGCGGCTTCTTCTCCCCTGCAAACCTTTGCTCTAATTGGTGTCTCAGCGTCACACTTATTGCAAAATATTCTTGGACTGAAACTTTCTTTACCACTGAATCCCAGAAATCTCAACTTATTTTTGCACAATAAATATCTAGATATTCTAAATATTTCCATTGCCCCAAGGTTCTGCCATATAACCTGAAATGTGCAGAAAAAGATTTTCACAGAAGTAAAAATCCTGGCAGAACTGATAACTGCAAAGACCACTCTACTACCTGTCATCTGCCTTTCCCCTTAACGGAGTAAAAACAATTAATAAAAGGGCATCTATTTTGAGTAAATAAGCATACACGTGCAGAGTCTTTGCTTACAAAGCTTTGTACCTTCTAGCAATTTCTGGGCTGTGTTGTTAATATATGCAATAAGATGCCAAAATGTTTACTATAGTGCTCTTTGCAGCATGACATTATGAAGCAATTAATGCTTTAGCACTTTATTCCCTCTTCTTTTTCCTGTTACACTTTTATCAATGCCAGTTTCCATTAATGAACTAGAATGGGCATTCTGTACCTGACCTGCTCTTTTCATATAAATTGCCCCTCAGTGTGGTTAAATTACCTTGGCACATTCTAAAACACCCACATTTGAATTTTTTTGTAAATTAGGATTCCCTGGAAAACACTCTGGTGGTGAAAACCATTTTTTATAGCATTAGGAAAGATGAAAGCTACATAGTTATTCCAAGGAAAGATAAATTCTTGATTTTCACAGATACAAAAAAATTCTGAAACACAGAACACTGGGCAAATCAAGTAAAACTGCATCATTGAGTAAAAAAGAGGAAAACTCCTCAAGCAGATGAGCATATTTGATCACCCAAAATGGCATGATATGGAAATGAACTTGCTTGAACAAATTTTTATATTTTATTTGCTGGATGCACGAACATACCAACAATCTGAACATACCAATAGTACTGCTATATAAAGCAGATATTTCTGTAAATTCAGCTGCATTACCTGTTAGGCAATGCTGCACTGGATAAATGTTGTTGAGATATTATACAATTTATAATTTGTACTATTCTACATTCCCTTATTCTCTTACAAGACCATGCAGGGCAATCTTGTCCAGTGGTTTCATGTTTTTTATTTTTTTTATTTGCAATGTTCCCATGTTAGCTAGCTAGTTTGTTTTTTGAAATTTTGGTTGCACTTGAGTAAACACTGAATGATCAATGGGGGGCTCAAGTTGTGTGTTTGGTATTCCCTGATGTAAAGGTATTTAAAGTTTTTAAAAAAGGAAGGAAGGAAGGAAGGAAGGAAGGAAGGAAGGAAGGAAGGAAGGAAGGAAGGAAGGAAGGAAGGAAGGAAGGAAGGAAGGAAAGGAAGGAAGGAAGGAAGGAAGGAAGGAAGGAAGGAAGGAAGGAAGGAAGGAAGGAAGGAAGGAAGGAAGGAAGGAAGGAAGGAAGGAAGGATAAAATTAATTGCAAAGCTTCATATCCTTTTAATATTTACAAAAGTCCAATGTGTTATGCCTCTAAAGACTCTGATGTTTAGCATGTAATATTATGGATTTTGAATTCCTTGTTAAGTAGCAAAGTCTTGGGATCTGAGACTGATGATCAAGTGCAGCCAGTGAAATGGCCATATTTCCTTTAGCTCTGATGTCCACTTCAGAGTCCTCTTTCCCATACTTTTAATATGTCAAACAGCCATATACCATTGCTAGATGGCAAAAGTCAAGCAAAGTTGAAGTAACACTGGTGAAATGAGTAAGGCCCATGCTGGCTGACACAGGGATTTTGGTTTACAATTATGAGATGAGTCTGTCTGTGAAGCATTTTTGGGAGTTTCTGAGAAATGCCATCTCCTGTTAAATGTCAAATGCATATGTGTTAAATTTGACTCTGTTGTTTGCCTCTGGTGTGAGATATTTAATAATAGCACAATTCATTGCAAGACAACCATTTTTTAACAACCTGGATGTGCTCAATTCCAGGAGTGATTTTCTCAAAGTATTAATGATTACAGCACTATAATAAATGTTTTTACTCTGAAAATAGGCAAAGGCAATGCTCTGAAGACCTTCCTCTCTACTTTGTCCCAGTGCCCAGAAAATCAGTGCAACTATTATGATTTATATGCAGTCTCTGAAGTACAAGTATTACAAGTGTGGATGGGAATGCCCTTGATCCTTGCAATTTATTATATAGAGGTTTATTAGACAAAAAAGCAAAAAGTATTTCACATGTTCATTTCTATGAATATGATAACTTTTAACTTCAAAAAGGAAAAAGGGAGGGAAGAGTTCAGTGTCAAGGTTCCCTCTTTATTTGAAAGATGAAATATGTCTCAGGTTTTTGGGGTTTTTTTGCATTGTGTATATGAGGAGACCAGGAGCACAGCTCTTTTGAGTTGGTGACAAAGGTATCTTATGCTAGACAGTGAAATGCCCCCACACACACACACACACACACTTTCAAATTGTAAATTAAAGACTGACTGACATGAAATGTATTTTAAATATGCAGTGTTTATGCTGTCCCTAGTAACCTCAACACGTCACCATAATGACTACGAGTCCAAGCAGTACTAAAGAGTTATTTTTAGCAAACAGCTGACAGTGACTCACAAACTCAAAGGGAATTCTAGCAAAGCAGCACAAAGGAGGACATTGCTAATAGTCTTGTTTTCCCACAGATAAGCTCAACATCTTGCACAGTGATAGACTGCACATAAGGATGCCTCATACCCGGGTGCTGAGGTGGTTTTCCTGCAAAACAAAGACTGACTAAAACACTATGCAGATCCTTAAAAATCAAAGGCCTCTGGTTTTACAAGTCCAATTTACAGCCTGATTTTAAGTTCTCATTTTCAATGCCAGACAGGTTCAAAAAGAATGTCTGTTTTCATTTCAGCTGGGCTAATCCATACAGAACATCCTTTCCCACTATTTAGTAGACTGCAGCTATCAAATGAAGATATGATGTCTGTGTTTGGGTTAGTTGGTTTAAATCCTAATGACCATGATGTAATCACTATAATCAAGCAAAGCTTGTCTGTCTTTGGGTTTGGGTCTCTTTGCCATAGGCCCAGTGTTTCTGGCTGTGTCATTTAAACTAACCATAACACTGCCTAATTTTCAATTAACAGTAAGATTGCTATACGAAGTTGTGTGGCCCTAATTTAAAGGCTGCTTTCCAGGGCTCTTTGTTCTTTTTTAACAGTTTACTAATATTTAGATAAGCAACCTCAATTTGCAGTTAAACTTTGCAGTTAATGCTTTGTTAAACTGAACTTCCCCTGGGTTTTTTCATCGGTAGTCATCATGAGTGGTTTTTTCCAAATGTGCTCATTAACTCTCTTCACATCCAGTATAGATAGGACTTTTGGGCAGGGTTACTCAGGAAGAGCTTTATTTCAATCAGTTCTGAAAATATGTAAGAAAAGACAAATTAAATTATATTCTTTTAATGCCCCATTTCCTGTGCATATTTACCTTTTTATAGGGAAACTTTTAGGTTGTATATGTCTTGCATTTTTCAGAAGAAAAGGTGGAAACTCTGGATAAATTGCAGTGCTGAAGCAATGAAGGAAAGAGAAAGAGACAAGATTAAGACTGTTGATGTGTTTAGTTTCATTTGCCTTCATCTCCTCTCTGCCTGAAGGTTTGGTTCCTTGCCTTTGAAAGTAAAAGATCTGCATTTTTTACATCATTTCTCAATATGTGAAAATTTAATCTAAGAAAATAAACTCAAATGCATTGAGTTTGAGAGAACTGCACTTGCAAGAAGATCTGAAAAATTACTGAAGATTAAAAGAATGAGAGAGGAAAAACTCATACATACAATAAGAACTAATTATTTAGGACTAAAATATGAATTTATGCTAAGTATCAGGAAAAAATTCCTGCCAATAAGATGTTTATAAGGAATGATCAGCTCAAGGAAACATATATTTGGGGTTTTAAAACTATAGGAAGCAAATGTCACGGCACAATTCTTCATTGGCATAAGATGGGTTGATGCTGTATGTAATCCTGCTTGAAAATCTCAGATGTGTTTTGTTGTCTTATATTAGGGCATAGAATTCATGTGTTAGTTTATCCTCAAGGTATGTCTGGTCCAGTACCCTGTTTCTGACACAAATCCATTGCAGATGTTTAAGGGAGTATGTAAAAAGAAGGCATATTTAAATAACTTGATTAAGACTTCATAAAATTAGATAAATATGAATAGTATGGAAGTTACATGCTATAAGTGATTTGTTTCTATTGTCATTTGTTTAGGAAATCCTGGCTGATGTGTAAATGCAATCATTTAATATTCTTTATTTCAACTTCATGCAGCATGGATTCCTTTTTAGGAGAGAGGAAATTTTTTGGTCATAAATCAGTCAAGCTGTCGTTCACTCTGTCTAGGGTTAGTTGCTAACAACCAACCCCAATTAAGACCTTACTGTGGGTTTGATTGTCATGTCTGGGTATCCTACAATGGCTCACATGCAAGTGAGGGTCTTTCCTGGTAGCAGGAGATTGCTCAGCCTCTGATATTCAGTTGGTATTTAGTTTTAGTAAAATCTATCTAATTATTAACTAAAAATTTTCCTCAAAGGAATTGAAAACCTTTGCATTTTAAAATAAAGCCATCTGCAACAATAAAAAATAAAAATTAAAAAAAAAATTTAGAAAGGTTTTTTTATGCAATCTTCATAGAATCATAGAATCACCAAGGTTGGAAGAGACCTTTAAGATCATCAAGTCCAACTGTCAACCCAGCACTTCCCCTGTAACTCCTAAACCATTAAACTATACAACACAGAAATCTTGAGATTGATTTTCAAACCATAACCAAAATTAATTTGTGAACAGCTACAGAGAAATTTTGTTTCCGTGCAAGCTTATGCAGCCAAGGTAGTATCACTTATGTCACAAATTGTTCATTGCTGATTTCATTATTTTGTGGACCACTGTTTAAAAAAGGATCATTCTTAGTGTGAGTTTGGAACAAGATATGTTGAAATGAAGTGTGAAGAGATCTTCTTGTGGCACCTGCTGTGGTGAAGCAGCCTGCTTTAAGCTTTTTTCTCTGATTTTGAGACTATTTAAACTCCAAGGCCTATACTGCAGAACCTAATAAAATCTTTGCACGGACAGGCAGGCAGGCAGTGATCCAGCTCTGCAAACATAGTGATGAAAAAGGTCAGGAGAAACTAATCTAAACTGAAAAGAATAAAAAAAAGCAGAAGGCACTTGTCTGGAGTCAGGTTCTGCCCATTAACATGGTGTAGCCATGACTCACTGGGCACTTCTGAACAGCAGCTCCCAAAGAACAGAGGGTTTGTAACGTCCCCAAAGGCCACAGTGAAATTGTTGTCACTGACTTCTCTATTTCCAGGCCCAGAGCAAAGTGTGAAGTTAGCAGCCAGCCAGCCAACAAAGAAAGCGTATCTTCCATATTTCCCCACGCCCAATTCACACTTAAAATGCCAGTCTAGCCAGCAGTAATTCTTTTTTTCTGGTACTCCCATCTGGAAAGCAGTGAACATGGATGTCTTCCAGGCCAGCCTAATTTGAAGGCTTGCACTAACTGAAAAAAAACTTTCCAAGGTGTCCAAACCCTCTGAACTCATCAGACTACTTCTCTGACTATCTTAATCCCAGTATTAACTCCAGAGTTTTCAGAGACCTGGGGAATGATCCCAGATATTTATGATCTCCCCTGTGTAATTCAGAAGCAGAGCTGGCTGCACTTCAACAAACTCCCCTCAGTTAGATTGTTGCTTTCCTTATACTGGTTTATGTTAATTTCTGTCCTGCTGCCACATTCCCAAACACTCTTCCTTCTCAGCACGTGCCAATATATTTTACTTTTTAATTTGTTGTTGGGCCAGCTTGGAACTGATCATCAGAACCTCATTTTAGCACCTAAAAGCTATGTCAAATCATATGGTCTGTCGGCTCTCCCCTATAGTTCAAGAGAGCTAGTAGATGTATATGAATGGGCATTTATCCCACCTGTCTTTAAACTCTTTTCTTAAAATTGGACAATTTGTTCTCAAAGGGTGTTTTTAGTATTTCCCAACTATCAAGGGACAAAATCACTAGATAAGAAACCAGCTCTGATCAAGGGTTGAGGAGCAAACAGCGAAGCAGCTGAACCTCTGTGTGCTCTGTCACGTAACCAGACACACAGAACCACCAGCTGAAAACTTCTGGCCCCAAAAGCTGCCAATTGGTTGTTGTTGCAGTTTTAGAGGAAGAGAAATATGCACAATGGCTTAGTGTCTGAGACAAGAGTAATAGGCAGCAAGAGAAATGGAAGGAAGTGGGAATTAGTGTTGCTTACCATGAGGATAGTAGCAATTGCAAGAGCTACTACTAGACCGACTTTAGAGGTTTGGGAAGTACTGAGAGCATTAGCAGACTACTCCTGTGCTGTGTAAATCTTCAAATGTGGCCAAAATGTGGCCTCTGACATTTTTCAGGTAAGAATATCTTTAGGAAGTAATTTCATGATTTACAAAACACATACATGTATACATCTATTTCAATGTATAAACATACATAAATATCTGGAGAATATCCCTCTCATTTAAATTTAGTTCACTGATTACCTAAATATCTACTTGCTGCAAGAGAGTATGATAGCTTGGTTGCATCCCCTTTCAAGACAGAGGTACTATCCTTTTTGGGCAGAGCAACAGTGGGAGCAATCCCAAACTCAAGTACTCAGTCCCTAATGGCTCCCAGGAAAGCAGGAGAAATCTTGCTCTGGGCAGGTCTGGAACCACTGGGCCCAAAAGGACGATGAGGTGTTTTTCATTTCTCAACTCTCAATTAGAACTAAACTTATCTCACTGGTTTCCTTCTGCCAGGCCTCATGGGACATGACCACTGTTGCTGTAGCAGCTTCTAGAAATTAATGAATGTTTCTATTCTTCCAGCTCCGTGAGTCCAAGTGCTAACCTGAGTAGCCCTCCACGAAGTTAAAATAACTTAATGGGAATGATGCAATGCTATGTAAGTGTGTTCAGGTTCTTACACACCAGCGTCCTGCAAAAGGGTTTCCTCTCAAGGAATAAATTATAGATTATGAAGTCTGCTGCAAACCACCCACCCACACTCAGCCTTTCTCTCCTCCCCCACAATTACCTTTCAAAAAAATTGATCAGAAAATAGTCCATGTTTTCATTCCTTCAGTCAACAATGTCTTCATGATTACTATGCATTTGACAAGTAGAGGACATTGCAAGTAGAACTGCTAGGCCAGATGTTTGTACATTGCTTTTGTGTTATTTTTACCTATAAATTGACATGCTAAATGTGGTTTACTTAACATGCTTTATTCAAGCTTCATTCACCTATAGACATCTGTGTTATATGGCACCGCATATCTGTAAGCAAAATCAAGATGAAGTGGAACATATAAATTCGCGTAAGTTTCTTTTTTTCTTAGAAGTAAGGAAATACTTACAGTTTTTCTCAGTATTACAGCCAACAGTTTAAAAACTCCAAAATATGCAGATGTTGAAACAAAAACTGTGATGTTTATGAAGAGTAACTACTATTGAATGAAGGTAAAAATAGAAAAGAGCAATGTTTAAAGCCTTTTTTGGTCCTTATTTTAGAAGACGACTACACAAAGCAAACCTGAAGAGTGGAATAGGATTTCATGTTTTATTGGCATTTGGGGAAATTTTATACTCTGTCTCTGGAAAATCAGAAAGGGGAAGTGGTTGCAAGGAATCCACATAATAATGTATGGGAAAGTCAGCTAGAATTTACAAGGGAGTGGACGGTGCTGGTAAATCAAAAGGTTGCCAGATCTCATGGTTCACAATTAATAATAGTGGGGTGTTCCACCAGCAGGCAATTTCTTCATTTTCTTTTCCTTTATTACCATTTTATTCCCATTAAGCCACTAAATTATTTTTCCTAACTATTGATGCAAAATAGATGTTATTAGTAAAAACATATCAGGTATATAACGAGAAGCAAATAAGCCTATTACAGTTTCATAAAATACCATGAAAATTCCAAACTGTGGGGTGTTTTGTTTTGTTTTTTCTTGCTGAGAAGTAAGCTTTTATGGCCAAATGTTATGAGAACCAAGTGTTCACAAGAACCAGAGTTTCAATGCTCTGCTTGGAGGCTCCTTTTTAGCTATGCAGTACAGTCTGCACTCTTGACTTGGTGCCAGTAAAACTACAGTCCCAGAAGGGGATGTTTAGGGACAGCTACTGACAGGATCTAGCTAATATTGGGAAATATTTTTTGTTGCATTTCACAACACCAAATATCACAAATGTCACTCTTGTGTGCCACCACATGGTTTTTGAGGAGTTAAAAAAGCAGTATCAGTAAACAAAATACATTGCCTTATAAAGTGAAAAGAAATTCCATCTGCCTATGTAATCCCAGTTCTCAAAAAGATTTTGCCCTAAAATCAAACTATTATAATGTATTATTTATGTCTCACATTTATTTATAGTATTGATATCCAAAGAATATTTTAAACAGAGATACAGGTAAATGGCTCTTCACAAAGTTTTCTCTGAAGTACAGGAGGAGGAAATGCATGAAATTTGGTTTCCTAGGAATCATCCTTGGAAATAAGCATCTTCCCCACAAGTGGAATTTGTCTGTCAAGCCACTCAGTCTTACATAGCTCAAAATGCCTTTTTATTGACCACAGTTAGTACATGGTTATGTCTCCTTTGCCTCAGTTTTAAGTAAGAAGTGAGCTCTAATGAAGACGGATTCTGGTTTCAGAGTTTCTCAGATAAAGGATTTGAAACACTTTTGCAAATATTAGTAATCAAAACTTCAAAGCAAAAATCAACAGCAATTTTTTCTGTGTTGGACTGTGTTCCCAGTTAAACTTGCAGTGGTTTGCTCCCAGAAAGGAATATATAATTTGTCAGAACTCATCCCTGCTTTACAAAAAAAGGTCTTTAAGTGTAATTAAAATTAATAAAATTAATTCTGAATATATCTCAAATCAAAATTGAGCTAAATCATTCTTAGAGTTTGAGAAGTGAAATATTTCCCCCAAGTTCTCAGGTCCATAAAGACAAAAATCCCTTTGACATTGAATGTAATGGAGGGGAGTCTGACACCAGATATTTCTGCAAAGATTTATGCATACTCTCAGTTCTCTAAACCTTGTTATACATTGTATGAAAGACAGTATGCCTGTATAAGTAATTTCAGTGTACATTTTTGGTGAGTCCATAACCCCACCAGCTCAGACCTAGTACCCATGTTAAGCTAATATATACTGACAACTTCAAACCTAGCTCAAACACACTAATGCCGCCAGTATGGCCACTATACTCAGGAATTTTGGGGGGTAATTAAGGCCTAGGATTTGAAATTAAATTAAGTTGTGCTGACTACACTTGACCTTGCATATATTATGTTCACATCTAAAGCTGACAGGAGTGTACAGAACTAATGTAAAGGCTCAGTATGGGCTTACACAAGGATCAGAGAGCTATCCTGCTTCATTGAGAGTTGCCACTGGTTTTGAGATCAGCACTGGAAAGAACAAGGAGCTGAGTTTTGATCTGTCAGAACTGAGGAAAGACTAAAATCTGCAGTTAGGGCTAATTTTATGGTTTTAGCCAGAAAGTCTGATCAACTGAATTTTTGTCCAATTAATATCTTAACTGGCACTAGTAATCCACCTGCATAGATAAAGTTATGAGAAGATCAGATTTGTCATGGGATAAACCAGGGTAAGGAATAAACTATAGACCACATCAGGGGATGTGGCATTTGACCTTGTAAAAATACTTGGCCCACTGGAAAAATATTTAGAGAGGACAAGCAGATTTCTCAGAGACATAGCCACAGAGAGAAGGACACTGTGCTTGTTACTTCTCTTGGAGCATTTCAAAACTTCCTCCAAGATGAGACAGGCTTTTAATCTTACCTCTCCAGGCAGATGTGATACTAGCATTAATTCAGCAAAGCTTGAGATAAAACTGGAACATCTCGTACTTCTCAGTTGTCTACAGTGGAAACAACAATGGGAATGTTGTTTTATAGGGAGTGCAAGAAAAGGCAGTTCAAATTCAGAAGGTCTTCAGAAACCAAAGGAAACCAAATGTAGCCTTTCATTTCTAGACAAGCCAGAATTTGGCTTTTTCTAAGAGAATGTTTTTTGTGTTTGCATCATCACTTCTTCCATAACAGGCTTTTGATTGACAGATGAGTGCAGGAATATCTAAGAATACGACTGCTAACACACGGTTTTGTAACAGCAGGCTGCAATCAGAGCCTGAGCTCATCTTGAGTCATTGTTGTTTGTGAATGTGAGCCAGAAGCACTGGAATCCTTACTTAAGAGATCGAGATTTTGCGGCATCCTTCTGGCAACAATAGTGCATCAGAGGTTCACCTTCAAGACCATGTTGGCAAACATGTTGTAACATTTGTGGTAGACACTTGACAATGGAAAACCTTAGGGTGAATTTTCAGCTCATAAATAAAACAAGAAGGGCTCATGCTTACATGATCATGGCTGTTGAACCTGGCCATCTGTATAATGTTCCCACTTGCAATGACCTTCCTTAAGATGAGCAATCCATCATTATAGAGCAAGCATACAATTATGGTTACAGACTTGTTTTGACAATATTTCCAACATTATTGCAACCTGCTCCAGAATTTCTTTGTATCAGCTGATCTCAGGCACTTCACAAGTGACTTGTTTTCCAAACAAAATAAGCAGCTCCCTTTTCTCAAAAATAAGAGTGGGCCAGTGTCATTTAGCAGAGTTACTAGAGATAGATTTTAAACTAATTTTGTTGTTCACTAGAAGCAAGGTTAGTTGTTGAAGTCTAGTGGACAGAAGACTAGTCTGTCAGCCTCAGACATTTTGTGAATAAATCTACGAAGGATGTTGATACACTAATGTTGTCACTCAGAATTATTCAGGGTACTCAATTCATTATTTGGGTAATTAAATACCTGAAATTAATTAAGTTCATATAATTAAGTTCAGTATCTGAAGAATTTCATGTATTTGAAATGCAAAGGGTTTTGGGGGTTTTTTGCCTTGTTGGAACAGAAAACCTTCAAACTGGTTTGAGAGGAAAATTCTTATTCCCCATAACAAACATTATATGGTTCAGCTCTGGAATGAAAAAAATTCATTTTAAAACCTTGTGAAGTCATGAATTTTTTATGACATCATAAGAATTCTTTATAATGACTTACAGGAATTAAGACACATTTCAGTAGAAAAATAGCCCAAAGTATATTTTTAGAGATATTTATGTATTTGCAAAATATTTTTCTCTAGTGTAAGTGACATGGAGAGAGTATTTGACAATGTGTTATAGTCTAAGTATCTTGTACTTGCTGAGAATGAGTCAGTCCTGATTTTGTTACCCATGAATCCATTCCAGACTCACACAGCCATTCCAAACCCTATTGCTTAGATTAACAACACTTATCTTCCATGTATTGGGATATGTGTTTGTTACACTCCTTTCTCATTGGCAATGTCTTGCTCTTTTCATTATGTGTATGTACACCCATGTACCAGAATTACATGCCCAGGAGATGTGCATACTTTATCTAAATACAGACCTGCCTCTGTGCTCCCTTTCTTATATCTGAAAATGTGTGGGCTTAACAATTTATTTTTTTTTTACATTAACTCTTAATATCAAAAACTGCAGTGCCAGAGTATTAAGGAAGTCTGGAAGATCAAAGCTTAAATATGAATACAGGCCAGGTAATTTAAAAGTTGGTGTGGTAGCCACTAGTAAGTATTGGCTATTTTATAGCAATCAAAAATGTATCTGTTTCATTTTTAGCTCTTCCTGGTGTAATCTTACAGCTTTCATTCATGAACTTCTGGATTGTAACACTTCGAGTTATTTCCTTATTGTACAATGGGCCTCCAAATTTATTTCCTGACATAAAATTCATGGTGTTTTCTTATTATTTTTTAATTAAGTAGCCTTAGCAGTCATCAAGTTTTTGGACAACAGTCCAAGAAGTGTGAAATTCCAAATTTAAGAATCTCCTGGGTGGAACCAGGAACCATTTGCCAATTTTAATGACTTTTTTTGTAATGGGGATCATTTTTTTCAGCAGGAACTAAAACATCCAGCTCTGTTTAGATCTTACTGTGGCTCATGACTTGTGATGTGGTTATACCAACTTTCCAAGCTATCACTTGACCTTCTGTCCTTTTGCAAGGCAAATTCCAGCTTTTATTGTGAACAAGCTACTCTAATTAAAGATGGCCTTGCAGGCAGCCTTTACAAAAGGGAGAGTTACCCATTTGACTGACTGAAGTTTCTGCTAATAAATATACTTACTTTCAAATCTATTTCCTGAAGACTCTCACACAACTATTAAGTTGATGTCAGAAGTGCTGCTAGGAATGTTATTGTTGATTAAATAGCACGCTCTTAAATATCATGTAGTTTTTAACAGGATTTTGTTCAAATCAGACAATATTTAATACTGGCCATCAGGATTTTCTTTGCTGTAAGTCTTTCATCTAGTCATTCTATCAGAAAGAGTGAACTTGCATATCAAAGACCTAGAATGCAACTTCACACAGGCAGAAATTTATTAATTAACTCACTAAATGCTCCCTTACAATATCCATTATTTAAAAAATAACTCAATAGAATATATTTCTCATGATCTGAAGAGTAAGACTATCACTGGTGCATGAAAATGTGCCATTCAGATCTTGTCATGTGGGAACATATTGGCCCTTATAATAAAAGAAACAAAAAGTTGTTTTAAGGGCATTTAATTTTAAAATAATCTATTTAAAACTCAAGACATTTTAAGTAATTTCAGATACATTTAAAACCAGAAAATAATCTTGTTTTCATGTAGCACCTCCTGAACTAGACACATCCCTTCTATGTCATTACTGATGCTTTTGCTAGTTTATTGTTTGAAACACAAGGATACAGTCATAGGACAGTTTCAGTTATTATACAGCCTCAGTCATGTCACCTGAGGTTATTGTTTCAATTTCCAAAACAACGTGCTTGTTGCTCTGCGCTTATCCCAGCAGAGCTTGGTGAAGATTCTGTCGCTGTCTGTTCTGTTTTAAGAATGTATCATTCCATAACAATTTCACTTAAGCGGCTGATTCTTGGTTGTTGCTCTTATGAAGTTGGGTCTTTATGGCACTTTATCAACTCTCTTGATGGCATTCTTTCATCTGTGTGCTCTGAATGCTCCAGCACAGCTTTCCGAGGTCATTGAATTGTTATAAGGGGTTATCTGCTAAACGCAGACATAGCTCTTCTCTATGGTAAGATAATATAAAGACCATATAAAGAACCTTCAGTTTTTTATTTTATCTCCTTTTGACAGCTGGCTACTCCTATGCAAATGTTTTATATGTACATGGTGTAATGGATCAATTTATACTTCTTCTTTTCTAAACCTGGGTAATTTCCCTTATCCACCTTACAGTGCAGCCCACAAACCAGTAAACCAGCAGGATGAAACGGGCAGTAATCCAAGGGTTGGGACATACGAGAAAGGACTACAGAGGAAACCTCTTAAACTGGCTTACCTGCAAGAGAAAATGCAGAAACCACAAGATTTAAAACTTTCCTTGTCAACCTGCAGGGCTAATGTTGGAATAAGAATAAGAAAATTGTTTGTACTTATCTTGGTTAGAAATCAAAGACTCTGTGCCCTGCACTTACCTTTAAATACATGTTTTAGAGGTAAACCCTTATAAAATATCTGAAGAACATAATGTTTCAAACATATCTTAAAAAGTCAAAAAAATATTAGGTGACATTAAGTAACAGTCTCCAGCGAGGTAGAATTTTTTGAGGACTGATTTCTGAGGTACTATATAATTAATTTGTAGAACTCACCTGTAGGGTAAGACTTCAGACCAAACTCAAAAAAGAACCTTGCAAGACAATACAAGTGAAAGGCAAAAATGTGAAGACAGAAGTCCACTTAAAGTTTGGATCCCATACTATGGCTGACAGCCTAACAATTATTTAATTGAATGAAACTGTTTCCTTGGAAATTATGAACAGATGTGTCTCAAGTTTGGATTTTCAGATATTTCTTTCAGAACATAAGAACAATCTTTACACTTTGTAGCTTATAAAAGATATTTATTTTTCTTATTATTTCCATATAATAGTAAACTAGTTATTTGAACACATTTAAAAGGCTTTCCAAAACTCTTCTTCAGGTCTTCTGTGTCTTCCTTTTGTAGCATGCAGAGTCCTCAAACAGGATCAAGCTACTGAAGAGTTTTTCAAAACATTCCTTTCCTAAGCTTCCAGGGCAAGTATGTGAGGGACTGGTGTGAAGTGAAAAAATTAGGACAGGTCTTGGATCCTAAGGCACTTAAATTAGAATATCCTCTTAAGTGGAACCCACCCAGCTACTCTACTCCTGCCATTTATGTCTTTTCTTTCATATTATTTTTTATTCACTGTGTCACTTGAATGTCACCTAAGGCAAGAAGAATTGAATGTGCAATGATGTGTTGGATCATTGAAGGAAAGAAGAGGAATAGGACATGTCCCATGGAAAGTTACAATAAACATCAGTGAGAAAATATATGCTATGAACACTACCTATTAATCAGGAGAAAGTGTGTGAATATTTTAAGGGACAGATGGGAAGGAATATATGTGGAGAAAGGAAACAGTGAGGCAGTTGTAAAGTGATGTAACTGAGGTTCAGTGAACACACCTGGCCAAAGCAGATGGCAGAGCAGTTTCTGTAACATGTGGCATTCTTCTGACTAGGACATTATCAGAAGCATGACATAACATAATGCAGTCCTGTGTAGGTCTGGGGTGGAAACAGGGACTTGCTCACCCTTGGTACCATGTTGCCTCACAGTGTTCCATTACAAGAAAAGTGGAAATTCATTAAAACACACGGTGGTCCAGAATGTGCACAGAAGGCAGTCACAGAAAGAGTTACTTTTATTGGGAGTAAAAACTTTCTGTGTAATATAATATTTCCCAGCTTCACTACCAAAAGGGCAAGAGGAATCTAAATGGAAAATGTAACTGCATTCAGTGTGCCACACTTGTGTGCACATGCGCACAGACACTCACTCGTTACATACACAGAAAAGGGGGGAAAGAGGTTAACACATGGGAAATATATAAAAAGCCTATTAGCAAGGGCTACTCAACATCTGTGGAAAAGTTGACAAATTCTGTAATAACGGTTCTATTTTATTAAGATTTTTTTTATTTGAAAGCAGTTCCTTGGGTTTTCTTAAGAGCATAAAAGAGTCATTGCATTGGAGAGTATAAATATTTCAAAACAGGGGCTATAATAGAAAATGAAGAGTGTAAAGGGTTGCATCCTGGACATACTCCTTTTAGTATGTACATTCTTACTGGCTTCAGCTATGGCAGTTTTGACTATACAAATATCCACTCTACACACTGAATTAGTGAGTCTTTTACCCTCTCTGGTTCATTTTATTGCCACATTGACAAAATTGGCTGAGGAGAAACAGGTTACGGGACTAAAATCAATTTAAATTCAATGGAGGTCAAATTTTAGCTAACCAGTCAGTGCATAAAAAATAGATATTCTGAGACAGACATCTGATATACCACCCTTTACATTGGATTACTTCTATTTTTTCTTCACCTTGGACACTTCAAATATTAATGTCAATTTTCATATATAATTAATTCCTCTTCATACATTCCTCAATATTTTCTGTCATAATATATTTTCAGCCAAGACTTTTTAAAGCACTCTGTTTTTCAAGCCAAATATTGCCCTCTAACATTGCATTTCCAATAATCTTCCCTTTGGTTATTTTCTATAGATAAACTTGTTAACTTCTCATTCTTTGGACTTATGATTCTAAGCATCACCCCTCAGAGACTCTTTTAAAAGATTTGAGTGTTGCACATATGCCTAAATAATTGAATGTCCAAATAATAGTAAGGTTTTAAAGGGTAGATTTTGATCAGAAAACGTGGAGAATTTTGCTACTCTTCTCTGAAGAAATTCTCCACATAGATAACATCACCTCAGACAAGAACAGTCTGTCTACATATTTCTCCAAAGCTGCACACTCATTGATCCTGAAAGACAACTTAATGGAATGAACTGAGTAGTAGGCTGAAAACATAACCAAGAGGATTATCATTATACCTGGTCACAAAAAGTTTTTCAGAGGACAAATGTTAGGATAAAGCATCCTCCTCCTGTGAAGTTTGTTACCTCAAAGAATTTGTGTTTAAAAATGAGATGTCTGTTCATATTCCACTTTATGTGGGTGTAAGCCCAAATATATTCAAGTACATGTTTCACAATTAGCCACTAGGTTTCTGAAAACAGGGTTGATCAGCCACTCTTCCCATGGGAAGGATTCCCCTATAGAATTCAGGATTCACAGCATCCCCTACAAGCAATGTGACTGAGTAGCTTAATTTTTATGGTTCTTCTCTGGTAGGCAGAGTCTTAGGCTCTGGTACTTTCTCTCAATATTATGTATTTTGTACAACAATTTTTTTTTCACAATCCAGCAGAATTTTTCCTGTTACCACTCAGAAAAAACTGTCTTTCCTCAGGTAAGATGTGAGAAATGTAATGCTGAGCTCTGGCCTCTTGATTCCACTATGGAAATTACCTAAAGTTACTAGCAACAGTCTCTACTGTGTAATACCAAAGTCTTTCAGTAGAATCTTAACCTAAATTGGGCATTAGCTGCCTCACTGAAATCATCTCAGCCTGATGGTAAATTATTAATTCTTTGAATGTTTAGGAAGCATTTTGATATGGGAATGGGCTGGATAGCACTCTGCTGTGGGAGTTTATGTATAGTGCCATATCCATAGGGAATGAGTACACTTGTACCTCAACAATGCAAGGCTGGATCAAGAGAAGGGGCAAAAGACCCTCCTCTTTCCCCTTTTGACCACTGTTGTTCAGATATGGGATGAACTGGCAGGGGGAGGTTGCCGCCAACAAAGGGGTGCTGGCTCCTGTCCTCCCCAACATGCCCAGAGGCTGTCAGAGTTCTGGGCCTTCCAAGGTTGGATTAGATCAGCTCCCCCTCATGCAGCCTATGCCTTCACTGCTACTCCTAGCCTTAACATTTGGCTCTGGACAGAAACTTCAGTGCAGAGAGGTCAGAACTAAGACAATTTGAACTTGAAACCAAATATTTAAATCCTGAGGGGATTCAGGGGTGGGGAGGGGGGGTCAATGGGTTGAGATGACTGCTGTTGTATAAATACATGAAAACCCATAAAAATATTTACAAGAAGCAGCTAATCTCAAGATAACATTCTTTTGGCCATTGCAAAACTGACTCATCAATATAATGGAGTATATTTTTGGTTACTTTATTTTAACTTTCTTTTTTACAGTTAATGTTTACCAAGTCTCTGGGGACTAATATTACCTCACCCTTTTGCTTCAGGTCTACAGCTGCAGTCTCTTGCCTCACCATAGAAACGCCTGGAATGCAGCGTTGTGTTTCCTTTTCTGTTAGAAAAATAGGGGAAGATGAAGTAGCAACTACCACCAAGACAGATAAACGCTTTTATAAATTACTAATTAATAACTTAAAGCCAAATTACTGAGTGGAATATTGGTGAATTTGAGGTACTTTAATACTCCAACAGGCAGTAAGTCAGCCAGAGCACCTGGTATATCTTACTTGTCCTCAAAATATAAGTTCATCTTATATATTGTTCTGAGTGTATCAGATCAACAACAGCTAAAATTAATTTTTCATAATTAACCTGGAGAAGAACCATTTGACTTTTCAAAACAGATGATGATTATAGGGAGATTTCATTTGAAAGTTCAACACACAATTTATAGAACATTTGAATTTCAACTAGATCATTTGAGCCCCCAGACACTAAGGCATGGAAAATCTACAGTTCTTTTAGAAAATCTTGGCCCCTTTTTATTTCAAGAATTCTTAAGCAGAGTGAAAGCTGCATCTTTCTGAGCCAAGAACTATATCTTTTGAGCCATGCCAAGAAATGGGGTAGAAAAAGATGAAAAAACTTGTAGTCCCAGAGTTGATAGGACTTGGCTTTGAAATGGCTTCTGTGATCCTTCCCATTACAGTGCCATATGACTGGAAGGAACTACAAATACTGATATCTTTCCATAGTGCACAATGACATCTTTTTGTTGCTTCTGTTACTATACATGAAAACACAGCAACCAAAATGTCATATTCTGTATTTCTTGGATAAAGATTATTTTTATACTTAACATTTGAATGCAGAAGTGTTACTGACTGCTATTTGCCTTTTGGCAACATTGCTATAACTTAAGCCTGACAAATTATTACTCAGCCATGAAGACAAGACTTGGACACATAGTGAGTGTTGATATCAGAGCATAGTACCATGGAAAATGAGTTTCCTAGGAACATAAAACACTGCTCATTATTTACCTAGTCTCAGAGTTTAATATAGGGAAATGACATATATTACTGTATTAGATAATCCGTAACTGTTATAATAGACTATTCTTATGAGGGTTGCTTGATGCAAAAAAAAAGGAGAAAATTATATTTTCTGTCTATGACATCATTTCACCCTAGTTAGAATTGGGACTTCTCTCCTGGGCACACAACCTACAGTCCTCAAAGCTGTAGAGTCACTGTCAAATTGAAGAAGCATGGCAATTGATATTTGCATTAGAGCTGTATAACTCACCTTAGTCATAGCAGGGTCAGCCCCTCAGTGTGCAATGCACAGAATGGAGTCATGCAGTTAAAGGTCTCCTGCTGTTCCCCTTACCTGTCGGATGAGTATCGCTGTCAATGAACAAACATCTGCTCTTCTTGTAATTCTGCTTTGGAACCACTGTAAATTTCTAAGCCAGTATATGAAGACAAACTGCAATTGAAGGCAGACTGGGCTGGCAATTGCAGGGGTCCAAGAGCTGATTCACATTCTTGTCTCAAAAGCTGCAGCACCTGTCTAAATGGAGCAAGACAGAGAGATGCAGGCAGCAAGTAATTCTAAATTTAATCTACTGCATCATGCCTGTAAGAGTATTTTTTTAAATTTATTTATTTATATTCCAGGCAGAGTCTGTCTTTGGCTTTGCTTTTGATTCATCTTAATCAAAGGCAATTCCAACAATGTAAATTCCTCTTTATAATAGTGGTGGTAACTGTGGAGCAGTGAAGAAATGCATAATGGCTTGTTATGAAAACTGTGCACCCTGGAAACTTTCAAGGTAAGGTAGGATCGGGCTCTGAGAAACCTGATGTAGTTGAAGATGTCCCTGCTCCTAGCAGGGGATTTGAACTAGATGTCCTCTAAAGATCCCTTCCAACCCAAACTATTCCTATATTTTATAAATATTAGAAGAGCTCTTTCCAATAAATATGAATCCCTGAGCCACCACTGTCAATGGGACCATACCCTTGGTCTTCATTTTCATCCACCATAAAAGCACAGGACAGTGGTTTCACAGGACAACAGACTGGATCTCAACTTTTCACTGACAGGAGGAATAGTAAGGAGTTGCTTTAGCACACCAACCTACCTAATATGTTATATTTTTATTCAGCTGTCTGGGACAGGTAGAAGAGGAAGGAAGAGCTAAAGCAAATGTATTTACAGTACCAAATCAGGATCTCCTACATAACATCAGTACAGTAACTTTAGGTTTACAAAGCAAAACAGAATAATTTCAAGGAGCAGTCATTTTAAATTAATAATTTAGTGGTAAGCAATCTTCATTGTTTAAAGATAATAGTAAAAACGTAGGATCAACAAAATGGAAGAGAATTTACTGTCCCTACTGTTCAAAACTTTGACTGTTTACAAATGCATGTCAACAAATAAAGAGGTGAAGCAAGCACTTTTATCAGCTTCTAATTCAGCTGGATCAGATCACTGTTTGCAGTCTGTAATAAACATCTCACATTGAGCTTAACTACCTCTGAAGCTGACAGTGCTGCCAACTACTCTGTAACTCACGTCACTCACCATGGCTTGCTTGCCAAAACTGTTAGAGCATTTCTTTTGTAACATACCATATTTTAGCCTGAGGGAGGGCATAAAGAAATCACACTATATGAAATAATATATCTTATTTTTACACAGTTCTGGACATTCTTATTTTGGACATAAAGCATATGATCTTGTTTCAACTGGAGCTGAAAGGAAAAAAAAAGCAAAACAAAACTAAACTAAACTATTCTGATTTCAATTCAAGCAAAACCTAATTTATACTTGATGCACATGTCTATAAATAGATATCTGCTGACTGAAGCTTTGTCTCATATTATTATTCACCAGCTAATCTTGATTTTCAAATTCCATGCAATCATTCATCCCCATCACACCTTTCTGTGGTGCTTTTGTCTAATTATTTTAGGTAAAACACATGTCAGATGTAGGGAAAATGTATCCAAACAATTTAGAGGAAATGGAAAAGCCAGACTCTGGAATAAAATGGAGCTGGGTAAACCACCTTATTGCTCAAGACTTGCACTGGACTGAATTCATCTCATCACCAAACACAAAATAAAAGCATCACCTATTTCTTAACATGTGTCTTGCTGTTTGGAAAACTTAGCACTAACTGCTCTTAACCAAACTCCCAAATTAGATCCTTAGTCCCAAAATGGGTTCTTACATGTTTTTAGTTTCACTAATGGCTGTACAGCACCTTCGTTGTGCAAACCCTTCTTTATTACTGACATATTTAGATCAGAAAAATGCACTTTTGGAATAGGTCTGGGATGTAAAAAGGATTAACCCTATTTTTCTCTCTGATCTACATTACATTGCACCCTTATCTATATCCCTTGTGTCTCAGAATTACGATAGAGGCTTTGGTTACATGACCATTTAGCACTGAGCAATAGGTAATATTTATCTTACAGATATGAGTTAATTAGACCAGGAGCACAGACACATTTCCTACACGGATTTTTGTAAGTTATCAGATTGTACAGGTAAATTGACATCCAAGAATTTCCCTATCAGAAAGTCATATCTTAATTCATTTTCACAAGGGAGCCAAGATAAGGGTGATTTGGGAAGAAAGATGCAAGAACACTGTTGAGAGGAGATCAAGGAAGGGGACTAAGATTAAAGAAATTGTATCTCTGAATTTTTTGACCTCTTCTGGCTTAGACTCCATTCTGAATGTTTCATATTTGTAGCATTTGGGGCTCAGAGTCCTCCTTTATGCCTTCTCTTCAATAAAATAATATAAATAAAATAAATATATTAGAGGAAAAATGAGAAAATATGTGCAAGGCAGAGAAAGACAAGTTGGCTTAATGAAGTAACACGACCAGAATGGATGGGGCCTTACCCATGACAGGGGAGATGGAATAAGGTGATATGTAAGGTCCCTTGCAACCCAAACCATTCTAGGATTCTATTCTATGAAGTAGAAATGTGGTAACTTTCTCCAGGTCCATCCTTAATAGATTTATTTGTTTCCTATATAACTTGCAGTCAGGTTTTTTTTAATTTTCTCACCTTCTAGATTATTCTCTACATGTGTCAATAGATGTATAATAAGGATAAAGGAATAAATGCAAATTCTACTGGACCAGATGCCCAAGATGTAAATTATTTCAATGAGTACTGAATTTAATTAACATGACACTAAACATGACATCTTTTATATGTGCAAGTTTCAGGTCTTGTCTAGATACCGTTAAAAAAAAGATATATCAAACACATAGCAAGGCGAAAAATTACATTATTATTAGCCCAATAAAGTTAAGTATAATAGTCTGTAGAAAACGCAGGACCATGCTGGTTGGGCCTTTCCCTGGGAATGGCTAACAGGTCTCCTGCAGGTGACACTTACACCCTGTAACTTCATCTCTGCCCACACTCTTCAGCACAATTTCAGCCAAGTTTCCCCAAACAGATGACACAGTAAGTAAACATCAAATCCAGGTCTTTTCTTAACAGTCAGACCACTACTGTTATGCCTGCAGCCACCAAAGAGGGGATCATCACTCCCTGTGCAGGACCCGGTCACTTGAGACCAAGGGACATCACAAAGTTACAGCCAGTAAGCAGGTTTGAGGCGCCCCAAAATTGGTTCCCCTCCTGAATTTTTTAATTATGAGTTTTCTCAAATTTAGTAGTGTGGGAAATATAACCATAATTTAGTGCATTCACCAGCTTGGGGAAGATGAGGGCTGCAATCTGAAATGTTTTGATTTAGAACAAGGAAACCTCCTTTAATGAGAGTGCAATCAACAACTGCCTGCTGAATTTCAAGCATTAGCCTTAATAAAGTTTCACATTTTATAGGGAAGTAAAAAGCACATAGCTCTTGTGGCCTAATTGGAGTTTGTAGGAGCATCTCAATACCCTGAAACAGCTGTGCCCTGGCAGCCAAAAGACTCAATAGTCCTTGTGCGTCCTTTCCAACTCAGGATATTCTGTGATTCTACGAAGTGAATAAAAATTCATTATCAAACACCTAAGTAGTTTTTTAGCTACCAAGTTACTTTGTTATACAGCACCCACTTGATTATCTCAGTCTATTGAGCTAAAGGATAAGCTTGTAGTTCTTTAATAATCATGACCTACAGTTCAAAGGTTTCAGCCTCATGCCTCAAAATAGAAAGCTAAAAATGTTCTGAACACAAAATAACAGAGGAAGCAGTAAGGTTTCTTTAACACAGCAAGATGTCCTTCCTTAAGAGGAGTAGAAAAGGGTTAAAAGTTTTCTTGATTTAAAGAAATTCAAGTGTAGCCAATTACTTCATATCAGTGGAGAATATGGTCCTGTTAAACAGAACCTGATATGGAGAAAAACACTATGCTTATGTACAGCAGAATGTCCAGGAAAAAGCTTTTACAGAGAAGGCAGTAAAAATCCAGCTGATGCAATGAGCAGGAAACACTGGGTAGCAGAAAGTTGATTAAGTACATGTAAATTGGAAGACCTTTCCTTGGATATTCAATCACACACAGGGTCCTGGGGAAAGTCCAGAACAAGAGATCTTCATACTAATTGCCAGGAAGGGGGAAAATGTACCCCTTCCTGGAAGGCATGTTGTGAAAGAGTGCCAGAACTGCTAGAAAAAGTAAAAAAACCGAGAAAAATAAAGAAGGAGGAAAAAGAAAAATCACAATCAAATGCATTGCAGAGCATTTTGAATGTGTAGGTATAAGAATTGGTGTAATAGATCTTAACAAACCATTTATAAAGAGAGAACAAAATAGGGCCACTCACGAAAGTCCATATGGGTGAGAAAAGACACAATCTACACTATGCCTATGCTGGGATTTAATTCAAATTAAACAATCTACTTTAATAAAATATGAACTTAAATTAGTTTTCCTGAAAGAGGTCATGGAGGCAAGACCTAATATAAATACACCAAAGAAGAAGAGCCAAGGGGAGAAGAGCAGCATTACAGGAGCAAAAGACACTGCTGAGTCAGTTGGGTTTTAGGCCAAAACTTCGTATTACAAAAGGCCAGTGTTGAAATACTGAAAAACAGGTAGTTTGTAGACGTCAGTTCTGGAAATGACAGGAGTCCCATGGCTTAATGAGGGATCATGTGTCTATTTCTCCCCTCTCAGAGCAAATGGGCTCTCCCTGTATGCTTTTTGCTGTCTGTGAGGTGTAAGTGCATGACATCTTAGAGGCAGACAGAGCCATCAGACTACTCACAGCTGTCACTGAGATGCTGAAAGAACAGCTACTATCCATAGAGCAGAGTGTCTGATTTCCATACTGTGCGCTCCAGCCCTGTGCATTCCAGTCAAAAGGAGATGATCTAGAACATATGTCAGTGGACATCTCCTTATTTTGTGGCCTCTACAGTGTTAATCACCAAGGGGCACATTAATTACTCAGACTTTCTGCCAATGTATCCAACATATAAATTCTTTAAAACTGGCTTCAGTAAGAAGACATAACCTGGTTTTCCTGGTAAAATCAGCTAAACATTGAGATTGCCCCTTGAGTCTCAAAACGTGTACTAGTTGTCTTAAAGACCCTATGCTTGACAACACATGGGAAAGTGAGAATTTCACTCTGGTCATTTGAAAGATTTTGAATGTCATACAGCAATTAGATGGGAAGAGTCCAGTCTACAGAGGCAAATAAAAAAAAAAAACATTATGATGTTTTCAAATTTTTGAGACGCTGATATGGAAAACAGTAACAAGCTTGTCATCTCCAGAAATGAAAAAAGCCATACTGAGGCAAAACAGAATTAAAAATTTGTGGATTTTAGTAACAATCTCTAATTTATCCTGCAAAAAACAAGTCTCAAGCTACTTCTGCTCTTTCTTTAGAGAAAATATTTTGTAACTTTGTTAACATGAAGATGCATTTATTCAGGCAAGTATTTGGTGGATCTAGGTGGCCCTTTCCATTTAGCCTACTGCCGTTTTTATCTATCCCTTAGAGTTTGGGGGACTTTACTTCTCAATTATATCAGGAAGAAGAAAAGAGTTGTAAGCCCTGAAACAGGCAAAGATAACTCCATCCTTAATTCTTTTCCATCCTTTCCCTCAGACTCATAACCAGTAAGTTCACACTCAGAATCTTCTAAAGAATTATAATGATTATAGATTAATGTACTGAAATGTTTGCATTATGTGTTACAGTGAAGTAATCACTGAATATTTGGAAGGTTGTTCCCATAACTCTAACTTCTACAAAAATGTTTGTACATGGAAATATGTCCCTGCATAGTTTATTCTTTTCTTTCTGAAATCATACTGTACAAAATATTTTGGTCATCTATTTCAGAGTTGCAACTTCTATTAATCCATCCAGCTTGTCAAAAACATAGTACACTCTGTGTAAAGATGTAACATTATCAATCAGCACATTGTTACCCCAAATATCTGCTCTCATATGTAGCCTACCTGAAATTATATTCATCATTGATAAATTCTTTTTTCTTCTGGTAAGGAATGGAGTAAAAAATAAAAAGAAGAAAGGAAACTGTCTATATTTCAGTGTTGCAAAAAAAGCTTCCATGTAAGAACTGATAAATGGTGAATTATCATTGGGGCCTGGAGGCAGACCTAACAGAAATGACAAAATGAGAAGCTGGATCATCAGTTCTTGAGTTGTCTTCCAATTTGTTAATTTTTTTATTAATTAATTTAGTGTTTTCATTTCAGTAAAAAGAATTAAATGTTGAGTAAGTGCTGAGAAGCAAGGAAGGAAGAAAGGAAGGAAGGAAGGAAGGAAGGAAGGAAGGAAGGAAGGAAGGAAGGAAGGAAGGAAGGAAGGAAGGAAGGAAGGAATGAGCCCTGAAACAATATAATGAAGAACAGATAATAAAATAGATGTCTGTATTTTCAGATTAAAGCAAAATCTAAAGTACCAGAAATTTGCATGGGATGACAAAATTCCTGTCTTCAGTCAACATGCTGTCTAGAAGGACTTCACACCTCCAGCATTCCCATGGACTTCTGGTCAAACTGCACTATTCATAAATGCAATTTTCATGCTAATTTTTAATCAAATATAATTAGAATACTTTTAATCTACAACAACACTTTGAAGATTCAGGATCAAATGAACTTGAGATAAAGTGCATCCCACATCCTGAAGACACTGGAAATGTGCCTGGTCCTCATAATGGTAAATATTATTCAACATGTTTAAAGCTTTATAAATAACTGTCTGGCAAATCTGTTGCTTCGCCACCACTCAGCAGACACTGGCCTTTGAATGTGCTAAAAGGCAAGCACTACTTCATCAATAATGCCAATGAATGAGTTAAAAGTTCCACTCTTTGTTTTTGCTGAAGGAAAGCCTCAAAGAATTCAGTACAAATTATAGCTGAAGATTCCCGTTGCTCACTCTCTCCTAGTGCTTAGCAACAAAAACATGGTGCCTCACATAGTTGCAGGGCCATCATGCCAATATACATAAAGAGTTAGGGGTGGGAGGGTTAAAGGAAAGATGTCAGTCATATTTTGGAGAAAAAATGATAGTAGCGGTCACCAGAAAGTGTTATGGCTGACAGTCTCCATCATTATCTTATTTCTTTGTATCGTAGTCTGTAATTAGAGGCAGCTGATGTGATGAGAAATATCTTTTCCACTAGTTACAGAAAATAGGGAAGAATTTATTCAAAGCCTAGTCAGGTTTCCAAATCTTTTAAGTCCTATGCAAAATTTCCCAAATATTTTATATTAAGAAAGATGGAGAAGAGTCTATCTCAATCCTATTTCTATGTTAAAAATGCATTTCTATTTCCATGCTTATATTTATCAGTCTCAAAAAAGCACATAGATGCCACTTGACAAGAAACATTGTGCTCATTCTGTGAAATCCTAGAACAGCTGCGGTACAACAATAAATTTATTTTATGTAGTACACTATCGAAAATTACTTACTTGACTTAGAATTATAAACATTTATTTTCTCCTCCAGCTAGCTACAAGGTTACATCTTAGTTGTGTTATTTGTTCATCCATTTTTAGACATCACTTTTGCTAGCACGCCATTCTTATTTATATGGGTATAATGTCATAACTGAAGCAGCAGAAATAGCTAGCCCAGGACACCTCAAAATCCCCTCTACTATAAGAGATGAGATTTATAGTTCCAGGGTGAGCTCACATAAACACAATTACCATATGAACTGTCTGAGATGTAGATAGCATTGCCTAGGGCAATTATCAAGGGCCTCCTTACCTTTTCTTTATCATGTCCCCTACTGTATCATGTCTCACAAATAATGAGACCACAGCAATCCCTGCAGAGTCATTGAGACACGAAAATAATAGGAGCAGAAAGGATTGGTTAATCCTTTCTGTGAGTTAAAAGTTTTGCAATTTGGCACAGACTTTACAGGCAATGATATAATGAATTTTGTACTTACATGATACATGATCTAAAAGGAAGTCCAAAAGTTAAGAGCATACATCTTTTGGGAGTCAGGTTTAAATTCCCAGGACTTCCAAGGAATGAAGAGTGAACAGCCTGACTACTGAAATATGAAACTTAGCATTATCATCATGCATATCCATCACTTTTAACCTATCTGGAATGAGAGCATTTAGAGGGAGAGCCATGGTGAGCATCTGGCATGTACTAGAGTAGCTGAGACATCTTCAAAAGGACCATGTTTTACAGAGTTCATTCCAGCAAAAATGAACTAGAACGGACTCCCTTAAAATATAATTCAATCATTAAGTGACTAATTTAACAAAACATGTGGAGTCTGTTTATACCCTTAAGAAGCACTGATTTTATTATACCAAGGTTTAAACATAGTTCTGAGCCATGAGGACTCAATATATATTTAACAGCTGGAAGTTGACACATGCAAATTTTTATCAGCTGAAGAGTTTTTCCAGTACATGGGCCCATGAGTTGCTCTTCATCTTTCAAATGTCAGTTAATGCTCACAGAAGTCACTAGGAACAGAGAACACATGCAGGACCTCACTGTCTCTCAGTCACTCACCAGCCCACTGATGCTGTTCATATATACAACAGCACCCTTTGAACATCTGCACAGGTCATTTATTCAATGAGGTCAGTTGATCAATAGGGTAGAAATCATTTCACATGGTAAAGGATCATCTTACAGACGAGTCAAATCCCAATTAAACAAATTACCCCCTGTTCACATGGTCTTCACAATAAACCACCATAGTCTCCATTTCTAAATTGATCTAAGTAACTGTATAGGAAAAGGAACATGTGTGGGGAAACTCAGACATAGAATGAACAGTCCTTGTCCTTCAGCCCTCAGGGTTTCAGACCTGCCTTTCTATTAGACAGATGCCACATTGCAAATCTCTGTTCAACCTATGGATCTCTTCTTGGGGTCAGCTCGTGTGTAGGAACATAAGAGATCATGTCCTGCCACAGGACCTATTCCTCAAAGATATCACAAAAGGTCCAAACAACCATACCAACGATTCATATGTCAAAACTCTTCTCATAGACTTTTGAAATAAATCTCCTGACAGAACCATTTAGGGACCACATTACCAATGTTATTAGTGAAGTATTATACACTGCCTATTTGAGACCACACAATTTCATGTGTACTCTTTTACAAATAACAGTTATTCCTCTTTAGCTTGCTGACAGGGGACCCATAAAAATCCATATGGGAGATTTAAGTTAACTCCAAATCAAAATTGTGCAACATTTTCTGACTGATCATGCAAATTAAAATATTTAATTTGGGGTTGGAAAAAAGAAGCCAGAACAAAATCATATGGCTAAGTTCTGCCCAACTCCAAATTCTCATTGTGCCCAAGCCTCTCTAAAAATGAAGGATTGGATTCATCTTTATCACTAAGGAAGTCATTGCTGCTCTGCTTACTCAGTGAAACAGAAATACTATGATACCACAGTCTTGGAAGACTCACTACCTGTGCATTTCATAGGAAAGGATACAGCAGATGAAAACATCTGCTGTTTCAGAATTCCTCAAGTTGTTTAAAAAGAACTGGAACCGCTAATATTTAAAATTATAAACATATGAACACAACACTACCCACTTTTAAGGCAAGCAATGTCAAACTGAAGTTTTTAAATCTACATTCTCAAAATACAACATTTTATTAGTTACATCAGTATTATTATGCAAAGCCAGCTGCTTGTCAATGACTGCTGATCCAACTGAGAAGGAATCTCATTACATCTGTTTAGGACAATAAATTAGAATCTAAAATAAAAAAAATCTCACAGAATACATCAGCAAGAGCTCATAAATGATCCATTGAACAAGAGTATACAGAAATCAGTGTCCATTTGACAGTGAGAAGGAATGAATGAAATCACTTATATTGCAAGGAAAACCCCCAACAGGGCAAGGACAAGGGTGCTAATACCCAAATGAGTAGAACCAGGGCTAAGGGAAAGAACAGAGATCTCAAGTATGTCTGAGCAAGGTAGGCTGCTGCTACTTAGGACAAACTGGGAGTATAGGGGAGCAGGTGTCACTGGTAGGGGACCTAAAGAAAGGAGGGATACCTGCAGAGTAAGAGTAGAATGTGTGCATGTGTGGAGGGAGAGAGCACTACAGATACTATGCCTTGTCTGGGAATACTACTGGGTGTTGAAAAGAGTTAGCTGTTAATCCAAAAATAACACTTCTCTTAGTCACTGGAGTGGGGCAAATATGACATGGGTTTTAAGGTAGCATTTTTATTTTATCTATGCCTGAAGGCAGAATTTGATCTTAACTGCATGGAGGCACTGAACAAAACACTTGAAAAATGGCCTTTGTCTCAGGAAAGATAAAGCATGTTAAAGCTTGCTGTTCTCAGATAATATTCTGAGGAATGACAAATAGTGCTGTGATCAAAATGTTGGTTTTTTTAAAAGTCTGTATGTCCTTTCTGAATACAACCAAACCTTGTACAAAATTTCAGTCCACCACAATTATAACCACTTTTTCAAAGAATCCTCACAGAACCACAACTCTTTCAGCAGATATGCAAGTCATCCAAGTACATGCAAATAGAGAAGCATAGTGGAACAGAAGAAATCACTCAGTAAAACTCCCTGTATTAACACTGGGACAAGAATTTATTCAAATCCTAGGAAATAGTAACCCTATCTCCAAAATTTTCTTAACTTAATTAGGTATCAACATCTCTGGCTTCTTTATAAATTATATGGTAGCAATGAAAGGAAAATCCCAGCCCCTACCTAAGTTAAAATTCTATCTTCAAAACCTTGGTGAAATTACACTTACCTAAGCCTCCTCCTTGACTGCTCCTTGTGATCAGTCCTGAAAGTTTCTGGAGCCCTGGTTATCTTTCCTGGATTTAATCCAATCCTGATGGAAGCTGAGAGGAGTCTTTGTCCCGTTCCTCCCCCACATCCTATCCCAAGGGACTCTTCTAGCCCGGACTCAAGCTAAGCTACACCAATGCAAGCCATTGACAGAAGCTCTTTTATACCTGAATTTAAATTGCCTACTCTGTGCAGTGCGTCATGATAAGCACCTTGCAAATATGTTAAGGAACCAGAGCCAGAGAAATTCTCAGCCTAAAGATGTTAACTATATTTCTCTCAGATGGGTTTTGACTGTACAAAAGAGGAGGCAGTTGTCTCTCGCTCACATACCAGTTTGCTTTCTCTCTGCTTTGAGTGGTTAGGCATAGGGCTTCATCAGCAGCCATAAAATATTGACTAGAAATTAGAATGGATGTGCAGGACCTCTTTCATTTTGGCATCGAAGCTGTGTCAACAAGGTACATGTTCCCCCTTGTCTTCTCACACTCTTGCACCAGACTAGCTGGGGGTTTTTACGAAGTACTTATCTAAAAGAAATTTCCACAAATATCAGCAGAGGGAATATAATCAAGCTTCTTTGGTTATGGACAGCAATGCTTTTTAAAATTTTGCATTGAAATCTCTGAAAGACAAAATCTTGGTAAGGTCAAGTGTTTTTTCCTGTTTATAGAACTTTTTTTTTGCCTGGAGTTTTTTCCTTGAACAATAACTCTGCATTCAAGGTCTGATGTGACTGTTCTACATGTAATCTTGTTATCTTCACATCACAGAAAGTAAGAATGTAAATATGAAAGACCTATGGGGTTTTTATTTAGAAATCATGCATTTTTCTGCTTGAGTTCCTGAATTGTCTTTAACCTAACCCAGATCGTTATGAGCTTTAGAATAGAAATCCAGCTGAGTAAAACCTTGTTGTACAGTAGTATGAGGTCATAGTCCCAGAAATTCAGTTCTTCTAGTCAGTACTCTGCTTTTGAAAGAGTGGTAGCATGCCTTTCAAGGATAAGCCCTTAGAAATTTAATTATCCAGTCTATAGCAACAGGTTCTGTAGAGTGCTTGTATTTCATGTAGCTGTTCCCTCTGGCAAGGTCCTCCCTGATACGTGGTAAACCATGCACACATTTTAATCTACCTTACTTACTTGAAAGCAACTGATAACATCCTGTCTTTCTTTGGTGGATAGTGAATGTGGCTATATATGTTTATGTTCCTGGTTGTGCATGATGAAAACTCTCATGTGTCCCTAATGATTAATCTTGACTAGATGAATTTACAATGTGCTTTCTAAAGTCTCTGGCCAGGACTTGCATCTCTGCCAGTCACCTGCTATGCCTGGAATCCATATGACCAGCTTCTCTAGTGTCACCCTGTTGTAAATCGTGGAAATAATGGAAAGCATTTCGAATTACTTCCTTAGCCAATGCTACAAACCTGGCCTACTGTTTTCAATAGCTATAGCAACTGAAATTATTCCTCCTGTAAAGAAGTAATTCTATTCTTATTTTGTCTTACCTTTCCCCAGAATATTCTCATTAAATTCATATAAGCATCCCTCTGTAACAGGCTGATTAAAAGAGAAGAATTGCATTTCATCCTGAGCTCATGTGCAAATATTTCCTCAGTTAACACATCTCTCCATTCCCAGTAGTATTAGATCATTGTACGTCTAATATTTCATAAGAATTTGCTGTTGGTTTGATAAATTGAAAAGATGGCATCTTCTTTACCACAAAGTCCTTTGCCCCATCAAAAAAAAAGGCCACACTGTAATAAATAATAAATATACAGTACAGCTTCCCAAGACAGATTCCAAGAATTTTATGTGCTGTAATTTAATCCTTAGAAAACCAGAGGATATTAAATGAACTAAACTGTCTTAGCCAAAAATCTCTGATTTGGGCTGCTCTTTGATGTTTATATCTGAAAGTCTTTGATGTCTTAAAATTGTTTCAGAAATTAGAAAAAAATCTTGACTTTGTAAATCATTTTGTGATTACATAAATGACAATATGATGATGAATGCCACAGAATTTACAAAAATGAATCATTTCTCTGAATATTAAGTTAATCAAAAAGCCAAGACTGTCTAGTATGAGCTCCTAGTGCTTTAAAGATCCTTTGGCATTCCAGATGCACAATGAAACAAAAATAGTGTAGCCTTATTATGAGCACCTTTCCACATCTGCAATCCTGTTATACAATAAACTCTTGTTCTTTTGTAGCGAGATTGCACTGGTTCCTTTTTTTCTTTCTTTTTTATTATTAATTTGAAACATGTGGGGAGAGGGTAATCCAGTAAGCCATAGGCATTTCATATCAGGGCTTTCATGCAATCACATGTAACGTCAACCATCTGGGTGGAAGGATAGATAGAACTTGCTTTATATCGATGGACTGTGAATGATAGCAAGAAGCAGAAAGAGTAGAGTTCTAATGAATATTATATATTTACTTCTGCAAACATGGGCCCATTGATGGAATAAATTGGTTTTTGCTATTAAATAAAATAGCAAGCACTAGGCAATGTTTGTTGCATTTACAGCATTTCAAACGTATAACATTGTAAGTGGACGCAAATGGGGACATATGAAAAATAAAAGAGAACAAGTTGCATGCATATGCATGTGTAAAACGAGAGATTTCTGCCAGCAATGTATTTTTCTGATTGGTAAAAAAATGCCATTTTGAAATTCACCAAACCTAGTGATTAGGTAGACAATTAAAATATAAAAATTTAGAACCCAGACGTCTGCTTTCATTTTGCACAGAGAAAGCATTTTCTCTGAAAACACATTCATTTATTGTTTATTTTCAAAGTGAACTTTAAAATTAAATTACAGTGTTTGGGAGAAAAAAAAAATCAAATAGACATCTGAAAGAAATAGAATCTATTTATAATTTTACCTTTTTGATGTCAGAAGATATCCTAGAGGAAAGCCTTAGGGATATAAATTCTTCTCAGACTTACAGTAAAGGCATGCAATTTTTAAAGATGCATTATCCTGTATCAAAGTTTTTTGAAAACCTGATAAAAATTTAAGAGTTTATGCATCTAAAAGATTAAAACCAACAACCAATGCAAACAGTTAAAATTATTTACAGTCCTGTGAAATCCAAACTGCACACATGTGGAGTACTCTGTATGTTGTAAAAACTGCAGATCAGTCTGGAATTCTGTACAATAGAGGCAGAGAGAAAAATATACGACACGCAATATCTTTGCCTGTACAGTACAAATTAGCAAGTTTCTACTCTGTGTTTAGGTAACATATTGCCTAATCATTAAGACAAGTCTACACTGATGTTTTCTTTTAGTTTTCTTTTAGCATTCCAGGTGTTTATTTTCTGTGCTCTATAAATGACAGAACATGAACAAATTCCAAGGTAAGAAACTGAACACTGAAATTATACTGTGTTTGCATTAATAGTTTGGTAAATAAAATATTAAAATAAAATAAAATAATTTTCCAGGTTAGTTTTTTAGATAGTTCATAGTTTGACTGTTTGTTGTTGTTGCTGCTCACATGTGAGTAGTGAGCATTCTACAAAGCCCCCACCTTTTGCATCCAGTATTTCATTTTAAAGAAGCACCAAAGCCATAAACCAACAAATCAGTTCATAACTTAATAAGCTCTCATCACAATTCAAATGAATGGCATGTTGTATTTCATGTATATTTCCTCAGATGCCATGAACACAAATAAATTCAAGAGCTTTTACTTTAACCTAAATAAACTCTTCTGTAGAAACTTTTGCAGAAACTGAGGACAAGGTGACATGCCTTATACTCTATGGGGAAGAAGTGTTCTCTTTCAAAGGAAAAAGACAATGGGGTTCAGAACTCCAGGTTCCAAGGATCAGAATTCTAGAAATGCTGTTTGCAGGGGTATTTGAAGGTTTCTTCCATGAAAAGTTTACTTTTGCTAGCTAGTATTTGTTCAGGTAAGACATAT
This sequence comes from Eopsaltria australis, assembly GCA_034509425.1. Lineage (NCBI taxonomy): Eukaryota > Metazoa > Chordata > Aves > Passeriformes > Petroicidae > Eopsaltria > Eopsaltria australis. Next base: position 134,340 of record JAVTVJ010000099.1, read on the forward strand.
CTTAATGCTACCTTGCCTGGGAAGGTCACAATTGAAGGTTCCCCATCCTCTTTGGGCAGTTCTGTTTCAGTGTTGTACTGCCTGACTGCCACAAGTAAGATGTTTTTTGTCGTCTTTGTGTCTCCCCTTCTAGTAGTTGCAGGTTGCAAGGTTGCTCCCATGCCACCTCTAATATAGTCCAGTACATGGCCTATCTTCTTTGCAGTTTGCAGTGTTGGCTTACGTTCCACCCACAGTCTATCACAACCTTGTCATTTCCTAACCTGTATGAGTACAGGAGATTTTTCTGAACCAGATTCAGAATCCTCATGATGATTAAGTTAGCCCAGTTCTCAAGAATCCTTTGAATTAGTTTTCCAGCACTTCACGTCAATCATTCTTCCGTATTAGTAATATCTGCAGATTTACCTGAGGACATATCCTGTGTCAGCATCTAAGCTGTTGATGGAAATACTGAACACGAGTCCCAGTACCAAACCATAGGGTACTTTGCTTATTACCAACTGGAACTCAAAGCATTGATTCTACTACACTTTTACTGCAGTGGTAGAACCAATCTGCAATGCATTTAAGAAACTGTTCTTTCAGTCCATACTTCCTCAGCTTTCAGAGAGAATCCTTTTGAGGACACTGCCAAAAGCCATCCTGAAGACCAGGTATCTGTTGTTTTCCTCCTGCCTGCTCAACATGCTGTCTCATGACAGCAGGCAATCAAGCTGGTCAAGTCTGAACTAGTTATTCCTGATTGTTTTCATGTGTTTGAAGATGGATTCTAAAGGGGCATGCTTTACAGCCTTAACAGGGATTGATAGGCCCTAAAATTTTGGTTGCAAGGGATTTCCCTGATAACCACAGGGGTTTTTCAGAGACTGTAACACTGCAATCTCTGCAGCCAGCTCTTCCAGTGGCCTTGGATGAATGCCATTCATCTCCACTATCTTTAAATTTCTGTCAGTAATACTTACCCTGTTTCTACTGCATTATTTGGTTTCCATCTCTTCACCAAATTACATTGGTCAACAAGAGGTGTGAGATCAGGCATTGCCTGTGAAAACCAAGACAAAGCCCACAAAGTCTACTTCAGCATCTTCTGAATAATTTCTCAGTAGCTTTTCTACCTCAGCAAGCTCACATTTTTCCTTCATTTTTCTTTGCAATTAACTTAGTCTTGTTCCATCACCTTTTATGTTCCTGCCTCCTTTTAGCTCAGGCTAGATATTGGTCTGTGCATTGTCTCTAAATACCAAAGAAATGTACTATAAATGTGCTTTTTCATTTGTTTTCTTTCCACATTTTGCATGTTCTCATTGTATTTCAATTAATCAGAAAGATTCCCATTTAGGCAAAAGCAAAACCAGTAAGAGGTCTTAGACCAGTCAAGTGGCTACATTAGGCTGCACTGGTTCCTGATATTCCAATCATCACTTTCTGACTTGTGAAGCTGAAATGAGAAAGGATTTCCATAGGATGACAGGCAAAATTGGCTTCTATGTCTTCTTGGTGATTTTCTGTAAGCAGTCTGCTCAGGAAACGTGAAAAGTAAAATGGGAAGCAGTGGCAGATAAAATCTGAAAAGTCCAGGTTCCAGAAGGGACCCACTCAATTCTTTTGTCTTGTTTTCTCAGTGTTTGAGAATTTCTCTCAGCTGGGGAAAAAAAATGTTTCTTTTTAAACCTTTGACTTCTTGCCCCTTTTAAACTCTTATTTTTCCAAGAATTTTCTGCCAGCCTCAAGACCAGCTACATCGCAATAACTTCTATCATTGACTGAAATCAGCACCTGATTGTAGCTACAGGATGGTATTGCAAATTTTTTTCTTTTTCGCCTCTCTGAGAATGATTTTGTGAGAGTTCTAACATGCATATATATGGCCAGTAGGAAATTTTAAGGAATCCATTATCACTGAAAAGAGCACATGGTTAAACATGTCTGTTAGTGACTTTTGCTGCTAACTAGATCTGCAGTTGGTTTAATCCAATGATTAATTTTAGTTTAATTTTTTGTAAGATAATGATTTTGAATATTAAAAGGCTATTAGCTAGAACTCCCTGCTCTCTCAACTTTTTTAAATCATTGTTTCTATGTTTGTCTTTGAAAAATAAATCTAATAATATCAACTCTTTCAAAAATACACAGTGCAGTTAAAACATGTCGTTTAAAATATTCTGAAGAAATTAACTGTATTACTAAATAGCAAATGAAAAAAAAAAAGAACGATTTATGTGATTGCTTCAGAATGCATTAAGAAACTCCCTTTCAACACAGGCTTAGAGGAATGAGTCAAGAAATCCTGGAAAAAAATCTCTCATAGCAATAAAGACTAAACCAAAACCACCATGGCTAATCTTCAACATCCTAGGACACTCCTTCTGACTGACTACTGTGTACTAAGGTATATCCAGTTTTTAATTCACAATGCTGATTTTCTACCTGAGCTAAATTAGATGAAATTATATGTCCTTTTTTACTTCTGAAAAATAGGAAAGAAAATAGATTTTCTCAATTATTCAATCTTTCTGGAACTAAAGATAAAATGGATTGTTCCATTCCTAACTTATTTTCTCTGGATCTGGTCTCACAAATGAGATAATCCCACAGAGGTTTAGCTTTGAAAGCAAAAGCGAATGATTTGACTTTCCCTGAGTTTGTGAGCCAGGATTACCTACCAATTAAAGAATTAAGCTAGTAGACCAGAGACAGTGTGTTTGTTCTTAGCTTTGCAACTAATTTATTTTGGTAACCCAATGCAAATAATCGACACTGCTTCTCTTCAGTTTATCTTTTCAAAGGGTGATATACTTACACATTTTGCTGGTATAGTATTTACATGCCTATACTTGTAATTTAGACCCTATCTACCACTGTTTGAATAGACTCAAACATGAAAAGACAGAACAGCAGAATAATATTGCTCCCTACAACTCCCTTACTCCAGTGTTAGCAAAACATGCCATAGCCTGGACCCTGTATTTATGTGGGTAGCAGTAAATATCTACAGGTCCTTCTTTATGTGTTTACATAATTGCACTTGCGGTCGGGGATGTTTTAAATGCAAGGATGGAGTTGTCCATGACTCACCATGTCCTTTGTGCAAATGAATTGACACTGTTGTTCCTCACTGTTAGCCTGGGGGAAATCCCTGAGGAGGAGAGAGACTTCATTATTCAGTAATTCTCTGAAGCTGGGCAAATCTGAAGCAAAGATGACCTGGGACGGGACATGAAGAAATTGCATTTACATCAGTGAGTGTATAGAATAGGTGGACCATGAGTTCTCATTCCTTACTCTCTAGCTTTTAACATACACTTGAACACATTTTTTTATTTACTATTTGCATTCAGAATTTACTACTTATATATAGTTCTATTTGCTATTGTGTCCTCAGATCATGGTGTCCATGAGTAGCACTACAGTAGTTGCTATGGCTTCTAGGTCCAGCTTTCCTATGTAATATTTTCCCTTTGCTGGACAGAATTTGGAATTTGAAAACAAATTAACAACATTTTCAATGACAAGATCTTTGGGCTTCCTTTGTGTGTGTAGCCTTACCAGAACTGGCTCTATCCTCCTACTAAATCTCCAGCCTACTGAAGCAGCAGGAGAGGGTCCACCTTCTCTTCACACCACTGCCATCAAGGTACTGTAGACTCACAATCCCTCCTCCCCCTTCTCCAGCTAGGCTGTGACTCTGTTTAGCTCTTCGTCCTTTTAAAATAAACTTTTTTGGTCATGAAATGCATGAAAATTAATCTTAGTCTCATCTTCTGGTAATAATAAAGTGTCCAGTAATGTCTGGGCTTTACCTCGTACTAGTCACAGAAGAAATATGAAGGAAGATTCAGTCCTTGCCTGAAAGATCTTCTAATGTAATATGTGATGCAGAGCAACATGTTTGTCATAAATCAGAAAGCATAACAGAGGAAAGTCTCACGTTCCTCTTCATGTTGGGGAGAGAACGGGAGAAACACTTCACATCCACAAAAGTCATATCTGGTCTTCCTTGATCCTCAGGAGCAGGGTAGCACTTTCCCATGTATTAACATACTCAACTGCTCCTTATTTAGTTCCAAAAACCTTTTACTCATTCATGTTGATTATTGCCTTATAACTACGGATAAGCACCAAACTCTGTACTATAGCAATATTTCACTTTTGTCAGACCCCAAAATAGAAAATAGGAAGAAGGGTAAAAAGTAATGCAACAACCCACCTATAGGGAGGACGAGAGACAGCTTTAGTGTAGCTGTTAAAAGAAAATCCGGTATCTAGACTCATTTTATATTTTAAAAACCTCAAAAGATTAATATGTTATTTTACTTTTGCACAAAATAAATAAAATTGCAGTGTAGACATTAGCATCTATGTGTCAATGAGCCTATGGCACAACTACATGCAAATTTCTTTTTTTAATGAATAGTGTGAACAGGTTCCTGAAAATGAGATATTATTTTGTATTCTAATGAGAATAAACAAAGGCAGCTCAAATAACATTTAAAAATCTACATGTAAATTGTCCATCATATAGTGAATCATGTAATTGGAAAAGACAACCTTAAACTAGATTTTTAAGTGGTTGAATACTTACCTTGCCCAAGATTTTTTTGTCAGAATGGTAGATTCTCTCATCTCTCTTGGTAGTAAGCAACATCTTTCACCACCTTTGAAACATTTTCTAAAGAAAATGCAGATTCAGGAACATTCAAAATATTTAATCTCATACTTATGAAAAATATTAAAAGGAAAAATAAATTAGTGTTTTCTATGGCACAGATTATTAAAGGTGTAGTAGACTGGCAAAGTTTTTACAGTGAATTGAACATGAGAGGTATTATAAAAACATTTAGGTTAGTTTCTTTCCCTACACACATACACATGAATCAAACAAATGGGTTAAAAAATATATGATTTAAGAAAATGGCTTTGGGCATCTTTACCTTCTAACATTAAACCTATAAAAAGAATATATATAACTAATGCCAGTTTAAGTAACTTTAATATTGCTCTTAATATTTTTTTACTAATAACAACATGAATTGTACAAATCAATTACACTGACATTGATGACCCCTTTTTGTTCTATAATCCAGTCAAAATTATTGCATATAAACAAAGCAACTGGGAAATGAACTGATTTCCTCATCCTTCAAAATACTGAAAATTGCATATTTTTCATAGGAGTATACTTTTAAATCCCTCATTTAAGACCTACCCTGCTAGAGCAGACTACAAGTTACGTGACTTCAAGTATTCTAGATTGCTTAAACCTTCGTCATAAAGTTGGAAATGAATTTCTTAATGATTCTACTCATGCTTGAGAATGGTAAATCAGTGAAGCTCCTAGCTGTCGTGCCAGACCAAGGCCTGGGGTTGGACAGCCCCAATAGAAGGTGAAAATGGGCTCGATGATTAGAAAGAGAGAGAAAGAGGGCAAATAGAGCAGTGAGAAGGGGGAGTTCGGGGAAAAGACCGATGAACATCAAGAGGTGAGAAGACTGAAGCCCAGGAAGGCAAGGCTAAACCATGTTCCACATGGAAAGTAAGGTAACCAACCTCTTTTTCTCAGTCTTCAATAGTAAGACCAGTTGTTCTCCAGGTACCCAGGCCTCTGAGCTGAAGGACAGGGATAGGGAGCAGAATGAAGATCCCATAATACAAGGGGAAATGGTCAGCAACCTGCTGCACCACTTAGACACACGCAGGTCTGTGGGGCTGGCTGGCATTCACCCAAGGGTACCAAGAGAGCTGGCAGAAGTGCTCACTGTGCCACTTTTCATCATTCACCAGCAGCCCTGGCTAACCAGGGAGGTCCCAGGTGACTGGAAGTCATCAAATGTGAGGACCATCTACAAGAAGGGTCAGAAGGAGGATATAGGGAAGCACAGGCCTGTCAGCCTGACCTTGTTCTGGGAAAGGCCATGGAGCAGATCATCTTGAATGCCATCACATGGCCTGTACAGGACAACAACGGGGATCAGGCCTGTCCAGCAGGAGTTTATGAATGATGCTGTCAGCAAGTATCTGTGAAATCTTCTGGCAAAGTGTGTCACCTTCCCCCAGATCCTGATGGCAGAGGGAGGAGAAGACTGGGCTGCATAGTTTTAAAGGCAGTAAGCAGCACAATGGATCTAAAGATTTCAGCCCTGACACTGACAAACATGGGAATAATATGATGGAACATAGGATGGAAACTTTCATTTTACAGCTCACTTTAAAAAATCTGTCAAATGACAGTAAGACTGGTATATATTTTTTAAATTATGTTTGCAGAATCAAGCCTTTTAGGTTAGTAAGCAATCAAAGCTTACTCCATGTTGTTAATAAAAACACGATCCAGAAATATATTAAAAAATAACTCGATGAACATGTATTGTATATAATTAATACAAAAATCATATACCATCCATGGAGGGACCGAGTACTGACAGCTGAATACTTTAATGGGATCTTCTTAAGGTTAAAAGTCTCTATAACACAAACAGTCCCAGAAATTAAATTCTAGATAACTCGAATTGGAGCTCGCAATCCCAATATACCTTATTGTTCTATTTGCCATAATTCTTCTAGTTCTAGTTGACTTTTGTTCTGTTCCTGCTTTCCATTTGCAAACAGAAGCAATGCTTATTCCATCCACATCAACGTTTTTTCTATGAAGAAAAGAAATTCCATTCCCTTAGGAGAATACCATAGCCAGAAGCTAGCACAGCAATGGATGGTTGAGAAGCTTGGGAAAGCAGACCTGTTTTCTGGAGATGAGTTTCAGGTCAGTCTCCTTGCTAGCTGGGTTGATACACCTGTGGACTACAAAAAAATCTGTCAATTCCAGAAAAAGTAGGAAAAAAAGGAAAAGGATGGATCTTGGTCCCCCATCAAACATACATTTATTTTGTTGATATATAAGCAAAATCTTCACATAAAAATAGCTTTCAGACTGACATTTCCCTGCATTTTACAAATTGTGAGAACCAGAAAAGAAAAAAAATCATTAATTAATGGTTCTAGTACATAATTATAAAAAAACACAATTAAATAATTGTAATATTTTTAAATAATCCAGATTTCTAGGTAAAGAATACATATTTTATTGCATTCCATTTCAATAAAAAATATTTATATAATAAAATCAAGGTTAAAGAAGCTATGTTTGAGTAACATTACATTTTTTCATGCATGCTGATAAAAGCCAGGAAATTCAAAGTTAAGTTTGACATTCCAACCTTAATGCATGTCCTGTTCTCAATCCCTCCCACCCCTAAGGTTATGATTAAGGAAAAAAGTATCATTCATAAAACTTTGCAAGCATGATGAATCCCATCACACCCTAACCACAGTTGCTCATTTCATTTGTCTATGATTTACCCAAGATTACAGTTTCAAATTTTTTCTTCATCTTTTGGTTCCGTATGGGGAAATATCAAGAGCTGCTTCTTTAAACTCTTCAAATGGTGTGTAATACCACTGTAAATAAAAATGAACTGCACTTTACTGGCAGAACACACCTATTTTTATTAGGTTTTGCCCAAAATATTGATTTTTCCTAATGATTTCCTGTGTCAGGGAATAATGATGTTACTGAATGTCACATTTTTGTCTGAGAGAGCCAAGTTGTGAAACCTGATCTTTGTAAGTAGGTGCTTGTATTCAAATTGGAGTCTTGTTAAAGGCAGGCTTGCAGGAATGCAGTAGTACACTCAGATGCACACAGGATCAGTGCCTGAAATTACTGATAGGATCAGACTGTAGAGCTTTGACTCACTGGGTATATTCTGGTTTTCAGAACATAACTAGTCCTTCTGCTGAACTAGCAAGCTGGACTTCACCTGCTTTGTGAGCAGAGATTTCCCACGCACATCATCCACCTAAGGAATATAGTTAATTCTTAAACTGTATATACAGATAAATTTTTCAGAAAAAAAAATTGCAGAGAATTCTTACAGATGCAAACTCTAGTCACTGCACCAAATATATCCAGTTGTATTTGCCTACATACTCCGGATATACACCTTACTGGATTTTTTTTAGTCTTTATTCATATACTGCTAATTCTAGAGCTAAGGCTCATCCTACAGAACTGAAGCCGGTATCTCCAAGCTTCTCCAAATCCATCAGAAGAGACAGACTTCAAGTGGACCACAATGTTCACTACAGGTGCTCCTATCTCTGTGGGAAACAGAGTATCTCCATGATAGCTCGATGCTGGGATAAGATCCAGCAGTTAGATAATACAAACCCATTTCCAGTATCCATATTATTTTCCTTAACTGAAGGAGTTGACCAATTCTTTCAGCAAATGAGACCTGGGGAAGTCAGACTGAGGTAGCTTTGTCCTCACCTCTGTACACTTCACCAGACCCTAGTGTACCAAAAGCTTTCCCAGCAGTGTCATCCAGCAAAGCACTGATTCCTCTGGTCTATATTAGCTTTGACCTTGACTTCATCAGCCTCCTCCTTTCTGGTTTTGTTGCAAGGTACTCAAAAAAGGACTGAGCAATTCATTTTATACATTTTGTTAGGCCTCCTTCAGCTTCACTCATAAAATCTTCAGTCATAAACTCTATCACAGTCCAATGTTCACTGCCTATTTTACCACATAATGCATTGAGACATCAGAGGACTCTTTTACTCTTCCATATCACATTCAATCACATTTTGCTGTGCTTTCATCTGAATACTCTAGCATTCTTCTAGCATCAAAATAGCCACTATTCAACTAGCTTTGTTTAAATACTTCATTTTTGTATTAATTTATCAGTGGTGTCCATAGCACCTTCCTCTTCACCACAGATTGAGCAAGTGTCAAGATGAGATATTGTCCAAACTCTCTCTATTCCCCTGTGAGCTGGCCCCAGCTCCACACATATATTCTGTACTGATCTTGTCTGGCCGGTCAGGAATGCAAATTGTGAGTACAAACAGACCAGAACTGCCTTATGTTCTGAGGCAGTAAGGCCCTGATCCATGGCCACCATTGTAATTTTAAGTTTAACAAGAAGATCAGACAGCTACAATGTCAATAATTTGAAAGAGATTGCCTTAGTGTCCCACAGATTCCATCTGTTTCTGTTATTCAGGCCAGTTTGAAAATGACAGCAACTGTCCAACTGTTAATGGACCAGTTAAAGGAGAGAAGATCTTTTTCCATTCTACAAGAAAAGTGTAGACATTGTTTTCAGTTGTATATCTAACCTTTTGTGGTTTCCAAAGCAGACAGTACCTTTCAGGCCTTTGATGAAAAGCATCTATATATTTCTGCATCTCAGGGTCCCACTGACTTCCTATGCATTTTCCAGTAAAGTACAGGACACAATTAAAATCTATAGCACCTCAATTAATAATTCCAAATTATCAGAGTGGCTGTATTTTCCTGTGTGATACTGTGGACAATTATCAGTACAAGCACACAGGACACAAGGTGATAAAAGGAGAAAAATTATTTCCATAAAAGTGCACTGAGCTGAAATTCATGTTTACTTAGTTCCTGCTAGTACAAAGGATATTTGACTTGTCATGTGGTGAGACTCCTTAAGAGAAAATTATTTTCAAAACTGTTGACAACTGGAACATAATTAGGGCTGGGCAGAAAAGGACATATATACTTTTCTGATAGGGCAAATAGAAGAGAAAGAAAACTTGTTGTAGTTTGGGTTTTAAACACAAACCCTATGTAAGCATCATAGATATTTCTGAAGAATAATTTTGGAAATAGCTTCACAGTGGTTTGAAATTGTAGCTATCAGTTCTTAGCACCTCTAAGCATTTTGTAAGCAAATTTTTAATTGATAAACAAGTGACATGAAAACATTAGATAAGGGAGGCGTGAAGGAAGGTGGAAGTCATACAGCAAGCTACATTCATATTTAAAATAAATCTAGAACACACTTTGGATCACCTAATCTGGTCTGAGAAGATTTTGGAGTAACAAAGCAGCCTCTTATGAGAGTTCATTCTGCTTCTCTGACATTCTTGCTTTGTCTAGGCACTGGAAATCTGTGTCTTGCAGCATTGAATATTCATATATTTCCTCAGCTCCATACTTTCCCCAAAGTGACAAAAATCACCAAATAAAAAAAGTGCCACATATTAGTGGTGCCACAGTCCATTGAGACTATCCTATATAATCTAACATAGTTAATATAAGAGAAAATCAATCTTTTAGCAAAAAATAAGGAGGAATAGGAAAGGATACATAGCAGAAAAAAAATAAAGTTTTACAAAAGGATTCACCTTGGTAACAAGTCTTCATTTTCTGCTAGGACCTCCGAGTCCTGCCTTAGTTCTGTCTTTATTGCTTCCTTTAAGAAGCATTAATATTTTATGGTTTATTTACTTTGTGATGCATTATTAGCTGGAAAAGCTTGTCCCTTTACGTTCTTGCAATACAAACCTCTTCCAGCTCTGGTTGTCTTTGTAGCTTGTGTCCTGCAAAAATCTGCAACTAGAAAGGTGAGCAAGAGCTTCTTTCTGAAGATACCTTGGTGAAGGGCAGGTCTGTCCTCTACTAAATGCTAGTTTCCTACAGGAGAGTAAATTCACGTGAAGTTTGACATAGAGGTGATGAGTTAATATTTTTCCATTATTTTATTTCATTATCTTAATTAATTGAATTTCCACGATTATTTTGAATTCTGTAGTGACATATCTTTCCTGGCATTAGTCCTTAATTTATACCATCATATCTTTAAACAAAATACTTGTCGTGTCACTTAAAAGGAGCCCAAATAAGTCATGGTCCTTTGTGGGTCAGTCATAAACATACACCTGATCTTTCAACATTTATCTGATCTTTCTTCCACCGAGTGTTTTTATATAACACTTAACATTTACAGCTTTTCAACTTACTTTCGGATGCTCTCTAGGCATCACCTCTCTCAACAGAGTTTTACAGCTCCTCCTTGCCTCATTGCTCCATTCACCAGGTGTTTTATTGAACCGTATTTGTTACAAATAAGCAAGTCTCTGAGCGGCTCTCTCCTTACTCGCTAAGAAACCTCTTAGCCCTAGTGAGAATAAAGGCAGCACCCCTGTTCCTCGCTTTTTACCCGACCTTAGGCTGTTGAAGCAGCCGCGGCGCCGCCCATCACTCCCGGCAGCAGTGGCGGCGGTGGCAGCGGGACAGGGTGGGGACAGGTTGGTTGTCGGCCCGGAGGAGGGGGTGGTGGTGATGTCCCCCTCCGGTACCTGCGGCGCTGCCACGGCCACAGGGTCCGTCTGCCCGTGTCCGGAGCTGTCCAATGTACCTGAGCAGCCGCGCACCTTCCGCATACCGCGCACCCCGCCCGCCCCCGCCGCTGGGGACGGAAAGAGACTTCCCCGCTGCATCTTTCCCAAGAGAGGGAATGCGTAGTTCTCTCGCTGAGTTGCCAATGACGGCAAACCCCGGTACGCGGCGGGAAATGTTTGCGGTCCTGTAAGTAAACAGGAAGTATTTTCGAGGAGAGGGATCCTTCGGCCGCCCCCATCCACCTCCTTTGATCTCATGGGCTTTGAAATCCCCATAGAAATTAGAGACTAATTAGCCCCAAAGCGGGAGTGACAACAATGCATGACAAAGGCCAAGATTAGGTTTTAAGAAGGCAGCCCAGGAGTGATGGGCAGTCGCTCCTGAGAGAGCTGTGTGTACAAATCTTGTGCCAAAGAAAATCGATCCGATTCGACCTCGGCGTAGCCGACACTGCCAGGGATTGCCAGGGCCGGATTGTTTATTTAGGGAGAGTCTATGGTGCGGGAGAGTGAAGACACAGCCCCTCTTCCAGTCTCCCAAGACAAAAGCAAAGCAATCCCCAGAGCCTGTCCTCAAGGAAACCTTGATCAAAGAAAGGTATTCAGCGGTGTCGAGTGTGTGTGTGGGTGTGTTTATGTGCATTTCACGGTATTTTGCTGCATGTATCCAGCCTTATCAGTGTGTGAGCTCGAGTTGATGCTGAGCGACCGAGATGGCTCCACCAAAGGTGTAAGAGCAACCGCTGCCCTAAGTAGGACCGGCTTATGTTCCTCTCACGGGCAGGAGAAAGGAGATTCAAAACAAGTGCTATAAGATTGCCTGAACCGAAATGAACTTTACGAAGCAGCCTTTTACTGGAAAGATATTTGAACTCTGATTGAAGGGGATTTAGAGGGAATGGAGAGACGATTCCAACAGTTACTACTGGGAATGCAATATCGGGTCCCCTACAATGCTTACTTAGGCTAATGGAGGTCCTGCCATTCAGTTCCCATTGCGCTGGGATACAGGGTAAACATTCCCCGGTGACCCTCTGCATACAGGTCCCCTCTTCAGGACATCATTAAAAGCATACATGCTGTTGCCTGACATCAGTTGTCAGGCTGGCTCTCAGGGTTCAGAGATCCTGACAGAAAGCAGGAAAACAAGCCCAGTGGAGACCCGGCTCTGAGTTTGGAGGCTTTGAGGAGGCTGAAAATCGTTTGGTTGCGGGTGTGTAAGAAGAGACAAAACTGCTCAGCAGGTAAGAGCGGAGGGTTTTGCCAAGAAGGAACTGTCCTTGATCGCTGTGACAGGATTGACTCGCTGGAGACTCCTCTCTCGGGAGCGTCCACGCGTCCCCAAGGGGATTGCCTGTCTCCTCTCATCAGCATCACGGCGAGAAATTTTACGGCCGCTCTTTCTAGTCCTGCTAATCCTGTTATCCGGGGGGTTATAAATATTAACGTCGCTAGGGCTGGGGATGGGGGACCAAAATAAGCCCTCTCTGAAGTAAGATGTCAGCCAGACTTTTCCCGGCCCACCAGCGCCCGGGGCTGCTGGATGAGCTGCACGGCAGAGCCCCGCAAATGCCCTGCCCAGGGAGGATGCCGGGCACCTCAGTGCTGGATTTCGTGGCCGACCTCTCCCTGGGCAACCCCCAGGGAGCCCCCGGGGCTGGGGCGGGCCTGGGGCTCTGCGAGGTCACCGCCGGACCTCCCTTCGGGGACAGAGTCCTGTCACTTCGGGAGGGCATGGCCCGGGGGTTGCCCCTGGCTGCCTTCGGAAATGGAGATCCCGAAGACGAAGAAGAGGAAGAGGAAAGGATGAGCAGCGCTTCCCTCCTGGACAGACCCAGGAGAAAACGGGTCATCACCTACGCCCAGCGCCAGGCTGCCAACATACGGGAGAGGAAGAGGATGTTCAATCTCAACGAGGCGTTTGATCAGCTGAGGAAGAAGGTGCCCACCTTCGCCTACGAGAAAAGGCTCTCTCGGATAGAGACCTTGCGCCTGGCCATAGTGTACATCTCCTTCATGACTGAGCTCCTGGACGGATGCAGCAGGCAGGAGGCGAGCTAGGGAGCGCCCGGGCCCGGCGGGATGCGGCTGGGGCCGGGCATCACCCGCGGCAGCGAGCAGGTGGCCTCGGCGCCTCCCTCCTGGGGTAGCAGACCCGTAGCTCTTGCCTCGGCTTCTCACACCGCAGCCAGAACCGTGTAGGGGTGAAATGCAAAACCAGTAGAGTTTGGAGAAGCGTGCGCTGAGGTCGGGAGGAGCTGGGGAGAAGATGGATGGAGAGGCTCAGTGTGTTGCAGATTTGTTAATATTTATCGTTTTTGTAAACGGAAGAGGGGAAAAAATGAAGGTTCGAGGCCCTTTGGTTTGTGTTATGTTGCCTGCTTGCTTTAAAACCTTTCCAATTTGTTGCTTTGGAGAAAGACTGGACCGGGGCAGTGGAGCCCTTCCAACGTGCGGAACGGGTTTCCAGCCGGTTCGGTTCCTGCCCAGCTGCCTGCCAGGGAAATCTCGGCCTGTGCATTTTAACCCAGCGCTTTCTGCCTTTAAAAAAATAAACAACAACTCCCTTTTCTTTGAAATCCAGTCTGCCAAGTCCACGCCGTGTGTCACGGGGCCAGGGAAGCCGAACATCTGGATACAACCGCTTGTTGTCACGATTTTCTCCCCGGGAACGGCTCTGTCCTTGCGTGTGGGCGGCCAGCGCCGTGGCTCGCACCGGGCGGGAGCTGGCGCAGGAGCGCCCGGCCCGGCCCGGCCCGGCGGGGCGAGGTGCGGCTGGCCGGGATGCCCCTCAGCCTTCCCGGCACCGGCGGGGTCCGCCTGGGAAGCCGTCTGCACCCTCCTGAGAGAGAAAACTTGTGAGTTTGTGGGCTTTGGTTTAGGGGACGTCAAGCGAAGAGGTTTTCACTCTCACGGCACATCCCCCTACACACATACCACGTTTCATCTCTGCAAGCAATAAAAATAATGAAATGCATTCTGAAAAGCCGGAGCGGGAGGAAAGGGGGAAGCCCGAAGCGGGCATAAACGGGGGATGGGGAAAGGGTCCACTCCGGGGATCTCTTTTTAGCGTTACCTGCTGATGCCTCGCAGGCATCTCTGAAAAGGGGCGAGATGCCGGGAGAGGGGGGTGGCCGTGACCGGGCTGGGAGTGGGGTCCAGACTCTCCCCTAGAAGCCTCTTCGACCCATCTTGATGTGTCTCTGCCCTCCCTTCCCCCTCCCCTCCCCACTTCTCTCTGCTGCTGGCACCTTCCTTCGCTGCTGCTGGGAAAGACCTGGATTTCTCAGCATACGGGCAGCAACCAGCCTGCTCAGAGCCCGGTACACCCGCATTAAGCTGCACATTCAGGGCAGTGGTTCTGCGTGGCTTCACAGGACAGCTTTTATCTCCACTACATAAAATTACCGTGATATTGCTAAAATGAAGATTTACCCTGGATTCAGGCTAGTACAGCTAGGATCCTATGTCTCCTTTATTTCTTCTCTCACATTTTGTCAGCTCTGTGGTGATTCTTCTTCTTTTTCTCATTCTATTCACTGTAATATTAACAAGACAATTCTAATATCACGTATTAATACTCTAATATTCTTTCTCTTTTCACTTGTTTCCTTGGTTTCTTTTTCTACTTGTTTTTGTTGACCTCCCTGACTCCACACATTGCATCTGCTCTCCATTTGTCAGAATGCTTTTTTTTTCCAAGAGGCAGTTGGATAGTTAGCGCAGCTGGATCCTTTCTAGGAACTGGGGGGTTTCACCTCCTCAGATGGTTTTGTGTTGTTTGGGGGTTTGTTTTCTTTTTTTTTTTTTTTCCTAAAAATAAAACGAGAGGAGGAACTACGAATTAACAATGTTCCAAAACCAACAATTGTTCACATAACCCAATCTCGTTTTAGTTACCATCATCTCAAGCAAAATGATGACTAATTCTTTAAGGACAATGAAATATGCAATTTAATATTCACTTCTTACCACTATTTCTCTGTGATGTCTCACAGTACGATTATATAACTTTTCCTAATTTTTCTTGCTCATGCGATGGGATAAAATTAGAACTCTATAGCACATAGAGTCTTAAGTTAGGAGATTCATAATGTAAACATGTCTGTAACAGATAATTCAAAAATTATTGGTTTTCTCTTCTTGGTTTAATAACAAAACACAGAATTTGTTCAAGATCCAAGGTTTTTTCCTACTTGTATTAGCGACTAGAGAAAGGCAGAAACACTGTGTTACATTTTATTTTTATATACAAATGGATCTTGCACTATGAATCCTGATTTCTAATGGATCACTGGAAATTTTGCAGCAATAAAAACAGTAGTAGCATTCTTATATGAGCCACTGATATTAAAAACATTAGAAATTAAAAATACAGTTGTGGTATAAGCCAATGAACACAATATGTAAACAGCACAGATAAAATACCAAGATGCATTTTGAGCTACCCCTGGGCTCACCTTGATTTGTACAAGAACCTGAGAACCTGATTAATGGGCTTTATTTTTTTTGTTTGTTTATTTGTTTCATACTTTTCCAAAACTGGTGAAAATTTACCAAAAAGACAGTCTAAATGCAATTTTTTCCAAGAAATCAGTGTTAAAGCTAAAGCATGTCCTTACACCCATGAAGAGCTCAGTGAAACAGTAGGATGCCATACTGACCCATCCCTTGGCCCCCGTGGATGTGTTGAAATCCTGGAAGCTTAGTCTGGTAAGAATATAAACCAATTATGGAAACATTGCAGACAAGCTTCTTGCTGGAGCACAATCCCATCTCCCTGAAATAACAAAACTGTGGGGTCCTTTCTCCCCTAATCCTTGTCTCAGTCCAAGGTAGCTGCATTCTAGTCTGTGGAGTCAGTACAGTACCACAGCCTGTCAGGCTTGAGAAGACAGTGAAACCCCGGCCCCAACAGAGTGCAAAAGTGCTGTTAACTTCAGCAAGGCTTGGATTTCACCCACT
Organism: Eopsaltria australis; assembly: GCA_034509425.1. Lineage (NCBI taxonomy): Eukaryota > Metazoa > Chordata > Aves > Passeriformes > Petroicidae > Eopsaltria > Eopsaltria australis. The sequence goes on from JAVTVJ010000099.1 coordinate 150,522, forward strand.
GCAGTGAAAGACCTTTTCCTTGCTCAGAATCCCTGCTGCCACCGAGGCTGAGTCCAGCTCCTCGGTTTCCCCAAAGCACAGTGCCATTATCACCGCATTAAGAACAAAAACTGACAGTGTCAGTTACTTCTGGGAAAAGATAATAAGGGGCTTTTTAAAGCCTTAGAGCTGTTTGATCATAGCCCATTTTTAGATCCTGGTCTGAGGCTGGTTTGTTTATGTTCTCTTTGGCCACTGAAGACTGACTTTTGGTAGAAATTTGAGTTCCCTTGAAGCTATCATGTTACAATTAGTATTCAGACATGTAAACCAAAAAAATAATACTAAATGAAATCATATTTGAGAGACATTTTGAAGCTTTCGAAGAGAAGCATAAATAATCAAATGATTCTGCAATCTAGTTAGATTGATCTTGTTTTACAGCTGCTGAACCTGAAAGGAGATTTAAGCAAATTAGTGCTGGAAACAGAACAAAATATTATGATAGCACTGCAAACTTCTGCATCCATTCTCTGATCAGCTACTATGGCCCCATGATTGGTGTTTATTATCGCATTTGTCAGTGTTTCCATTATAAACACTAAAGTGTGGAAGGTTTATAACTCAGCTATAAAAATTCCTCTAGGATGAAACTTGATAAGTGAAGTCTTAGTCCAACAACACTTTTACTTCTCTTTTACAAACTTGAAAATGAATTCGTTTTTGAAGTCATGGAGGTACTAAGCAAAAGTAGTAGAAAAGTGTCTTTCATTTCTTTTTCAGATGGGTGATTCTACTTAAAGAGGATTTCTCTATGACCCTACTGGTCCTTTCAATTAACTTGGACTTCTGTTTTCTGTGGGCTTTGTTTTTTAAAATTAAAAATGGCTAAAATATTGAAACTGTCACAGCTATGTGACTGCTGTGCGTGCTGAGTCCCTGTTTTCATAGGAATTTGTTGTTGTACTAGGCTTGAATGCTACTAATCTACAACAATGACAGCCAAGTTTTTCCTAGTAATACAACAGAATAGTTACAAGGATAGAAAGGTGCACTTGTTATGCTTTTTTTGTAGTACAGTAAATTGGTGTTTTTTCCAAAAACTTGCTAAATATAATCAGTTCAGATTATTTGCTTTTCAACTCTGCTCCAAAAAATTGCTTGTTTTAGATACTGAGATGAAAATTTGTCACAACAATAAATCCAGAATAAAAGAACTGACAGAATAAAAATATTAAATTGTAATTACCTAGAATTTTAGGTTTTTAAGGAGAGAAGTTCAGATATTATGTTTAAGATTGTGTTTCATACAAATTTTGCTTTTCCCCTACTCTATCCTAGTTTCAGTGGTTACTGTTTTTCTGTCTGGCACTAAAGTTTAAGCCCTGAATTTTTCACAGCTACTAGTCACCCTGCTGATCACCAGCTACAGCAAAGTTCAGTGGTCCTTACATACCTGAAATTCCTATTTCTTCAAAGAAGTCAAAATAGGGAAGCAATTCTGTTTTCTTTCCTTTGGCAGCACAGTTTTCCACATTACTATATACTCACAGAGACTGTAACATTTTCAAATTGTTGTGTGCATCATATTATCTTAGTGTGGCTTTTACTGCTCTCGAAGGCTTCAGTGCCACAAAGATGACCCAGATCATGTCCTCCCACACTGAGGGGTTTTGACAGGCTCTCACACAGAGTTGTTGCACTGCAGAAGGACAGGCTTCACTATTGTCACACATGGCTTTATCTCGAAAAAGTAATCTGGCACACTGAGATTCTAGACCTGTTTATGTTTCTGACATAACTCTGCCACAATTCCAAAAAGAGAGGTAAAGAGTATCCTGTTGGTTTAACTGCCTCTCCTTAGCTCTGAAAGAAGAAGAAAGGTAATAATTGTCCCTGTGGGTCCCAGTTCCATCTTCTCTTGCTCAAAGCTTTGCAGGGAATCAAGGATAAGCAGCATATTTTATGATTTTCTACACAGCCAAGAGGGAATCTGTGAAAGTAGAATCTTCAATGTAAATACATGCACTGAGAGAAGAAGTTAATTCAGATGTTGATATTTCTTTTTATTTCTAGTATTGTTTACTTACTATGCAGCCTTTAATCTTGTTAATGATTCTAAGTTTTGAAACTTACAGTTTTCAGAGGGAAGAGTAGTAGCTATAGAACAAAGGATACAGGAATAGATATACCACAGTAACCACCATTACTGCTTGAACTTTGCAGGTTCATGTGGGATAGATGCTGTCTCTGATCTCACTAAAAGATAGGTTAGCAAAGACTTTCAAAGCAAGCAATGATTTACGATTGTTCTTAATTTTGAGTGGCCAAGATGAGACATCATAAAAAGATCCTGATGTCACTGCTGAAACATAAGTCGTGACCTGAAGCCATAGCCATTATTTCGGTTTTTGATGGGGAAATGGAAGTGTGCAGCTCCATGAGCCAGTTTCGTTTTAGCTATGAGTAGCAATTACAGTGAAATTATTGCTCCTATCCAGTGTTGCAGGGAAACTATATTACACTTTACAGTGCCCTGGGTTCCCTACTCAAGCTCTTAGGGGCTTGGCAGGGCTGCTTCCATGTGGAAATATGTGCAAAGAAGGCACTGGGCCTTGCTCCCAGAGCCCTGCAGTGGGAGGGGGCCATGCTCTCTCCACAGGGTGTTTCTGGGTAAAGTGCCAGCTGCACCCTAAAAAATATACCAAGAGACTAGAAATACAAGGGAAAGTTTCAATAAACATAAACTTTTGCAAGTGTAAGGGAAGCCTCAATAAGGCCTTGGCACCCTGCTCCAAGACTAGACCTGGCCGCTCTTTGAATTTTTCCTTTTAACCCTCCATGGCTCTGCTCCCCTCCCTCCTGGCAAACAGAAGGCCCTTATACTACAAAAAATGTCTCCTTTAGAATACATTTATTTGGGAAAAGAATGTAAAACCTGATAGAGCTAGATCCAGCCACAGCTCAGCAGATTTCATGTTGCAAGTGTGCTATATTTTCTATTAAAGCTGGCGCCAGCGATCACTTTCTGCCATTCAGTCCACTCCGTGTGGTTGTATATTTTCTTAATGAGGATCTGAAATCAGCCTCTTTCACTAACTGACAGTCTGCCAGAATTATGCCATCTTTCCAAATGCAGAGATCATATGATCCATCTGTTGTCTGCAGCCGTGCAGGGGAAACATTTTCCAAAGAGAAATGTGGGTTGGCCCCAAAAGTATGTAATTATCCAAATGCTGAAGTGTTTCAGATGTTTCAAGGTGCTCTTGGACCTGATCTTGGCCATTGAAGCTCCTATGACGTCTTTTAGAATAATGTACATAACTAAGTCATTGAGTTGCCAGGAAATTTTTGGAGTACAGGAGTAACCCTAAATTTTTTTAAAATAACTTTGAGCTGAATCAGATATTTAGGCCTCAGCAACATCATCTGGGGACATTTGTGGGTACTTACAATCTTAAATAATTCACATTTTTGTTGTTAGTATTATCTTATATGATACAAAATATAAAGAGCATTAAGTGAATATGCAGAAAGATGTTTTAATCTATTTTAATAATTATTTAATTATAGGCTAGAATACTGCAGTAACTCTGCAACATCATTGACTTTCATAACTCTGCAAACTACCAGATGCAAAAGAAGTTGTAGGATGATGAATAATAGGGAGAAAAAATGGAGAAATAAAAGGGAAAAGATGATTGAGAGACTGTAAAATGAAGTGCTATCTCAGATCTTTCTCTGCCTTACATGAAGGCGCGTGGAATTAATTTCATATTACATCTGACTCAGTTTAAATTTTCTTTGCAGATATCTTGAATGTTGCCAAATACGATTAAACTGACAGTTTGGGCCTTCATCAGGTGCCACCTCCTTGACGTACAGAACCCAAATTTTAATCATGAGCAAATGGAACTTTCTCTGAAGTACTGATAACAGTGCTCGAACTACTAAACCAGTCCTTGCTAAGATGACTTTAAGTCCTATAGCTGCAAACACCTTTACCAGCCCCAACGTATTAAATTTGGAAACATGCACCTATTCATTGCTTTATTCTGTCAGCTGTACTTGGGTTGACAACAGTATAAGTCAGTTCTCACTGTTCTATGTTTCAGACATCCAGGAACAGAGTGATTTCAGCAGCCTCTCTCAGATCACAACTGCCATGTCTGTGTACTGAACCACATTATGCTGAGGAAGTTCTCTGATGTTAATAATATGAGGTTTGCCCTTGGAGAGAAATAAGTTCTACCAAAGCTATAATGAGAAGACACAACATTTGTCATATTTTAAAAATGTAAAATGTGCAGGCGTATCTCCTGAAATACATATACCAAAACAACCCCCCAAAAAACTCAAGCAAACAAACAAACAAACAAAACAAAACAAAATCAAAACAACACTGGATAAATTTCTCATCTTGTTTTTGAGAGTAGTAGAAACATGAGTCTGTAGCATACCATTGGCCAAAAATTTGAAAGATTCAGTGCATAAGCCAAATGTTTGACTGGAGAGAATTTTGTTGTATAAGGTTTTTGCCTTTAAGCTGCAAAGACAAGCTGGATACCTGAGAAGGACACAGCAAAGGAAAAGTTCAAATGACATCTACTTCAATCCCGCTTCCCTTTACAAAACACAGTTCTTGTGAAGCTATGGGTCATTAGAAATATTTATTCAGGGTTTCTGAATCACTTCCATGGCACATAAACACCAAATATCACCCCAAAGATGCAGTGTGACCTCAGAGATGAAAAGAGAAGACTTTATGCCAAAAGTATTTTCTTTTGCTGAAAACATCCAGTGACACATTTTCCAATACCAGAAAGTCTACACAGAGGTTGGTAATGACCATCTTCCAGTAGCATGGTGGAAATGCAGGTGACACCATGGAGGTTTCTTAGTGAAAACCTAGGGAAAGCACAAACCTATATTTGCTGTGGTTTCTTTCCACTCCATGTATAATGCTACTACTGCCTGCATGGCTCTGCTCTCCTACATCTGTATTGCAAATGGGGTGACACTTATCTGCACCATTTATGGTGCCACAGTTGCTACTGAGGAGCTGCTAATCCATTCCCTTCAATTCTGATGCCCTTACAGTAGCGCCCATTCCAGCATGGATTTCATGTTCCGTTTTCAAATGCTCCTGAGCAAAGTTTAATGGCAACTTTTTGTCATACAATATTTTGTTAACTTCTATGACTTAAGGATCAGCAGAAATCTTTTTTTCCTCAATGAACAGTTTGGGAGGGATATGTGTGAAGAAATTCAATGCCTCCCATTCCCATAACCACAATGAATGAAAAAGCATCTTCTACCACTTTATAGCAGTGTAACTTGTTTCTGATATACGTTAGGTCTGTGGGAATAGGAAAGGCTGTTTCTTACAGTAATAGCTGAGTGGAAGTATTGCCTTTTTTCCTCCTGTCTATATGCCTTTGGCTTGGCCCCTTACCCTTAATGTGAGCAATTATGAAGTGTTTCCTACCATACATCTGATTTAGCATTAGGAACTTAATTTCCCAACAGTGCATCTGATCTTTGAAGATGGTTATTTTTCTTCTTTTTTGGATGAGATTTCCTACCCACAGTGAATTCTGTGAGGAAATGGTAGGACTTAGACAGTTAACCTGCCAGCTACACTAACAAATCAGATAGTTTGACATCTAGACCAGACTATTAGTTCCTGCAATGAACTGACAACATGAAACCACAGATGGAAGGATTTGGTGTTGCAAAAATTTTACCTGCCAAATTGGAGCCTATGTTGTCCTCTCGGAAGAAACAGCCCATTCTGGGATGCATCCTCAAGAAGGAAAATGTGGCAGCTGTTTCACTTTTTACAGCAACATGACACAGTGTTATAGGAAAAAAAATACAGAGAGTTATCTTAGTTGATTGAAATTAAGCCAAATGACAGTGTGCCATACCGCAGCCACTCAATTACATACGTTGAATGTAGATAAAGTTGTAGTTACCCATAATGGACTTTGGCCAAAAGACAACATCATGAATCTTTCCAAGACACTAAAGGATTTTCACTGACCAAAACTTCAACATGTTGGCAGATAACTGCTAGGTTGAAGACCATTTGGGGATAACAAAAATAGATCATAAATGTCACCGTAGGTAGCATATGGCTGTAAGCCACTGAAATATAATTGATCAAACTTCTATCTGTTTGGAAGGAATGATGACCATTTTACTGTCAAATAATCCAGATTCAGCAAAAATTCCTGCAGACATACGTCATTCAAATTATGAAAACTTCAGATACAGTGATTACAAAGAAGCAGTGCAGTAAGCTCTGGCAGGCTCTAGCTTGTTTTAATACTGGTTTCTTTTTTATTAAAATGGATGCTCCAAACACTATGCACTGTTGTAGAGAAAACGATTACCAACTGAAGGTACAAAGTCCACTGTTTTGAATTAAAGCCCTTGTTATATTCCATTGCACATACTCTACCTTCAAATTAATTTCAGCATCTACTGCTGCCAAGAGCTGCATTAGTCCTTGTGCAAAGTGTGAAAAACAAAGCCTAGCACTAGATCAGACATTAGTAAATGTCATCAATTGCTCAGATATGAAGTGAGACATAAACTGAACATATTCTACAGTCAGAAGAGTATTTTGGAATCAGGTCTCTGCTCTGACTTTGAAAATCTGGGCCATATCTTACTGCTTAGGGTCCAGCCCATGTATGTCCTACTGACCTCAAAGCATCCTTGCACTTACTAGGTCAGCAACAACATTTCTACTATGCAGGAAAATGTGGATGTTTAGAAGACTGAAAATTATATGCAATCTTCTTTAAAAGGATTATTACTTGAATAATGAAAAGTTCCACAAATTCAGCTAAATATTAGAGAACACTGACTGATGCTTTACTCCAAAGGCCAACTTTCTTACAAACTCTTAGGCTGGATCCATTCTAATTTCTATTTTATTTAAAGTTTAATTGACCCTTTTTAAGACTTGATCCAAAGGCCACTGAAACAGTCTCCTTGACATCAAAGGAGTTTGGACCGAGTCCTTAATGAATGTAAGCACAAATGTTCTAAAAGGAGAAACAAATATTTCTCTGCTTCTGACAAGAACTATATTTAGTGCTGCAAGGTCAGATAGTAGATTTTGGCATGAGAATGTTTGATATAGATACTTTGCAGGCAGAAGCAGTACAGTATTTTGCATAAATACAAGTACAGATGTTTGTTTGGAGGTCAGAGTTCATAAATAGTCAAGTATGTACACAGATACATGAACAGTGAATGTGTGCTATTTTAACATATCAATAAACCACTACCTCTCTGGAAAATTGCCTTTGGAATTTGGTAACCAAGATTTGTGCTCTAGATCATCTTCATTGTTCACCTACTATATGATTTTTGGTCAGAAAATAAAGCCAGGATGTGGACCTTTGGACAGATCAGTCCTTCGTGAGCAAGATAACCTAACCATCATCCTATATTCTGGAGGAAGGAAATGGAGATCAGGGCTGTAAAATGAGGAGCAATGAGAGATAGCAGGTCTTTAGGCATCATAGCTGACAGCCCATAGCACAAAATAATTACAGTCTCCCTACCTAGAAAGGAATATGTAAGGTTTGATCCATGTTGACTGCCTTGTCTGAAAGGAAATACAACCCGACAGCAATGAAAATAAACCCCTGCTCCCTCAAAAGTTTTTCTAGCTCTAAGTAGGTATCCACAGAAGTAAGGTAATTGGGGAAATAATGAGATGGGTGTTCATTTCTGTGAACCTTTCTCCTCCAGGCTCACCTCCTCTGCATGGCTACAGTCAGCCTCTGTGTGGTCTATGACCAGGAGGAGAAGATGGATGGGTTTCAACATTTCCTTTGCCCAGGAAAGCATACGTATGTTAGGATGACCTTCCATGCTCTTCCCCTCATACCAGAATTTGCCCACTTCAGATGTAAAAAAGCCTATTATTTTGTCTATTGAACTTCTATGTTCATTATGAGTTATGGTAGCTTCTCTTTTTCATTTCCATCTGTGAGATTCCAAGAGCACCTTAAAGCCTGAAGAAGACCACATATAGTAGGAATCACAAGGGGGATCCTTCCCAGGGTTGCAGACATGGCTAACAGGGGGAAAGCCCAGTCCCATGCTGGAATTCTGGCTCTACGGCTCTGATTCTAATTGCTTGAGCTGCAGGAAATTTGAGTCCACCTGTAAGAAGAAGGCTTTATGGAATGATTTATCCATCACCCGTGCTAGAGGTGCACCCTTCCCCACCTTCCTACCTTGTATGAAAAAAGCAGAATTTGTGGCTAAAAGGGCCTGAAGTTTAATGGAGTTTCCATGGGTCAAGTGTACTGAGAGATTTAATATATAGATTTGAGTGTGTGGGAGAAGAAAGAATAAAAGAAAAAGATATATTTATATAGTTCAGGAAAGATGGAAGAGATGGAAAAGAAAAAAGAAAAATCAAAGGAGCTGAAATAGTCAATAAGCTCCATTATTAATAAAAATAACTATCATCCCCTGGAGTGTAGATAAGGTTGTTTTACTAAGCGGTCTTTTCAGATTTAGATGTGAAACAGCATAAACAAGACCCAGAGCCATAATCAGGGGCAGAGCTCCACCACAGCATGTTGATCTCTTTTGATGGGAGCCTCTGGTCTTGTCTAGGATACATGAGAGGATACCACTCAGGCTTCCACTGAGGCACTTAGGATCTGCTTAAACAGCCCCGTCCACTGCCACAATTATTTGTGGAGCTGAATAAAAGCTTTTATATAAAAATACGTGTTGCAAATAATTTCGGATCTTAATTTATTGGGAGACCTGTCTCCTATGCTAGTTTGCCAGTAGGATACTGGCAAAATACTCGATTCTCGGCCTTGCACGGAATCGAGAGCTGGGAAGAGAGGATGGATGCAGATGGCGAAGGCCGGTGCGCGGGGGGCGCAGCGCTCCCTGCCGCCGGCCCGGAGGCGGGAAGGACGGGCCACAGGACCGGCCGCGCGCTGGGAGCACTGGGAACACTGGGAACAGCGCTGTCTTATCCTTTCGTGGCAGCTAGGACTTTTACGTGAACGGCCACATGACAACGACCTTAAAAATTAAATAAAAATCAGTGTAGCAATTTTGACAGCGAAAGCGACTCGTTAGAGGAACTCCGCGTTATCCATCTGTTTTCCAGAGCTTCGGAACGAAGCGAGTGTCAAAGCGCCGGCAGCTAGAAGCACACCCGTGGGAAGTGTCCGTATGTCCGCGGGGGATCCGAGTGCCGGATCTCTCCCCGGGACACAGCACGGCCGCCCCCGGGTGGGCAGCGGCGCTGCGGCCGCGTGGGGCCACCTCAGCCAGAAAAAAACACTGGGAGCTCGCTGAAACACGAGCGAGCAGAGCCGGGAGCGGGCGGACAGCACCTCACGGCCTCGGGTGACCCGGCCTGACGGGGCTCGGGGTGCTGCAGGAGCGCGGCGGGTGCCCGCCTGGCTCTGCTCCAGGCGGCTGCGACTCACCTGGGAGCCGCGGCGGGGCCGGCGGGGAATCGTGCCCTCCGGTGGCCGCCGGCCGCACAACCCGGCCCGAGCCCTCGGAGCCGCCCCGCAACCCCAGCCCCGCCGGTGGAGCCGAGCCGCACCGCGCCCACCCGCGCCGGGCACAGGTAGGGACAACGAATGATGGGAGATGCTTGTCAGCTTTTCCGCGTCCTTGATTGTATGAGATGCCGCGGTGGTAGGAAGGAAAAAAGAGGTGAAAGAAGACGAGAAACGGGTCCCGCTCTCATACCCGTTATATATTCATTCTGCCCGTTGCTGTTGCTGGGCAGAAATTTGTACCGGGACACAGTGAGAATTCTCAGCCTGTTTCCCGGTGTGCTTTCTACACAGAGCAAATTGCAGCATAAATTACAGCCTGTGGGGAAAGTCACTATGTGCTGTCTCATACCTTTTGAAGGGACATGGTCCTGTCCAGGCTTTCACCTAGAATCCATGGGAATTAGAACATCTGACCACAAAAACTTGTAGGGAAACTTCAATTGATTTCAGTGATCTTTGCAACATAAATATAAAACCTCTGAGAAAACACCCAATTGAAGGCTTCAGCATCAAAAACACACAGGCAGGCTGACTGTAGGCATGCACGGATGTAACACACTGCTCAATTATTCCAAGGAATCACCAGCAGTGAGAGTTTTACCACAGTGAACAGCCTTTGTGAACTAAATTACATGTGTATGGGGAATACAGAACAGCCTTATTGCAATCCAACTTCAATTTGCGTGTATGCACAATGTGTATAACACATTGATGGTGGGCAGCATTGTAGTCGCAACCACCAGATCTTGAACACATAACTGCTTAAATTTCTGCACTGATTTTGAAACGCGCAGACAAAATCATGCCTTTTGCTCATTCTTAGAAGTCAAGGAAAGATTCAACCTTTTGACCTAGTTCCCCCAAAAGCTTCTGCCTGGTGTTTCTGCCTGGCTAAGGCAGATACTGCTTGCCCCATCCTGTGAGTGTCTCAACTGTGAATGGGTGCGTACAGAAGGGCTGGCATAAAGTTGGGGGGATCCTTTACAGCTATTTCCCTGTAATCGACCACGACCACAATGATCATCACAGACCAGCTTACTCCTCATTTCTTCCTCCCAGGAGTTTGTAATTTATTTAGCTCTGTGTTCACAGCCACACCTGTAATCTAGATGGTTGCTTTTCCAGTGTTATACCTTTCTGCACAGGTGACAAAATGCTGGAGTGCCCTGCCAGTGTTCCACGTAAGAGTTCATCCCACAACACATGTTTTCCTGAGCTGAGGCCCAGGGAAGCTTGCAGGAATGGACCTGGAAGTAGCTCTAGAAAGGTCCTGGATCTGTTTGCAGTTTTGCTTGCTACCACCAAGGAGTGAAAAGGGGTTGAAATTCTGCCCAAGGAGCCAGGAGACTTCTTACCCAAGCCTATGCATACAGGAAAACAGGACGTGGCTCTAAAGTGGTCTGCAGGACTACCTTAGTGGCTTAGTGGAGATTCAAAACAGGTGGTTTAACACTGCATGACTAAAATACAATTATTATTTTAGTACGAAACACAAAGGCTCCACCTCAATCCCCATCAGAACTGTAGATTACAAAATAAAACAGAATTTAATTGATTTTATTTAATCTCTGCCCAGACGTCACTCCCCTTCCCTCCTGACACATATATGTATTCACACTGCAATAGATCCACAGTACATGCATGCACACACAAACACATCCTCACATCTAAACACACCAATGTGTCTTTCTCTCTCACAAAGACCGTCAGACATGACTCTCTGACACATCCACCCTCCTCCCAACACAGCTCCACACACCCCAGCACTAGGCAGGGTTGCTGACTGCCAGCAGGCTTGGGGGATGCAGGCAGGTTCCCACAGCCAGTCCAGCACAAGTCCCCTGGGACAGATCGGGGCCATCACAGCTTGTCTGGCCCCTGCATTCCTGTGTGGGTTTTGACAGGAACAGCATGGGCTTAGCTGCTTTTGCTCCTGAGTCCATAATCTGTGAGTCAGAGATAAAACAAAAGCCAAAATGAAGATGATGGGGATGGGGGGTGGGGGTACAGTCCTGGTTCATACAGCAGTGTGCAGGTCACAGGTAGCACCACATGAGTCCTGCTAAACACTGCTGGTTGCTTTTGCTGCAGTTTATGTAAAGAGTAGCTGACACTAAGCCCAGCCATCTACTATGGTCAACTACTCCTCTCTCCTCAATTCCCTGCCTACATTTCTCCAAGTTTACTATTTTTACAAACCACGTAATACTACTACTGTCCTTGACTCCTCCATACACCCTGCTTGCCCCATGACAAGCAGGTGATGGATGTCCTGCATCCCATTCAAAGTTCAGGTGACCCAGACAATTAGTGCATCCTGCCAAATCAGCTCAGGAGGTGGTGCTCCTCCCTCCTTTCAGGCGGTATCCTACTCCAAGTAATTCTTATGTTTCCCATAAGAGAGAGGGAAGGAAGGAAGGGAGGAAGGAAGGAAGGGAGGAAGGAAGGAAGGAAGGAAGGAAGGAAGGAAGGAAGGAAGGAAGGAAGGAAGGAAGGAAGGAAGGAAGGAAGGAAAAGGAGGGAAGGAAGGAAGGGAGGAAGGAGGAAGGAGGGAGGAAGGGAGGAAGGAGGAGGAAGGAGGAAGGGAGGAAGGGAGGAAGGGAGGAAGGGGAAGGAAGGGGAGGAAGGAAGGAAGGAAGGAAGGAAGGAAGGAAGGAAGGAAGGAAGGAAGGAAGGAAGGAAGGAAGGAAGGAAGGAAGGAAGGAAGGAAGGAAGGAAGGAAGGAAGGCCCCTAGAGCCACCTACAGATGCTCATCACTACTGTTTCCAACATTTCTTCTGTAATGACACTGCTCAATACGCCAGAGAAGCAGTGAGGCTGTGGGTACAGACAAAGTTATTGGTGAGAGGGAGGTGGAAAATAGAATCAGCTCTTCTTACCTTGGGATCAGCAGCTGCTGCCAACACAAGGGAATCCCCGAAGCTCTCAGGACAAGCTATGGTGTTAAGCTGGGTGAAGAGGCCTGTGGTCGCAGAAGACACAGCAGGGACAAGCCGAAAGCCGGGAAAGCTGTGCAGGCTCACTGTGGGTCTGTGTGCCGGCATACCTTCCCTTGCTGGCTAAGGCGGTCCCTGTTTCCTCCCCGGTCCTGTTTCCAGCTGTTTCTCAAAAGAGAAGGTTTAGGGCAGACCGCTATGTGCTCGCACCCCGGGATGGAAAACCCGAGAAACAGAGCTCGCCGAGAGGGGCAGAGAACAGAGAAGCGTCGGGACAGCTCCGGCGGCGGCGGATGCACGACAGGCGCTGTGGCGGGGCCGGGGCCAGCGGCCCCTCCTGGCCCCTGGCAGCTCCCGGGATGAGCCGCCTCTGCCCGGAGGAAAGCGAGTCAGTCCCCAGGCAGAGGGGAGAGACGGCTCTGTTCCCCGGAGAAGATGACAGTGCTCTTCCAGAATCCTTGTCTTGTTTCATGCCTAGGATTTATCACTCCTCTGCTATTCTCCCTCTCCGCCCTCACACCTCGAACAAGCCGGGGAGCCAGTGGGTTGCCGGCGCTGCCCGCTCCACCCCGCACCCGGAGGTGCCCGTGCAGGCGGCGGCTGCCAGGCCGGCAGCGGAGGAGCGCGGTCCCCGCGCAGGGAGCAGAGAGAGCTTCGCTCCGTTCACTGATGGATGGCAATTTCTGGCTTTCCCTCCCAGGCGCTCCCCGTTTGAATCTGAGCTGTTGTTAAAAAGACACACCACCTGCTCTGTGCTGCAGCGAGCGGTGAATGAGGCACAAAGGCGGGGGATGGGAAGAAATAGCTTTGGCTGCAAACATAGAAGAGAAATTAAAATAAATAATCTCTTTTCCCAGGAAGTGCTGGACTCGGGCGCCTTGTGGGAGGACGGACTGAAGTGAGTGGTCAGCACACACAGAGTGTGGGCAAAGAGGGTCTGTACACCCTCCAGTCTCCCGGTGTGCCTGGGTGGAGACGCGGATCCTCCCGGATTTCTCTTAAGACGAGCTCAGGGACTGGTGCTTATGCATGTACGAAGCCAATATTTGGTTTCCGCGCTGCTTCCACCTCTGAAGATGGCTTTCTCCGAGCGCAGTCCTCCAGCCTGACAGGACGAGGCTGTGTCGCCATCCCTCCCCAGCTCAGTAATGTGCGACTCCCTCGGCAAGTCAGACCCCAGGGACGTTCAGTGATTGGGAGCGCGGCGTGTGCTAAAGCGGGTCAAAATTAGGATGTGCCTGGGTGCTACCCTGCGGGTGATTTCCCTTTCCTTCTTTTCGCTACAAGCCGTGCCCGCTGCGGCGAGGAAAGCCCGAGAGGTGCGGGTTTCTCCCGGCTGCTCGTGGCGGCTGCCCCCAGCATAGGCACTGAGCGGCCCGCTGACCCCTCCGCGGCAGCGCACGGAGTGCTGGGCACCCCCATAACGTCCCGGGCCGGCCCCCCTGCACCATCCCAAAGCCGAGCGCGAACCGAGGGAGTTTGAAAGAGAAATCACGGAGAGGGAAGCCGAGAAAGAGGTTGGGATAAGGATGTATGTGTGTGCGTGTGGGGAAGCCAGATCACTTGTGAATGGCTTGAAAAAATAATTGGGGGAGGGCGTGGAGGGGGGGAAGCGGAAACTTTCCTATAAAACTCAGCAAAAGTCCCTCCTCTCCACGTCAGGCCAATGACACTGCTGCCCCTAAACTTTCCGCCAGCAGGAGCTATAAGAACCTCCAAGTCTTCAACTTTCCCCAATCCCAGACACCTCGAAGGGGCTCCAAGGAGGGATCGGGAGGGATTTTTTTTTGTTGGCCTTTTTATTTTTTTCCTCTTGGATCCTGATGCCGTCCCCCCTCCCCCCAAAGTGAGGTCCTCCCTCCTTCCTTCCCTCCTCCTTCTCGCAGGCCAGCGAAGCAGCCGATCAAGGGGGAGCTGGCGGGTTAGGTGCCCCCCTCTTCTCCCTGCCCTCCCCCCCCTCCCGGCCCGCTTCTCGCGTCTCCCCCCAGAGATGATGCAGCAGGACGAGTCAAACTCGCCAGTCTCCCCCGCCGACGACAGCTTGAGCAACAGCGAAGAGGAGCCGGACCGGCAGCAGCTGCCCAACAACAAGAGAGGGGGGCGCAAGCGCCGCTCCAGCCGCCGCAGCGCCGGTGGCGCCGTCGGGGCCGCGGACGAGCCGTGCAGCCCGGCCCAAGGCAAGCGGGGCAAGAAGTGCGGGGCGGGCGGGGGCGGCGGGGGCGGCGGAAGCAGCAGCGGCGGCGGCAGCCCCCAATCCTACGAGGAGCTGCAGACCCAGCGGGTCATGGCCAACGTGCGGGAGCGGCAGCGCACGCAGTCGCTGAACGAAGCCTTCGCCGCCCTGCGGAAGATCATCCCCACGCTGCCCTCGGACAAGCTGAGCAAGATCCAGACCCTCAAGCTGGCGGCCAGGTACATCGACTTCCTCTACCAGGTCTTACAGAGCGACGAGCTGGACTCCAAGATGGCAAGCTGCAGCTATGTGGCCCACGAGCGGCTCAGCTACGCCTTCTCGGTGTGGAGAATGGAGGGCGCCTGGTCCATGTCCGCATCCCACTAGCAGGCGGCGTCCCCCACCCGCATCCCCCCGGCAGGAGCCCTAGGTAAGACAGGGACCCCGAAACCGGCGGGTAGAAAGTGGGGAGGGAGGCGAGAGGCCGCCGGCTGCGCCGTGAGCCGGGCACGCGTGGCCGTGGGGCAGAGGGCCCGCACCCCTCCCGGAGAGGCCTGGCTTCCCAGAGCAGCCGGAGCGCAGGGCGGCTGGAGGTGCGTCCCCCACCCCGGCTCGTCCCTCCTCCTGCGCAGCCCGAGGTGCACCCCGAGCCCCGCGGGGCCCACGCGTGGCCGGACGCTGCCGGCGGGGTGGGCTGCGGGCGGGAGGCGGCGGCGGTGCGGGTGTGCCCCAGCCAGATGGGGCCGGCCTGAGATCACTTCTTCACCAAACGCTGCGGAGCCAGCAGGGCTGCTGGGATGGCTCCGGCTGCCGCCGCTTCTGCTGCCGCTGCTGCTGCTCATATTTTGAAGTGAATCCATGTCCTCCCGTTGTGCTGCCCCATGAGCGTTTCCTATCGCCCCAGTAGTCCCTTCCCTGGGCTCTGACACCCCGGACCGCCTGGCTGGGGTGTCACACGGTCACCGCACCGCCCGCACTGCGCGTTCTCCCTTCTCCATTCCTGCCCGATAGGCGTATTTCCAGAGACAGGGAGGTGTAGGTAGATGTTTGTGTAACTTTCGTTTCAGTAACGAGTTTTCCGCCCTTTCTGGGTTTTTGCAGATGACATTGTTCCCACAGAAGGAGAGAATGGACAATCTAGAGACTCTGAAGTTGGATACGATTTTTTTTATCTTGTCTAACAAAAAATGTACCAAGGATTTCTTGGAAATTAGAAGAGTAATATCAAAATTCAAAGCAGGGCGTGGGGAGCACTTAAGGAAAGAGAAAGAGAGAAGGGCTTTGGACAGTGACTACCCTCTGGGCGTCGGTACAATCCACACATCTCTGCATTCTGATAGAAGTCTGACTCGTTCGATTTTTTTTTTTTTAATTTTGACGAAGAATGTTGGAATTGAACTTTTTTTTTTAATTTGCCCTTTTTTTTTTTTTTTTTTTTTTTTTTGCATGCATGCATTCCCAAGAGGTCGTGCCTATGAGCCACTGATGAAAGGAAATACATTATTGTGGACTTTCTTCATTCTTGAATGAAACCAAGCAGCCAACCAAAAAATATCCCTGTAGAGACGAAAACATTTTTTAGGGGGGAATAAGCTGGGCTCAAGCTGTTATATACCCTAACTTTTTTATTATTATTATTTTTCCTCTGAGAAAAAAATAAACATTTTATTTATTTATTGATGACCCATGTTAAAATGCAAATAGATCCGGTGTCTAAATGCATTCTTATTTTTATGATTGTTTTGTAAATATCATTGTATATTATTTTTCTGCAATAAATAAATATGATTGAAATTTTAATAACCTTAAAGTTTGGTCTCTCTGAGAGCTCAGGGTTAGAACTGTAGATAAATACCTGCTTGTTGCGCTGTAAAGACACCCAAGAGAGAGGGGGCACTAGTATAAACAAACTAGGCGAAAAACGCAAATAAACTAGCTACTGACAGACACATGCACGTTATTTATTGAGACAGCTTTATTATTCTGTGCTAAAGCTCACTGCATTTGCAGAGGAACGTATTGTCTCTTCTCTCTTTCTCTCCCTCTCCCCCTTTAATCTTCACGCCAGGCACGGCGGAGTTGCTCGGGGAGCGGAGTTTTCGCAGCAGAGCTCTACCCCTGCCTCCGTGTTTTGCCCCTAGTGATGAGACAGGAGCGGGGCCAGTTCCCCAGTCCCCGACGCAGGTACTTTTGCTGTTATCCCTGAAGAAGAGGTATCGGTTTTAAACAGGGACTCGTCCATCCAAAGGCAGAGCAAAAGAAAGTGAGATTGAAATAGGGAAGTGTCTAGCGAGTGGGGTTTTCCGGTGGAAGTGATGTTTGACTGCTCTGCTCTCTAGGGTTTTATATAGCGTATGTACTAGCGATCACATTCGCGTTGTGCAGAGCACGGAGGGATACTCTAACCCGCCCTCTTCTCCTTTTCTACGTGTACGGCGCATGTCGCCCCTCTTTCCTCTTCCCATACCCTCCGCGGGGTCCCAGCATGCGGCGAGAACCCAGCTGCAAAAGAGAGGGAATGTCCAGATCTGAGGGCTCGGAGGGAAGGTGAAAGGGAAGTTGTAAAAAAAACTCAGAAAATAAAACAACCCAAACCAAACCTCAAGCCTTATAACCGGACAGCTGGTTGAGTCTCTGCTGTCACTTGCTTATCTCCCAGCGCTTGGCGGCCGGGCAGTGAGCGGGGAGCGGTGCCTCCTGCCCCTCCGCGGCCGCGATGAGTGCGCGGGTGCGCGGGGACCGCTGCCGACCTGGCAGCTGAGCAGTACCCTCCGCGGAGACGGGGACTCTTGCGCCGGAGCTCGGCCAGCGTCTGGGGTAAATAGGATGGGGTGTTTTTGTAAGACACAGCCTGTTTGTATAACCCATGAGTTGACTTTATTGCCTGCATTTGTGTCCATATCCACATATTGCCGTTTATTACCCACATAACAGTATTATGAATTTAATATCGGGCATATTTTAAGCCAGTGCGCAATGTTTACAGTAGAAAGCCCGCAGCGCTTGTTTGCACTGACGGATTAGCGAGGACTTGAAAATTAGATGACGGCCCTGGTGGTCGCAGCTCTCAATGATGGAGAGGAGGGGAGGTCTCTGCGAGCTCCCGAAGGGTCGTTGCCTTTCCCCGGCACCCTGGCACCCGCAGCTGCCCTCTCAGCGACTCCGAACTCCCGGCTCCGATGCGACCGGCTGCCGAGGAGCAGGTAAATGTCTGCCCCCGTTACCTCGGCTGCAGCGAATGCGAGAGGCACGGGGAGCCGGCACAGCTTTGGCAGTGAGGCCGAGGGGATTTGGGAGACTACAGAAGGCTTCAGTTGTTCCTTTTGGGGGAGAACTTACACCGGGGAAAGGTGGGGGAAACTCCACACGTTTAGGAAGAAAACAGGTTCCGGGAATAAAATAAAACCGACCAGACGGGCTGCTCGGTGCTGAGGAGAAGCCATGTTTCGTGGAAAGGGATTCCTGCGAAATATGAACGAGGAATCAAGTGCACTTTAAAAGCCACGAATCAAACTGTGCTCGGCCTTAGAAATCGGGAGAGGCCCCTCTTGATGGACTTAAACCTGACTGGCTCTGTTGCAACGAGCAAGAGGCTTCTGGCCCAAACGATGCAACACACCTTTCCAGCAAGATGAACACCGGAGTGAGAAAAATCCTCAATTCCTATCCGTGGGGCTCATGTCACCGGCAGGTCTTTCTGTCTCACTTCTGTGTCCCTCCGAGCGAGACCCTCTCGGCCGGATCCGCAGCATTCCCGGGCAGCAGGGACTCAGCCGGTGCTCTTTCCCGGCTGACAACTGTTATCTCTGCCTCATTTTAGAAAAATTATTAAAAAGAGATAAACCTGTTTTAAAAGTACAAGCGTACCCTTTCCTGGTTTGAAACTGGGGACTGCAGATGCCTGGTGCTCCTAGGGCTAGAGCCAAAAGCGATTAAGTCAGCGTCAGGCTTACTGAAGGAAAAAAAATAATATGTATATTAATTTGTCTTCTGGGAATTTTAAACACTCTTGCAATCGGAAAATTAACTCTGCCTTTGGAAATCCTGATTGATTTCGCTTTTTTCTCCGAGGCATCAATCTGTCCCGTTTATTCGCAGACTGAGGTGCGGGCCCCTGCCCGGTCGCATCGGCGCGGCCCCGGCGGAGCTGGCGGAGCGCGGAGCGGCGGTGCCGGCGCTGCGCCTCCTGCGGGGCGGCGGGCGGGGGGCGCCGGCCGCGGGCCCTCTCGCATTCCTGGGTTTGGCAGGGGCCGCCCCGCTGCTTTCTCCAAGCCGGTATCGGATTCCTCCCCGGCGTATGATTTCACTTGAAGTCCTGCCCAGGAGCCCTTCAAAGTCCGCTCTTGTCCCGCTCCCATGATGTCAGGCGGTTTTCCCTGCATCTATAATTTTAAGAAAAACAAACAAACGCGCCGTGGGGATGTGGGGGGAAACGGAGGGAGAGGGCGGGGGCACAAAAGTCACGGAAAAGCGCAGGGGAAGAGGGGCTCACCTGCGGCGCCGGCAGCTCGGGCACCTGCCTCCCGGGGCGAGCCGCCGCGGGGCTCGGCGACTCCCGGGCACGGGCTCAGCTGCCGGCGCCTGTGCTCCCCCAGTCGCTGTCGGTGGCTGCATCCGTCCGGCTCGCACGGCTCTCCCTTCACCTGCCCGCTCCGGCAGGCAGCAGACTCACCGGGAGAGCGGGAGTGCTCCCGCCATAAATTAGCATCTTTGGGAAGCGGGTGGTGGTGGTGGTGACGGCAAGTCCAATCCACCCCGTAAAGGGATCAGGGAGGCTAAAGCAAAAGGAAAAAAAGAGGCGCACACATCCACATCCCATCAGGACTTATTTTATTTGCTGCACACATAACCTGCCCGCAGTAAACATGGCACAGGATGTATTTTACATTAACTTCTGCACCAGCTTCTTTCGACTTCAGTGTACTTAATGTTCTTGGCAAATCAAAGCACGTGTCCTTTGAAGAAGGTGTGTAATTGGAGTTTAAGGCATGTATGGAATTCCCAGATGTCTATAAAGTAAGAAGGAGCATTTGGCAGGTCACTTGAAGGTGGAGCAGGTTAAAATCACTTGTAGAAAAGTCCCGCTTTTCTTTTTTAAAAGTAAACAAGCCGGCCATTTATAAGGACCAAGTGATCGACATTGCGGGAGGCTTAGAACGGTTTTACAGAGCAAGAACAATAGAGCGGAGGAAACATAATGATGATGGTAACACCCGTTTAAAAATCCGAAATAAAACGCAAAACAAAACTAAATATTCAGGTCGGCGAAAAAGCTGTCCATTCTTTTAGTAATTCCCTGTCTCCTCCGCTCTCTCAGGATCGCTTACACTGTTCTTATCTATGTAGTCGTCTTGTCTTGGTTAGCCGACACTTCCCTATTCTTTTCATGAAGAGGTGACATTAAATTTGTAGAAACTTTATAAAAATTTCGTTGTTCACTATATGGACACTGGCAAGAAAAGTGCTTTGGTCTAAAATAATTCAGACGAAGCACGTTGGGATAAAGACAAAGGTAACAACAGCCATTAATAACAACAGAAATAATAACGGAATAGATTTGAGACAATTAGATGCTGATCGTTTGACTTTGGGAGTATTATCGGCGTTCGTGCGAAATATCAGCCCGAGCAGGACTATGGGTTCGCTTGGAGGGAGGGAGACCGCAAATCCTGTTTGCTGGGCTGCAGAAATCCCACAGTGAAATATTGCGGCGGGAAGAAGACCTGCTCTGCCTTCCTAAAGCGGGGAAATCTGAAGGTGGGAGGGGGCGAGATGAGGAAGGATGCTTTTGGGAAGGGTCGGGGTCGCCCCCTCATGTTTAGGGTTGCTTTGTTC
This sequence comes from Eopsaltria australis, assembly GCA_034509425.1. Taxonomy (NCBI): domain Eukaryota; kingdom Metazoa; phylum Chordata; class Aves; order Passeriformes; family Petroicidae; genus Eopsaltria; species Eopsaltria australis. The sequence continues at coordinate 171,018 of JAVTVJ010000099.1, forward strand.
TATTCGGGCAGAGACAGAGTCATTAAACAGGCAGTCAAGAAAGGAGCAATACACGCGGCTGCAGCCGTGGAGGAAAGGAGAGCTTCAGAGGGGAAGGGATTTTGACATGTGAAAAGTTAAGCAGGTACCTGAAGGAGGTTTATTTTGACCAGATGTTAGAGCATTTATGAAAATGTCACGTGAAGCGAACAGATGTACAACTTGCAAATGGAGCCCCGCCTTGTAAACACCGGGAAGAGAAAGGCTCACAGAAATTCAAGCATAAATCATCCCTGCCTTTTTCTCGATGTGTGTACTTTCACATATATATATGCAGTATGTAGGCTCTACTTAAACTGCTTTTTATTTGTTTGTGAGATGAAGCTTGCTATCCTCCTCCAGTGCACCTAACCAGTTTTCTTTCTTCCTTTCTTCCTTCCTTCCTTCCTTCCTTCCTTCCTTCCTTCCTTCCTTCCTTCCTTCCTTCCTTCCTTCCTTCCTTCCTTCCTTCCTTCCTTCCTTCCTTCCTTCCTTCCTTCCTGTTTTTCTTTCTTTTTATCTTTCTTCCTCTCCCCCTCCATCTCTTGCTGTTGTTCTTTCTTTCTTTCTTTCTTTCTTTCTTTCTTTCTTTCTTTCTTTCTTTCTTTCTTTCTTTCTTTCTTTCTCTCTCTCTCTCTCTCTCTCTCTCTCTCTCTCTCTCTCTTTCTCTCTTTCTCTCTTTCTCTCTTTCTCTCTTTCTCTCTTTCTCTCTTTCTCTCTTTCTCTCTTTCTTTCTCTCTTTTCTCACTCTTTCTTTCCCGCTGATTGACCCCCTCCTTTAGTCTCGGGTCCTTTTGATTCCAAGGAAAGTATCGGATCTCTCCTGGGAGGAGAAACTGAAACTAATCAATTGCCTTGTGTTTGAAGGTGGGTAGGAGCTCCTAAGTGCACAGAGGAGAGCCTGGGCTGGCTGCCCCTAGCGCTTCGGGCGTGGCGAAGGCGGGGGCTCTGCCCGGTTCTGCCGGAGCTCCCGGCCTCAGGGAGGGGGTCCGCGGGCAAGGGACCCCTGCCCGGCCCGGCCCGGCCCCGGCGCGGGAGGGCGGCAGAGCCACGGCTCTGCACGAAATTAAAAGCTGTGCTCCGTTTGACGTTTGCAGCAGGGCGCAGCCGGTCCATCCGTAGATGCCAGCTCTGCGTTCCGGGGTGGTTCTTTTTTTTTTTTTTTTTCTTTTGTACGGTTATTGCTGTTTTCTAGAAAGTTCTCTGGTATTTACATGTAAAATCTATGTTAGACCCCATGGCCGCGGTTATCAGTGCGGCGGCACGCTGGCAGGTGGTGGGGCGAAAGGTGCTTCCTCTGGCAGTCCAGCGGCCGCCGAGTCAGGAATGGCCAAGGGAAAGATCCCCGCTGGAGCCATGGGCAGGCCGAGGGCTCTCGGACTCTTGCAAACACCTGCCTATGTTTCGTTCACAGACCATTTCGATGAGCTGTAGATACACCGTGCTTGTTTCTGTGCATCGATTTCTGCAGCTGGGTTTGACACATTAATTTTGAGCTGCGGTGGAGGCTTTCATAATAGGTAACTCTATTAAATAATAGACTAGTTTTTACTGAATTTTGCTAGACAGAAATTAATTCAGTCATTATTTTTCTTTTTATGCAAATATTTTCCAAGGCAAAAAGGCTGACATCAAGCACGCTAGTTTTTAGAATGACAATGCAGGAGGATATAACGCAGATAAATAGACTGAGGTGCTATCCATAATAGATAGCATCAGCCTAAAAATCCCTGGGGATTCTTAATCTAGATTTATTGCCTTTGAGTCCCAATCCCATGATCTTGTAAAAACATTTAATTTTTTTTTTTTCAAATAAAGGAGCCCTTTTATTTAAAGGTGTGGAGTCGTTTCCCCCCCCATTATTTCTTATCTATTAATGCTATAAACGACAGACTTAGGATACTTAGCTGATATCACAATTTTCAGTAAATGCCGATTTGTGTTGTATTTTTAAATGCAATTTAGAAAACATAGGGAAAATGTTTTTCACATTTGTGTCAGAATTCGAAAAGGAGTAAGGCTTTTCTTTGTGTATGAAGATGTATAAATTCTGGACACAGCCACAAACACACACACACACACATGCACTCGCCTCTGAACCACAGAGCTATCAAAAATGTTTAGTGACTGAGTGAGATGCCGTCTATGAAGGGGTTGTTGATGTAAGAGCCAAATTAGTGTTAATTTCAAACAGGCGTCTAATTCCTCCACGGAACCTCAGCACTTTCAAAGTGCTTTGCGATGCTTCATATTTAATTATTTGCAATGGAAAATATATCCACTTCCCATGGAGAAAGATTAACTAATTGATAAAGGTCTTTCTCTCTTTCTTTTTCTTTCTTTCTTTCTTTCTTTCTTTCTTTCTTTCTTTCTTTCTTTCTTTCTTTCTCTTTCTTTCTTTCTTTCTTTCTTTCTTTCTTTCTTTCTTTCTTTCTTTCTTTCTTTCTTTCTTTCTTTCTTTTCCTTCCTTCCTTCCTTCCTTCCTTCCTTCCTTCCTTCCTTCCTTCCTTCCTTCCTTCCTTCCTTCCTTCCTTCCTTCCTTCCTTCCTTCCTTCCTTCCTTCCTTCCTTCCTTCCTCTCACTTTCTGTCTTTCTCCCTCTCTAAGCATCCTGGAACACCTTTCAACTTCAAGGTTTTTACACCAATATAAACCAGATCCAGAACAGGCTCCCTTCCCCCTTTCTCCCAGTCCTCAGATCTGAACTTAAAACATATATCATAGATCAGTTTTCATCCAGCAAATTTAGACACAGTTCCTCGACCTGTATTTTCAAAGAGATTTTGGGCTGGAGTCTGCAATATTTAATCCAGTCAGCTATTAAATGTCCTCCAGCTTGAATCAAGAATTTAAGCAGGCATCTGTGCTGGGGATAATGACAGTTAAAGCAGTTTGGGGTATAGTGTGTGTGGCAGAGAAGGGGAAACGGACAGAAGGATAATGATTAAGTCTTTGATTTGGAAAATTCCTGAGTTTTAGGAGTTCTGTCAGAGTACTGGTGGGGGAGAACATGAAAGAAACCCCTTTGCTCAAAGGCATGGCTTTAATGGGGAGAAACAGTACTAATAATACGTGACAGTGGCTGACACTCGCCTTTCTTCTGCCTGCCCAGCAGTAACATGATACCTGCTCCCCCAGGGATGGCCAGGCCCGGGGTGGGCAGCCAGCCCCCACAGGGGACTCAGCTCTGCTGGACGGGGTGCTCCGATGCAGGGAGGGTTTCCCCAGGGTCCGATCCCACTAGATGAATCCTCCAGCATCTGTCCCCACCGGGTGGGCTTTCCCGAGATCTGTGCCTGACGGGAGGGCTCCCCCAAGCACCCCATCAAGAGGGTTTTTCCCCCCTTCAAGGCCTTTTCAAGGCCTCTTCTTGAGACCTTGGGATGGATGGGTTTGGGAACTTGACGGTATTTTAGACAGAAAGGTGTTTGTGCCCTTCTCTCTCTCTTTCTTTTTCTTTTTCTTTCTTTCTTTCTTTCTTTCTTTCTTTCTTTCTTTCTTTCTTTCTTTCTTTCTTTCTTTCTTTCTTTCTCTCTCTCTCTCTCTCTCTCTCTCTCTCTCTCTCTCCTTCTCTCTTCCTTCAACTCTTAAGCAAATGTCTATTTGAAAGATGGGATTAGGGATTGGGTGGATTCCTAAAATCCTGCAGGGCTTGGATCCATGGAAGAGAAGAGAAGAACAGGGCATCGGGAAGAGGCTCTGCTTTTGACTTGATGGAGCACGTGTCAGATTCTGCAGTTCAGGCAATTAAAACTCGATTCTGATCAAAGGGCTTCATAAATCACCAGGAGAAGTGAACTGGGCAGAGACAGCTGTCTGTGTGAGCAAGCGGGGGGCAGTTTTTTATCCCCACCTTTCAGACACTGTCATCCTCTCACACTGCCTCCGTGGAGTCTCACTGGGAGTGGATTTTTCCTGCTGTTTTATGGAGGTTTGTTTATTTATGGAAGCATTTCAGTAAGAAAAAAATACATGGAAGGAGTTTGTGACCAGTGGTGGCTATCCCAGGAACAGAGGTGCCACAGTATTTTCTTTTCTGATTAGAGAAAAAATGCTAGATGGTGAGGAAATAGTGACAAAAATTATTTACCTTACCCTTAAGAATGAAGCATGAGATGTCTGATTATCTGTGCTGACCTCAGCCCTGGACAGTCCTGAGTGCAGAGCAGAGAGCTCATACCCAGAAGCTTTTGGCTCTGCTCTCAGCCTGCTCCACTGCTAGAACATGGGCAGTGAAAAGGAGAGGTGGAGGGGAAAAAGGAGAAGGGAAAAGGATTTTTTTAATTGAGTGAAGGCAAAGTCTCTTCATTCATGGAACCAGGGAATTCATGCAGCCTAATGTGTGCCAGCCCTTGTCTGTGAGCAGTCCTCAGGTGTCAAGGACACTCCTGCCATTCGAGTCCCCACTAGTGCATCTTCCCATGTCAGATGTGGAGTATTGTAGGAGTTTACAGCCTGAAGGGCTGCCCTTTGATATTGGAATTTAGGGGTGAACACATAAGTGCTCTCAAGGCACTTGTCAAATTTGAGTGCTTTCTGATGTGATTTATGGAAGAGGTTCCTTTCTGACACTTCCAGATGCCAAACCTTTCACCTTGCAGAAAACGTGTTTGCAATAGACGGGGTGAGTTTATGCCTGCTCTTCAAAACAGCTGCTCTGGGGTAATAAGGTGGCAGGCAAGCCCAGTAAGGAACATTTTTGTGAGATTTGCCAGTGGTTAGAATGGTTTGCACAGTCTCCTTCCAGCATCCAGGCTATCTATCCACTGACATGCAACACTGAACCTGTCCTATCCCTCCAGAGGAATGCAGATCACCTTTTCTCTCACCACATGGTTCCTTCAGATTGCCTTAATTTGCACTTCAGCCAGCTTGCAAACCCTGTTTGTCATTTGACCAGCTGAATCATCAAGAGACTCTGAAGCTCCTTTAATGCAAGACTTTTCAGAGATTTCTCTGAACAGAGGGCAAATATGGAGTGAGAATTTGAGACAGGAAAACAGGGGGCATTCATCTTCAGAGTCCATAAATCACCATGAACTCTCCCAGGCTACTCCAACAAGCCTGGGATTCCCTTGCCAGAGATGAGTCACAGATAAATTACCCAAGGCCCGCAGAGAACAAAAGGTTTGGCCAAAAGCTGCAAGGGGATGGGTGTTCTCCAAAAAGTAGCGGAAGCCTTGCAAACACATGCCTCTCGATGGATGGTGGAGTCTGATCTGCATTCCTGGTTCTCATGAACAGCAGGAAATAAAAACAAAAATAGATCAAAATTCACTGTGTGTTGACTTCTTCCCTGCATTTCTTGGCAGGTGGACTCAGATGTTTGATCTCACTAAGAGACAGTTTTTCATCTGAAATTGAAATAGCCCCTCCTCTCAAACTAAATGCATCAGCAAAAGAAATTAACATTGATCTTGGTTAGGACTAGATGGGGCAAGAACTACCATCATATTAGAGCTAGCATTGCAACAACAGCTGTTATCTGATCACTTCCTTTATGGAATGTCAATATCAGCTAATAAGGCTGATTTTTTAAGATTCTTCATTGCTGTGATCAAATTATGCCATATGAAAAAAAAACAACAAAAGAGAGAGAGAAAGTGAGAGGAAGGAAGGAAGGAAGGAAGGAAGGAAGGAAGGAAGGAAGGAAGGAAGGAAGGAAGGAAGGAAGGAAGGAAGGAAAGACGGAAATAAGGAAGAAAAGGAAGGAAGAGAAGGAAAGAAGAAAGAAGGAAAGAAGGAGAAGGAAGAAGGAAGGAAGGAAGGAAGGAAGGAAGGAAGGAAGGAAGAGGAAGGAAGGAAGGAAAAAAGAAAGAAAGAAAGAAAGAAAGAAAGAAAGAAAGAAAGAAAGAAAGAAAGAAAGAAAGAAAGAAAGAAAGAGAAAGAAAGAAAGAAAGAAAGAAAGAAAGAAAGAAAGAAAGAAAGAAAGAAAGAAAGAAAGAAAGAAAGAAAGAAAGAAAGAAAGAAAGAAAGAGCAAACTTTTAGGAATTTTCTCTGTGTACAGAAGTAGCTGTGCCTGATGCACGGTTATCAGCATTTCTCTGACAATTCTCAGATAATACCTATTGCCTGTGTTAATGAGGTTAATAAGGAGAGGAAAATTGACAATTGACCTCTCTGCTTGCATCCACATTATTTCAATTTACAAGTGTATCTGCTTCCTCTGGCTGGTAAATGGATCAAACCATTTTAATTTTTTTTTTTTTTTTTTTTTGGTGCAGAACTGGTCCTCTTTCTTTGAATCCTAATCAGAACCTTTACAGGAAAGTTGCTATATGTAAGACTGGCAGCTCTTTTAAAGAACCTTGCTTCTCTCTCCTGTCCTTTGTTGACCAACCATATCAAGAGACAAGGATTGCCTTAGTCCTGCTGCATCTGTATTTTCCATGGAGTGAAAAGAAGCTTCCCCAAACTTCAAACATATCAAATGTTTAGCATCTGAAGGATATTCATCTTTAGGAGCCAGGCCAAAAGTCAATAAAAATTTAATTACCTCTGAGGCATACGGGAACACTTACAACACCAATAACGTGTTACTGTATCTTGGCATTGGGAAAAAGCTCAACAATATGGTTTCACATTTCCTGGTCAAGACAATGCTCCCACCAAAAGGCAACAAAATGCCTCGAAACAGCAATTAATTCTAATTAATTAATAGTTTCTAAAACTAGCATATAATAGGTTGGTGATCAAAGAGGTTATTACCTGCACATCATATAACGATAGAGTGGTGTTAAAGATTCATATGCAGGAAAAACCATGTATCTGTCATGTATTTATCTATTTTTTTTCATGGCAAACAAGAAAGAGAATACTTGTATTGATAAGTTTCTTGTTGTCTGTAATGAGTTATCTCCACTTGAATATGCAGCTATGGGAACAGAGAAAAAATCCCAAATATTTTTCTGAAGAATCAGAAGGGAAATCCCCAATTTTAAAGATAAAGATAGCTTCAATATATCAATCATTAGCAATGTCACGCAGAGGAACACTCCTTATATGGCCTTATCTAGCAGGATCAACTCTGTGGGAGTCCTTCAATTCAGTTCTTGGGGCAATGACCCAGGCTACCACTGTGTTATTTTAGCATACCCCAGACTGGCTCTTAGATAAAGGGAAATTCAATCTGACACAGGTAGGAGACTGAAATGGAACACCCCGAGAAGGCCTTTCTATTACAGTCACACACAATTTCTAGCAAGACTTGACTTCTATCTAAATCTAGGCAGGGACAGTTTTAAACATGACATCACTGTTTCAGGTGTTATATATCAGATTCTACTGAACTAAAACCACACATCCAGGCTGCCACTTCCATTATTTTAATTAAGGAGAACAAGTGTGTAAGGTATCTACAACTGTATAGGGTACCTAAACCAATATACATTTAACGTACACCCTGTGTGTCTATCTAACCCAAATGCAGTCCTATATTAAAATACTCAACTTTTGTTCATTTCCTTTGTTGGTCTCACCAACTCTTTGGTCACCAGTCAGTTTTCTTCAGAAAGATTTATTCCTGCCTTTATATGTTAAACAAAGCTCTTCTCCTTTTGTCTTCCCTTTTCCTTTAAATTCAATGCAGAACAGCTCATGAAGCAAAGTTCTAAAAAAAACCCTAACTGAGTCAGAGTTAGATTTAGGTCAAATGAGGGTAAAAAATACAGTTTTGAGCTTTTTTGTGCAAATGTACCACCTGCTTCTAGTATTCACAGAGCCTGAATAGTCGGTGCTTGAACAGTGATGTCTATCTGGAAAGGACATTGGCGACTGCCTGGCTACTAACTGGTTATCAACTTTCTGTTTCACAGATATTTATGCAGCTGGAGGCAGGGCAACTAGAAGATTTTGGTTTTGTAGGAGCTTTGTTAGTCTAAGCTTAAAAAAATAACTCCTTTTTTCTGTAGATTTTTTCCATGCATTATTAATCCCTTCTTCCCATCCACCCCAAATTCTTGTCAGGATGTAGTTTAAAGGATTGATTTGTATAAATTTTTGACCTTTTACCTTATTCATACACATCACTAAGTAATGCAGACATGCCAGATGAATGCCAGTGTATACCATTTATATAAAGATAGGTATGCTTTGTGGCCTGTAATAACAGAGGAAACAGTGATGTTGGTCAGGAAAAAAAGCTTTTTCAAAGTTGTGTCCTGGACTTCCTGCAGAATACAAGTTCTTGGAGATTAATAATATTTTACAGGAGGACTTACTTCAATATCCTCTAAATATCTGAGTACACCAAATGGAAGATGTTACCTAAGTACAATTTATTTTATTCCTTAGCTCAATATATAGCATTATACATTCCCTACTATTTAACTGCATATAATTATATCTCTGTGGAATACATACACATTTACACTATTGGTTATAATCCCACTGGTGTAATGTATCAACATGATTTAAACCAGGAAGTCTTAGTAGATATTCAAAGACCATGAAGAAGACAGTGACTACTGTTCTGAATAATTACCTTTTATTTCCAATTATTATAGATATTATGTAAACTGTATATTTCTGTACTAATATTACATTAGCAATAGTAAACATGTTGCTTTAAAATCTGCAATATTTAATTATGCATTTTCTTTCAAGACAAAATAACAGCTATTTCAGTCTTTTAAGACTCTGTTAAGGTTACCTTCATTTGTATTGATTGTAAATTAAACATAACCTAATGCTTCCAAGAAAATATGGACTTTTCTGCCTAGATTTTTATGGGAACAGATAAGCTGAATGCTATGTTTATTGGGTCAAACATTGGCCCTTTTACTCACATTGAGCAGCATTTCACTCTAAACAATCCCATCAAAGCAAATGGAGCTGTTATTGAAGTAAGGAGTTACTCACTGTGAGTTGGGATCCCAGAGCTGCCAGTAGTAATTCTTGTTTAAGATGAGAGATATTAATATCTGCAAGGAATGGTAGGCTTTTGACAAAGAACAGAATTCCAATGTAAAAGAAAAAAAGGGATTCACAAAGCAGAATGTGATTCATTGAGTCAATTTTGTACCACACATTGTCAATAATAATGTCTTCCTCTCATAGCATGACATGAATATTTTTTCCAAACCATAATGTAGCAAGAGAGACTGTGACCTTCTTAACTTTTTTCCAGCAAAAGAAGAATATGGCTGCTTAGTTAGCAATATTGGAGCCAATTGTCCCTGAAATTAAATTTAAATTAACTGTTAATTTTAATCAATTTAGCAGTTTCTCCTGGGAAATCTTGAATAATTAATTGAAATGACATGTAAGTAACTTTCTAGCCTGGATATTTTGCAGCATCATCAAGTATAGTGTTTGTCTTTTCCAGGGCAGACTGTAGATTTCCCAGTTATATTAACAGAACACCCCTCTGAAATGCTGTAGCTGAAAGGTATGGTCTGGTGTTTATTTGAGACTTCAGCCACTTTTATTCTGTTTTAAACCTCTTCTTATCATTGCCACTGTTAGGGCCAAGCATAGCTGTATTGAGAAGAGAAGAATCACAATCTCAAGGCAAGGTGTAGCTTTCTCCATCTTGTAGTCACAGCACATCTTTTTTCCTTCAGCTCCAACTGAATGTATGGGACAAAAGTGCAACCAATCTCTTCCTCCATTCTTACATCACCTTTAATTTATGATAACATTTCTGGAGTGAGTAGCCTACAAAGCTGCTCCTGAAGATGTCATTGAACTGGGATTCCCTCCCATACTATCCCAGAAACTACACTGAAAATAATAGGAGAAAAACAAGCAAATGAATTTCCACTCCTGCAGTTTGTGTCATCAGCGACCTTGCTGAGGAGTCACACCAACACCTTCATCCAAGTTATTGGTGAGGAAATTCAGAAGTACTGGGCCCAGTATTGAGCCCCGGGGGACACCACCAGTGACAGGCCTCCAGCCAGACCCTGCAGTGCTGATCACAGCCCTCTGGGATCTGCCATTCACTTCCGTTCAGTCAAGCCACGTCACTGTCCACTTGTTCAGTCCACACTCCCTATGAGGATGTTGTGAGAGGTAGCATCAAAAGCCTTGCTGAAATCAAGCTAGACAATGTCCTCTGCTCTCCCCTCAATCCATCTAGGCAGTTGTTTCATTGTAGAGGGAAGTCAGGTTGGACAAGCATGATTTACCTTTAGTGAGTTCATGCTGACTATCCTGATAGCCTTCATGTCGTCCATGTGGAAAGAGATGTCCTCCAGAATGAGGTGCTCCTTCGTCTTTCCAGGGATGGAGGCGGGGCTTCCTGGATGGCAGCTCCTTAGGTTCTCCTTCTTGACCTTTCTGAAGATTGGGCTGATATTTGCTTTCTTCCAACCCTCAGGCACCTCTCCTGATCTCCACAACCTTTCAAAGATGATTGTGAGTGGCCTCATGACGTGTCTGCCAGCATTCTTAGCACTTGCGGATGCATGCTGTCGGTGATGCAACCAGAGTTTTTAAATGGTGCTGAGAACAAAGCTAATATGAACAATCCCCAGTATATCTGACTGTCACTACTGTCAAAAGATCTTACTTGAAAAAAATCTTGTTTTCTCAACACTCAATCTTTTTACCCAAATGTTCACAAGTAAGTTAATAGAAACTTTGCTATTCCCAGCTCTTCCCTGAGGCTATGGTGAACCAATGATAGTTTCTTTTCATTGCACAAGCCTGGCCTAGAGAAATGGTGAGAAGGTTTGCCAAAGCCACCTGCCCCAACTCAGCCAGCCAGGCCTGGGGGACCTGCAGGGAAATGCCCCGCTGGCTTTGTGTGGGGTGCACAGTGGGCATCAGGGGCACACCACTGCTGCAGCAGGGACTCCACAGGCCCAGGAGCCCTAATGCCTGTGTGGCCATCTGTCCCACAGGATCTGTAACCAGTGCTTTCAAGCCTTGCAGTCAAAACAGTTACTGGAGGAGGCTGGCCTGGGATAATGGATCTAGCTATTACCCAGCAACACAGATTGTGATTTCCTAAGCTTTAGGGTTTTTATTTGAAAATATCAATCAGATCTTCACAGTTTCTCCCCATACAGCTGCAGCAACAATTCTACTACAATTTCACACATCATCTCACCTGTCTTTCCCCTCCATGGGAAAGGCTAAGGAAGAATCATTCAGTAGTGGAAATAAGTCATTATTTGATGTAACATTTTCTTCATTTCTTGGCAGTTTGGGACCTCTCCTCACAAGCCGGGATACATTTATTATTCAGCAGCAAATTTTTAGGGGATGAATATAAAAGAGTGGGAACATTGTTTTGTAGTGTTTGTTAACACAGCAGACAAAAAGCATTTTGTACTGGTCTGCAGAGATGGTGGACACACGTTGTGTTTATTTGCTATTATGCTTTGTAAAGGTATTAATCATCGGCCTTGTACTAAGCTTTGTTTCTCTGCACGTAACATCAAAAGGGAAGTTTAAAGCTCTATAACCTCTTCTCAAGAATGCTACTCTTGAGTATTTCTGTTTCTTATTTTGCTTTGTGGTCACTAACCACAGGAGAAATTTGTCCTTTTTACATATGCTGGAAATAATTTACTGACTTTAGAAATATTAAACCACAAGAAACCCTCTACATTAAAGTAACATTAAGGGTCTGCCTAAAACCCACAAAAAGCCAGGAAATTGAGACTTTAAGCTGAAACTCTGATCTGATACCCCAACCTTAATTTACCTCATAGGGTATAGGTATCTCCAGCTAGGACAGTGGGAGACAAATCTTGGTTTCCTGGGTGCTCTTGTTATTCCCTTGTCTTTTCTCACCAGCTGAGCACTATCAGTCAACAAGTACCTGACTAGGTGGTACTTTTGACACATCTTTAGATTTCTAACAGGACAGATGATTATTGTTAAAAAGGAGGGGAAAAGCTCAAGGTCCTTTCTCACTTGAGTGATTGTCAGTTTCTCAAAAGATTTTTGTAACTACAGCCTAACTTGTGTTGTGGGGTTTGCTGACACAGGAAGCTGTGTTAGACAAACTCATGGACCGTGTGTTGGTAAACAGAAACCTAGTGAGTGGTCTGCTTCTAGGATCTCTAATAACAGCTGTGGATTCTGAAGATGTACAAGACATATATATGCCAGACTCACAGTTCTGTTGTCTCTGACATCAAAAGAGGACTTAACTCATGTTCTTATTGTTCAACTGTCCAAAATGGTAATAAATGACAGTTCCATCCTTAATTCTTATTTATTCTTCTAATTTCCCTTGGGAAAGACTTTTTCTTTTTGATAGTTCAAACCTCAGTCAGAACTATTGAGCAAGACTTCTCACAGCATTGCTCTCCCTCAGGAGCTGTGCCACAAGGAAAAGAGTAAATGGTCTGTGCCCCTCTTCTTGTGCTGAAGAAACACTACCTAGCTCAATCTACTTTATATTTAGAGCAGGGTGCAGCACAGTCCTGTCCTGCTATGTATATCAGCTTTTCTTCTCTACCAACAAGAAGAGGAGAAAGGCAGCAACAAAGTGGTGCTTTGCATCTTATTTCTTTGCCAGTAAGCCAGAGGAAAACAACCAATTTGGGAACCACCATGGAGTACTTGAGACAGCTGTTTCAGGGAAACAGCTTGTCTGGACCTGATAATAAGAGTGCTGTTTATATTCCATTTTCAAGATTAAAACCACCAGTTCACTGCATGGTTTAGATGAACTGGAAAGGTTCATTTAAAGAAGGAGAGATGCTTTCGGAAGTCTTGAACAGGTACAGAACTGTAACCATCTTTAGTGTACTGCTAGATGGGAATAATGTTTCAACAAGATAGAAAGTTTCTTTTAAGAAATATGAGGAAATGTCACTGTGAACTGAGACCCATTATTAGGAGCAGCAGAAGCTGTTAAATGACATATATATCTATCTAGGCCTATAATAGTTAAATCAGGTGAAAATGTTATCCTGCAAACACAGTCTAGACCTGTAGAATATTATAACTAATATTCTCTCTGTGACTTTATTTGCAGTGAAAGATGATTCTGGTAAAGAAGTGAAAAGTCTGGGAGAAACAGTAGAGCTGACAATTAGTAAACAAAACACCAGTATTCTACAAAATTTATTTTCTGTAGCATATTTTTCCTTATGTTTCAGCTACTTATCTATGACAATAAAAATTGTATGAAGCTTCATTATGGTAATAGTGTAAATTTGCCAGGTGTTTGACAGTAATTCCTAGGCTTGTGTCTGCAGACTGCAAGTCTTCATGGGAGTCATCAGGTGTGAGAGGATTTAGTTGCTGAGATCAGGTGATATTGGTGCATGGAATGTATACAGGCTGGAAGAATTTATGCTATCAAATACATTTCTATCAAAGACACTACCTCTGTGCTCTCTCAGACAAGGGGGCTTCTCAATATTAGGCTTTAGGAGTTCACATTATTAATTTAAGTCTTATGCATTTGACCCCACACTGATAATGAAGATTATGGTCATACCGGTGTTTTAATTCTCCCTCTTGGCATTGTCTTCTTGCTGTTTTTCTTTAAGGCTTTCAATGGGAAATATTCTGAAATACTGTGCATGGAAATGATAAACTGCTGGTTGTGACTTTACTTTGAACAAGTTCTCCTGCAGAGTATCATATTTAAGTAAATTGCCATCAAGTACAGCGGGCAACACAATCATTCACATTCAAACAGAGCCTTTTGATCATGTTCTACAATGCAATCAAGAATCACATGAGAATTCCAGTACGCACCAACCTCATTCAGTGCTAACTAGGTGACAGAGAAAAGAGAATTAATTGTGAATGTCAACTAATTGGCTGGTGCATTAGCATACAGAAACTTGTACTGGTTATATATAAAATTGTATATAATTTTAACAGGCTCATATGTTCACCGTGGTCTGCAAATGTATGGTTACTCACAGCTGGAAGATTATTAATAGTGTTTCATGTGGGTACACACACACTCCTGCTCTCCCCATTTTTCTCAGATCAGAAAAAGTTTTGGAGCTTTTTATCCACAAGGCACATTAAGGTCACCAATTGGGAATTGTTAACTGATGGTTTAATTGGGGAAATGTATAGACTCTGTTGAACTTCAGCCAATAATTTAGCAGATAGATTTATGCAGAACAACAGATGTGGAGGTGGAATCTCTGAAGGAACACATGGTACTGACATAGAACTATCTCTGCCCCTATTTAAATTACAAGTGGAACAGAAATGTGACAAGGAGGTGAGAACTGATACCATCTGAAAATATCCCTTGGTTTAAAAAAATGTGTATATTGGAAAATAAATCTTTCTCAGAGACAATATTCATCCCAGATTCACACAGACATAGGAGCAGCCGGCAGTTATAACCTTAACTATTGCTAGTGCCACTCATTTGCAAGTAGTTTTGTGCACTACTCCGTGAAGTCACTTCTTCAAGTGCTTTTTCTGAAATTTCTTAGAAGGTAATTCTCTCTTTCTTCCAAACTCAATCTCCAACTTGCCTTTTTCAAGAAGGATTGCTGGAAATTGGCGAAATAATGCTGTTTTTGTTAAAGTGCATTTGGAAATAACGGTTGTGTCTGATGTTCAAAGTAAATTCTTTGAGACTATGTGGTTTTATTTTACCTGCTCTTTACTTGACCTCTCCAGCAGGTTATGAATGAAATCCTGAACTAACGAGAGTCACTAATAGGACTTCCATCAACTCCCACTGCTGATAGGAACATTGATTAATTGATGAATAATGCAAGAAAGTATTATTGCTGGACTCTATTCTTTCATTTTTTCTTACTCTTGGACAGTGTTTGAGCCAGTTTGGAAACACATGCTTTGATGTCCATCCTTCAAAGTATAGGAAGGCAGTTTCTACCATCCTGAATCCGACCTGGAAATGAACATGAATGAGGGACACCATTCATTCTTTCTACTGGGCAGTGAAATAATTTTGCAAAGGAAACTACCCATTTAACAAGCCTGTGCTGAAATGCATCACTCCCCGAAATCCACTGGAACAGCCAGTTCCTATGATTTAGTGAGTTACCTGAAAGAGATGTATCCGTCATTACTCTCCTCACTAGTTCTTTGTTCGTTGGTGTACTTGTTCTATTTAAAACTCCTTACAGTGGAATTTGCCTGCAGGCACAAATAATCATGGTCTAAAAACACCACAAACTTCATTTGCCACTTCCCCCTGTTGTTAGGAGAAGAAAATGGAGTGAGCAGACTGTGGTAGCCTAGCTCTTGCTGTCCATCCCTAAATGAGATTGGCAACACTGAGTCTGTGCATAAAGGGGACAACTTCTTAAGAGTGGTACCAGAACTCCTTCCTAGCAATGCATAATTAGCTCTGGCTATGAGGATAGCGGTGGCTTTGCTTTTGTGGAACAAGTATATAACATTTTTTCAGGATGACTATACATTCCTTTACCATTTAGGAATGAGAAGTATGAAGTGGAAGATTTTACCGTTTTCTAGTAGTTTAAATCTCTAGCTCAGATTGAGGTTCTTCTTGACTTTATTATGTTTGATATGGGCATTTTTTGGTCAGGAAAGGAATGAAGAGGACTGTATTCAGGTTGCAATCAGACAGGTATTTCTGGTCACAGCTGAGCTCAAAGACTACGTCTTCTTGCTCATCTTTGTCCACTTCCCTCAATTCTTAGGCTACCATCCTTTACTTCTGTGCTCTCTCATTGTGCTTGCAGGATGCAAAAAATGACTGGGGTTAAAGAAATTAACGGATCAAAAGTGCCCAAGTGAATCAATTCCTTTTTCTATAGCCACATCATAAAGAATTTATACACAGTTGTGGTAGTAGATTTTAGGGAGCAATTCCTCTGAGAAATGGAAGAAAGATAAGCTGGACATAGATTCAGGAACAGCTGTAGTAGCTGACTTGACTACAGCTTGATTTCTATCTTCTGGTTCAGTGGGTTATAGAAGGCACATCACATCTCACACTGGCACTGGATGTATTCCCAATGCCTTTGGAGGGAGGAGGAGATGATTTGTGAATGATGCTGACTTCACATTAAACCCTGTTAAAAGTTCGGGCAAACTAGATGCTTTCTAGGAAATAAATGTAAATGTGAATTTATCTGAGATTTCAAGACTCAGTGATGAGAACTTGTGAACAAACAGAACAGCATGTTTCACATTAGAACTGAAGTGTGTAAGTGTGTGTATACATGGATATATGCAGCCTAAGGAAAATAGGACATAATTGTACTTCCTGTTGGGTGCTGCAGAAAGAGAAAAAGGTCTTGATTGTTCTCTTACTTTTTGGCAAATTTAAATGCTGCCATCCCTGATGTGTGTTTGGCTCCCACCCTTCACACTCACATTTGATTTTGAGATTGGAACTTGATATTTTATCCACCTTTCCTTGATTATGCAAAAAAGTTTTTGCCAATTTTTAGTTAAACGTTTTGTTTCTTATTTCCAGGAGCAAAAATACTTTATTTTTAACAGCACTCAATTTTTTTTTCGTTTGAACCCTATCTCTCTTTTTGTTGTGATGAAAAATTTCATTTCTTGCCTCTGAACTGAGGGTCAGCTAAAGCAGACCAGTTATGAATAATAAATCTATTCTGTTCACCTTATTGGTGAGCATCCCAAATCCTTTGTGGCATTGCTGTTTTTCCATATGGGGAAATAGAATCAGAAAAGTTATCAGGCATCAAAGGAAGATCTATAAAATACTTGAACTGATTACATATGTAGAACATTCAGAATCTGTCATCTGCAGGTAGTAGCAGTGACCTGGCCTTGGATGTCTGTGGCAGAGAGAGAAGCCAAATACAGCTGAATGCAATGCTGGAGACATTCCATGTCTGGACACAAGCTGGTACAACTTTGGTCCCACTTTGTAAAAGGTGGTTTGGATGCAACCTCTCTCATGCAGATGATCTTTAGGTACACACCAGGCAGCCTTTGTGATGGTGAAAATTCTGTGACACCCCTGTTGAAGGGGGAGGAAATCCCTGGGTAAGGCAGAACCAGCACAGAGGACTGGGTATATTTTGAAGCCGTAGAATGAACTGATCAAAACAGTGTTTTGAAAAATTTGTTATGTCACTTTCTCCAGCCTGCCTGGGAAAGGGTTCAACAACCCAGATGTGAAGTATTGGACTTCTGTCATTCTCAGAACTTAATTTTTCAACTATCCCAGGTTCAGTGCTGTTTTCCCAATGGATAACCCTAGCTAGGATAAAGCCTTGCATTCCCTGCAGAGGTAGAATTTAGTAGCCCGGACCTATTCACAAGAAACTTCAAGAAATGGATGAGATTTATTGATTTTCTTTGCTTTTTTCCTGGTTTTGTTTCATTTCGTTTTAGGAATGTTTTCCTGAGGAGTTGTTTTGCATTGCTGTGGCTTATATGTTGCCACATTTTGACCATTAACCCTATTCTGAACCTCCATAAGCATGCTGGATATCAAAGTAACCTGCCCAAATATACTTAATTTAGAACATATAGAAAATTCAGCCTTTCAATTAAAAAAACCTCAGTTTTCACAGACATGGGAATATTTGTTCTAGTGGGCATTTTAATTCCTTGGCACTAGCACCAATAATTAAGAGTATCTACCATGCACTGAGGATGCTCTTCCTCAATTCTTCAAATAGAAGGAACATGTTAAACCTAGTTCTGATGAGTGGTTAAGGACCATGAATAGTTTTTCCCCGCAGCACCTTTCTCTTTGCAATCTCAGTTCTAGCTCCAGAGGCAGACGGAGGCACAGAAAGAATGACCGAAACCCCCTTCAGATATAAGAGGCTACATGAGATGGCAAAAACAAGCAGAGCTTTGATGAGCAGGGCACCAGAACTCATATGAAATGGAGTACACAGTGCATCTGAAGTAGCTGCTGGAATAGTAGGTCTCCCTTCCCTTCCCTTCCCTTCCCTTCCCTTCCCTTCCCTTCCCTTCCCTTCCCTTCCCTTCCCTTCCCTTCCCTTCCCTTCCCTTCCCTTCCCTTCCCTTCCCTTCCCTTCCCTCCCCTCCCCTTCCCTCCCCTCCCCTCCCCTCCCCTCCTAAAAAGGACAGAAATATTGATGTGTGCCCCAGTAAGAAGTGGAGCATGGACCTTTCACACTTTGCATGACCTGATGGAACAGAGAGTGAAAGATGAAAATCTTCCTCAAGCAAGGAATGCCCTTAGGAAGGAAGGAATGCAGGGCTGACAGCTATTGGCTGTCATAAATCCCTGCTTTCTTAACTATTGAACCCTGGTATCCTCCAAGTTTTCTCTCATACAGTTTTCAGCCTTAATCTTACCTCCTGCACCCCAGGTTGCTGCAAGTCCTCTTCAAGCGCAGTTTAATCTTGTTCACTCTACTGCAAGACCTCCTCTTTTTGACTTGCTCAAGAGCAGTGATGGGCATCACTTATTTTCATTCATCCTCCAAGTTTTTGCTGGATTAAGATTATTTTTCTATTGTAACTAATGCCTTCTTTTGTCCCAACACTCAAACACTCAAACAGGTGAACAGGTGGTAACCGTAAGCACTGTGTGAATGCAAGCAGACAACAGCTTGTTGCTAACTCAGTTTATACAGATGCAAGGTAAGACTCACAACTCAATCCATAGCAGGAACACCACATGATTCTGGAACACCATTTTCTATTCCTTTTCCCAAGGAAGCTGTAGGACCAAGGTACATTAATAGTGGGTGTCCTCAAATTTTTTCAGCGTACTCAGTATGACTCTTTACTCTCACTTACCTTAGCCTGAGAGGAAGTTGAGAGGTGATTTGATGAAATTGATTTGATTTTAGCAATTTTTTTCTTTGAATGTCTGCAGAACGCATCTCACAACTCCTTGAGTTTACATGAGATTTCACAGTGATCAGAGATAGATGTTAAAACTGTGAGAAAAACAGAAATAATTTCCTAACCCCAGGGTATTTCTGTAATATCCCTACTTAATGTTCTTCATTGTCTTCTTTGTAGTATGGAAAATGTCTTGTAGAGCAAAGCACCAAGCATGTACTGAAGAGTTCACTTGAAATATTTGTCTTCAATATCCAGGGTATCACTTGGTGGTCAGCTGTGATGTACTAAAGTCTACTGCAGAGGAAGCCAAGAAAAGCTTTTTCATTATTTTCAGCTAAAGTGGTGACATAAAACATGAATATAATAAATAGAAAGAGAGGAAAATGTAAGCTTATACAGCATTGCAGGTTTATGTTTCCAGGACTTCAGGTAAGAAAAGTCCATCTCCAGTTCTGAGGTCCAGTTTTGTTGGAGGTTGCTGCAGCAACCTCACTTGTGCATCTGGCTGGATTAGGAGGTTACAATAACATTCCTTTCTACCTTGATACTAGAGATGCTAGAATAATTCTAGAGACCCACTTTAAGCAAAGGTATCTCTCCAATGAAACAGGTGTTGAAGATAAGTCATTTTACTTGACAGTTTATATCCCTTGTGCCCTGACTGGAAAAGCTGTATCCAACTGAAAACTAATAAAATTTTACATTCTTTTTGTTATATTACTTTATTGTTCGCTGTCTTATAGGATTATTAGTTAATAAATCTGAATGCTTCCATATTAAAAGTGGATGTTGTGAAAAAGCTTTTCGGCTAATTTTAGACAGTGGAAATTTCAATTAAAACTGTGTTCCTTTCTTTAAAGTTCCCATCTCTTCATTCCATCCCTGGTCATTCTCAAGAGCCCACCTCCTTGGCCTGCTCAGAGCTACTGCCAGTGCTTTAATTTCCTCTCAATACTGTAAATACAAGCACAGAGTAGAAGCCTGTAATTTCCTTTGACATTGAAGTTGCACTCCAGCTTTTTAGCTAAAGAAGTTTATTGGCTGTAGGGCAGACCAGCTAAGGAAAGACTGTGGTCTCACCCTGTGAGGGTATCCAGGACTGATGGACAAGTGTGCTTCTGAACAGCCCAATCTCTCACCCCAGCATGGGAGGAGGCCAGGCACTGACTGGGAATACAGGGAAAGCCAAGATGAGCCCTGATGGGGAAGCTGGATAGGACCATCATTACTACAACTGATCCCCCTCCACCACTGCATCGCACAATGGTGTGAGGCAGCACAGCCTGAAGCTCAGAAAGTTGGCACAAACAGACAAGCTGTGTCCTGTCACATGGAACAGGGTGATGAAGCCCCCACCAGGATCCAATGCCTCAATGTGAGCCAGGCAATGTGTGTTTGAGAGAGTCGCAGACCGCTCACAAGATTTCTTTCCACAGTCCTGCTGAAGAAACCAGTGCTTTTCCAGCTAGACAAAGGACATGACCTTACATTAGATCCCACCCAAAATTTCTTTAATTTGGCCTGTGAAATTAGCCTGGCTACTGTGTTGTGCAGCAAAGCAACAAAGGCTTTGATCTTCTGCTTGCATGGGAAAGAATTTGAAGGCATTGAACTTTTTGTATAACTGAAGTTTTCTTGGACCAGCCTGAAGGTTTGCTGGGCATAGTTCCTTCCCAGGGGGTTTTCTGTGATGTGAACCAGAACTATCCCAGCTCTAGCTCTAATAACCTAGCATATTTTACTTTGTTCTGCACTTTGACTTTTAACACAATCACCTTTTTAGGTCTCAAAGCAGCAGTTGTAACCCTCCTCAGTAACCCATGGGGTATTTTCAATAGATGAGGTGCCCTTGAGGAAGAGCAGACCATCTTATTGCCCTCTGGGGCTATGTATAATCTAGAAAAGCTTTAAATACCGGTTTTGAAACTCTCCTGTTGGGTTGGCTTTGGAGATGTTAAAGCCATCTCACAGATACTTTAACTACAGCTATAAGTATTCATGAAATTTCTGACTCATTTTCAGTGTCCTAGGAAAAAGGTACTTTTCATTCAAGAAAACACTGAAGAAATACATAAAACAGATTTAAGTAAAAGGGACAAACTTAGTATTGAAACTACAAACTTCATGAGCTTTGCATTGTGTTTCCAGGTGTCTTATATAAAAAAATATAACTCAAGAAATGGACTCAAGACACTGTGGGTGAATTTGAAACTTTAATTTGCATTTTTAAAATTAACTTTAATACTTTTTAAGATTAAAGGCTACTTTCAGTTTATTCCTTCTTTCTTTTAAAGGGGTCAATGGACCTCTGGGGATTCTTATAAAAGTACAGAGAGTATCAAAATTACTAAATTAAGGAAACTTCCACTGCAGTGAAGTAGGAAAGACTATTCCAGTTTTTGAAAAAAGGAAGGATTCTTCTGGTGAGATACAGGATAAAGTTTCTCCAAAGCTCTTCAACTTGCATTTGGAACTGAACTTTAATTGGAGAAGAAATTAAAGAATTAATCAACACTTTTTCCTGCACCAAAGGTAGTCTGAAAATCTGAGACGTCTATGCAAATGTTTAATCTCACAATAAGAATATTTTAGTATTTTCAGAGGGGCTTGGGCAGATGAGGAAAGAAGTGTGTTTGGATCTTAGGTTTTCACATTATTCAGACGAAAAAAGAACATGAACTATTTCTCTGTATGATGATATAAAATATATTTCTTTTACTACATGACATGCATCCCAAGATGCTTAGAAGGTGTGTGAAGGGAGTACAGATAGTGAGGAGAGGTCAGGAAAGGCATCTAAAGGGGTGAAAGCTGTCAAATGAACAAATTGCATGTGTTTTTCTCTATGGAGTTAGTGCATATGCGAAGAAACCGTGAAAAGAAAGAAAATCTTCCTGCAAGCTTTGCTTCTCATATTTGGCTTCAAAGCCAGATTCAAATGTCAGCCAAAGAAAGTACATAAATTCTGGGGCCTGTTCAATGGGAGGTAGTGATCCTTTTCAAAATCATAACTTCGTTACAGAAAACCATCACTCATGGAATGTACTCCTTTTGGTGAAAAATATTCTTTCCAGCTCTATTGTAAAAAAAGACAACTCACAGAGAGAGACTTAAGCCACGCTGCACTCGCATACATGGAGCCATACCAGAAGTGGAACTCACAACAGCTTCATAGCTAAAGGGTAACACACTAGCCAAGGTTCCCTTGATTTGGGTTATTGCTTGGCCAGAGCATCCTCATAGATTTGCATAAGTAAATTTAAAATATAGTGTTATATTTATTTTGGAAGTCCATGTTGAATAAAATTAATTTCTCTAAAAGGAGTGCATTTTGGAAACGTTTTAATCAGATAAGGCTTTTCTTGGCTAAGCCAATGTAACACAATAAGCATGGTAACAATGGCTATCACTACCCATCCTGGTTAACACCATTGCCTCTGTATTTATTTAATTGTTCTTGCTACTTTATGGACTTTTCAGTAATAATAGCAGTGAGAAAAATCACCACCCTGGTGCCAGGGTCAACAGGCTTTATGAAAACTTGCTTGGCTTCTGTGAGTTTGCATTTGGCACATGTTTAAGAGTGTTTTTTCCCTGTCTTTACCCTCGCGTGTCAACATTTCTATTGCAAAATCCTTCTAAGAAAACCCATTTGCATTGGGTATCAGCTATCTCAGAGAGTAACCTGAAATGGAAGTTTTAAAGAGGTGTGTGAAATGCAGGTTAATCAACTGCGAAGATGGACCCAAGAGTTAGTTATAGAGAAAGGTATGAAGAATTCCCAAATCTTTCCAGCTGACCCACTCATGTTCTCAAAATATGAATCCTTTTGTAATTTTTGAATGTTTCACTTCATAAAACAAATGGATTAGAGACTGGATTGAAAAAATGCAACGCTGAAGTGTGAAGTGACAGCCTCTGTGCTGATGCCTATTTGCTGAAAAGTCCACGGGGACCATCAGACTGCCATTCTTCACACCTGCCTGCCCCTGCATGGCCTCGTGTGTACTCGGTGGCACGCTGAACTGCCCAGAGTGCTTGAGCAAAGAGATCTCTTTGTGGTACAGCCACAGCATGGTCATGCCTCAGCTGAAGCTTCCAGCACCTAGGGCACACCCTAAACATGTGGCTGGACCGTCCTAGGACTTGTGCATAGAATTACTGAAGTCTAAATTCAGGGAGGGAAAGATGTTCCCTGGAGGAAAATCATCATCAGACTTTACATTCAGTGGAGCTAAAATGCTATATTCAGCTAAGAATTAGCTCCCCTATTGTTTCAATTCCATGGTGGTACATATATTCATAGCTGTGGTATGTACAGTGCTAGAGATAGACATATATGGTACATTAGAGTTCTTTATGCTCATATAATTTGGATGGGTAGCCAACCTAAATACAGCCATGGTAGTTTGGCAGATAGTCATCTAATCTGTCTCAAAATGCAATTTTGGTTTTAAAACTACTTCATTAAAGTGGCATCTTCTGACTCAATGTGCTCATCTTCTGTGGGTGCTTGGTGGCTTAGCTATTTACTTTAATGACTAGAGTTCAGTTTGGCCAATCATGCTATTGACAGTTCTTCCTGCATTCTGAAGAAGAAATAGTTCTGTAGAAGTAGCCTTTTGGGAAGATCTCTGTAGCTCAGTAATTTTTAGATAAATTCACAAGTGATTGGAAACCCTTCCACATATCTCATTTTCTCTGCAGGTTCAGCTTTCTAATGCAAAAACTGTTATTTCTTGCACATGGATCATATGTAAGAAAAAAGCCAAATCAGAACAAAAAATGTTGCAACAAATTATTCATACAAGTAAATGACTTAGAGTCTTGCTGTCCTCAATGACATTTTCATTTGATAAACTACTTCCTCAGCAGGAATGAAGTGATCACAGCCTGTCCTCTGGCTAAAACACCTACAGAACTGCTTTGTGCTCAGCTGTGAGCACCATGAACAACATTTTAAACAATGCTCAAAGGAGTGGAGAACGCTGCTCTGTAACTCATAGGTGTGCTTCCCACAAGTGACAGTGGTAAGCAACTTCCGAGTAAAACTGAGCTTCAAACGCAGCAAGCAATCACCTCGCTCCTGCAGAGCAACATACCTTGGTGCAATAATCAAAAAGGATGAAGAAAATAAGCATTCATCTTTTAAAGCACAGAACACTGTCCAGAACATCTCCATCAGTTACCATCCCTGAACTATTCCCTGATCTCTCAGTATGCATTGTGTTCCCACCTTTATTTTACATTGTCAAAACAATTTCAAAGCAATTTCAACTGCGCAATAACATTTCACCACATGTAAAGTGGATGAAGTTTGCTCTTCACATTTGCTGCAACAAATCACTGAAGACATAAACACGTTTTAGGGAAAAATGATACACAGAAATACAAACAATAAAAGCACAAACCTAGATTATATGGGAATATTTTATCCTGGAGGTAGATTCTAATTAGATAAAATGAAGAAAACAGACAGAAAAGTGGGTCAGCAATGATGCTAACAGTGCAACTGGCTGTATAATCCAGGTGACAGCATGATAGGAATGGACCAAGAAACAGATACATACCTAGAAATGCAAGCATCACTGTTGTGCAACCATGTTTGTTACATTCCCATGGAGACTTGTGTTTACCCTGTTGAGTCACTTACTCACTCCTCTCCTGCACACATTAAAAACACTTACCTATTACATACACACCTACAAACACTCAATCAAGCACCTTTGGTAATAAGTCAAGCATATGGACATGCCAATGATAGCTGCCTTCAGTAGCACACTTTTGTTTCAATAACAAGTCCCTGTGGGAGAGGTAGGCATCCTCAGAGTTCGGATGTTTAAATTCTGAGTCCTCTGGATGTCTTATTCACAGATGAGTGCAATAAATAGAGAACTATTTCTGTTTCAGCAGGTTTTGGTCAGGCTTCTGACATATTGCATACTGCATGAACAATAATTCTAACTAAAAATCATGAACACTTATTCCAACTCAAACTTTGCTCCGTTAAAAACTATTTTCAGTCAACTAGCCAATGGAATGTAATGGAGCTGTTTTGTAGGAGTCTCCTACAAAAGCTAAGGGATTTCTGTTGGTCATATTAAAAGCCCTCAAAAACATGTATGCAGAGAGGATGGGATGCTGTGCTCTAGAGATGCTGCAGAAGGCAGCAGTTTAATTAAGGCTCTTTCCCAGATACTTTCATTCTCCTCTGCTTGATTGGTCTACCTTGTCAGTACGTTCCCATTTTGAAGATCAGTTTATATAGTTGCTTTCTTCTTGTTTCCTATCATTGTTCACACTATTTTTCACTAGCTTTGAGTCAAATTTCTTTCCTCCTTGGCATTAATTGAATAAATTTGTAGATTAATTTGTACCTTCTGCAACAACAGAAATAGTAACATTGGGCAAAGATGCCCTGATGGAAACAGAGATTTTTGACTCAGGTTCTTTTAACTGCTGTTTCACTGTCTGAGCAAATTTGATTGTCTCTTCTGGTAGATATCAAAACAGAATAAAAGCAAGAAAAAATAACTTCTATTCCAGGACTATAAAAATTGACAGAAGACTTATCTATGAGCAGCTTGTTTTTGTAGGTAAAATTCACACAGATGAGCTTTTAACTTACATTCAGAGGGTCTGCTTATTGCTTTAAGCCACAATTTACATTAGTTATTATTGGTGCCAGGTGTCTGGAGAGAAAATGGAACTTTCCCTTCATGATTGTTTTTGAGGCAGAATAGCAGACTGGGAACAAACCACTCCATCTCTACTGCCACAGAGGTTCTGGGTTTTTGGAGGAATAATTTTGGAGCAGTTGACATAGTCTTCCACAGTGGAAAAAGAAACATACTCATAAACCCAAAAAACCAGGGCAGCTCTCCTAGTCTCAACGGGTGGTAGTAGGAGGTGACTCTAAAAGGAAGTAAAGTGCTTTAGTTTATTGCAAGAGTCCTTTTAATTTCATGCTAAACTGGGATGGAGATGTATACCTAACTGAGGCTGCAGGGATCTACATTTAGAACAATCTTTGACGAAAGGAAACCAAATCCCAAGCTCAGCGAAGTCAGTGGCAACATTCCCACTGACTTCAATGGGAATAGGAGGTAGCCCACAGTCATTAGAGAATTACTAAGAAGCTAAATGCATTTAAATGCACATATTACAAACTTGTGTTTGTGATGGCTTTTCATAGAAGAGATTCCGGTAATAATAAGAGCTGACTTTGATATTTCCGTTCTAGAAAAAGTATTAGACAGCTCTACTTAGCTCAAAATGTGCTTAAGTCATTAAAAAAACCAGGATACCACACCCAGTTTACAAAGCACAGATTCTTAATGAAGCCACTCTTTAGAGAGCTCAGACTGATTTTCACAGAGAGGACCAGTTGTGAGAAAACACAGGCGTGAATCTAGAGAGGCTTTTATTGCAAGATGTATATTTAAAAATCAGAAGACAGTAGTTTGTTGCTGTTTTCACAAAGCTCAGTGTGCTGCTGTTGCTGATGGCTTTGCAAGTTGCTTATAAACAATGAGGAAAGATTCACAACTTCTAATTAATAGACTTTTATTAGGATTAAAAGCAGCAAAAGTTCAGTGTTCTGTGTCCCTGAAAGGATGGACAGCTTCGTCCCTCACTCTTTCCACAGGCTGTAAAAGGCACAGTATGTAATGTAGCTTGCCTAGAGCACCCATTTTCAGTCTGACACATGAGCCTGCTGGTGGTAAACCATCCTCAGTGATGACTGATAAATAGTCCATAAATAGCTCAATAGATAGTAAAGCTCTTGCAAAAGTAGGACTGCTTCTTGAAAAGATGTCACAAGGATGCCTATGCAACCTCCAGGAACAACTCCTTTCTGGGCTTCAGGGTTTTTGTTTAGCTTTTCAATTTTTCATATATTTCCCCAGCCAAAGTATAGATTAAAGTAATTTCAGGACTGCAATTTGAGGGATGCCATAACACTAAATTACACCCACTTAAATAATTACATCTCTTTAGCTACAAATGATAAAATAAACGTATCATGTTTAGTGTGCATACTTAGCATGAAGTCATATAGTAGTTTACATGCAGAGCCTTTCCCAAAGTAGCAGAGGGAAAATGTCTTTCTGGAAATCTTTACTACTACACTAACATATTTGATTGTGGGAAACAATAACTCAAACGAGCCAGAGGTTATGGTAGAAAAATAAACGTAGTCAAATGGGAATAAAAGCTGCATCCAGAAGGACAAGTTTCAATCAGCATACTTTATTCTCATTCTTAACATCAATTAATTGTTAAGAGGAACATGACACTTAAATTATTGTCTTGTTCTGTTAGCTTTATGAATTTCCCTTTGCATACTTGCCCTCTCAGAACATATACAGCTAATGAAACTTTATTTTTAGTACCTTTGTTCAAGTGGGCTGTAACAAAAAACATGTGAGATAAGGGGGAAGTAGATGCTGTAGCAGGGGGCAAGAAAGAGAACAATTCTGCAGCCAAAAGAAGCCAACTCTACAGCACGCAGTGAGGACTTCCTCACACTTTATTATTCGGACCAAGGATAAGAAAGAATATCTTTACTGTCATAATAACTAACCAAAACACCATCAGAAGTCCCACCTGTTGTTGTTTTAATCCACAGCACAGAATATATTTGTCCCTGGCTCTCCTGTGTGTCCAGTCCATGAAAGATATCAGTTGTAGTTATATTTCATCCAAAGGCAGAGCTCTTTTGTCCAGCTTGCTGTTGCTCAAACTTTGTGGGTTGCCTGCCCAGACAGTGGCTACACACATCATCACAAATAACCCTCCTGCTCCTCTCTGGCTGCTGCACACTCCGGCTGCTTTGTAAAACATATTTGAAGATGTATCAGAAAACAAAAGGAAGAGAACACTGCAAGAGTATTGATTGTTTGATTCTTGGAAATATTTCACTACCCTGGCTTATCGCAGTGCTAGAGATATATCACAGTCTGAATTTGGATCTGAATTCCAACTGGGTCAAAATCTAGTTTATATAAGTATTTGTGTTGGGTCATTTTAGTGATAGATTTTTTTGCTGAAATTTAGGAGAAAAACTTGAGTCCATTTCCTCAAAACTGCCTTTGGCTTTTACAATCCTAGTCTGGAGCAACATCCTGGTTTAGGACCTATAGCCCCAGGTAACTGACTGAAACCTGTGCCAATCCACAGGGCTCATTATGCCAGATTTTTTCCAAGCATATCTCCAGGATCAGGCCATGCACAAAACCAGCTGGAGCAACATGCTTCTGTCTTTTCTCCTATGCTTAGATCAGCAAGGGTTTGAGAAAGGCACAGCTATGGTCCTTGCCTGGAGGGGAATGACAAGTCAAAGCAGACGTGAGAAAACTGAAATTTGGGGGCACTAGAGGCAGCTTCAGTTACGTGCTGCTTAAATACACGCTGGTTAATTATCCATTGGGAGAGTGAGGGAGGGATGAGGCATGGCTGTGTGGCTCAGTGGTTACACACTGCCACAGGAGGTCGGGGTGCAGTGCCACAGCAAGCAGGGTATGGCTATTAACAGCAGCTGTGGAGCTGACAGGGCTATCGGACACGATCAGCAGCTGACAGGGTACTGGGGAATATATTTCATCCTGGGAATAACCACATGGCCGTGTTTCCCAAACCAAGGGAAAAAACAATAAGAACAGAAAAAGACCAACTATTTCCCTTTGTCCCCCTTCCACAAGGTTTTAAACTCTTGGATTTGAAAAAGAAAAGATAAAGCAATTTGTTCTGAAGAAGAATGAAAACAGCATTTGAAAAGGTCTGCCCAGCTCTGCTTAATGTCCTGGAGACTAAGGGTCTCTGCAGGAATGGGAGTCACTGGGCAGGAGAAGAACAGACACATCTACCAAACCAAACAGACTGTGGGAGAACATGCCTAAAATTGCCATTGGCATGCCTTCCCAGGAAAATGATGGAATGCCCAAACCATGGGTACAGAGGGGAGGGACGCTGACTCAGCAGAAAAGCCTTGGTGGAGCAGGAGTAAGGTGGTACCTCTGAAAATACCTCCCCTGAGGATCATAACACAGCTCAGGCAGCAGAGGAGCCCAGGAGCTGGCAGCCAGCAGGGTGTCAGGCAATGTTGATGCTGGATTTAAGGAGGCAGGTCTTTGAAAGCCCAGCACTGATGTTCTGCAACCAATTAAAACATTATCTAAAAGCATGGTCTTAAATAAAATGTCATAAGTGCCTAAAGTATAGTTAACATAGGCTTTTAAAGAATACAGTGTTGTAGTTATAAAAATCTATATTTTCCACAGAATTTAGTGCATTTCATCTGTTATCTTCAGTGAACTTCACAGAGTCCTTCAGTGGTTCACAGCACCTACAGATACAAGGTAATTATTACTGTATTGGGTGACTGGTGAGCTAGGAGCAGAGAAATATTCATCACAAACTTTTATGCAGTTCTTCACCAGCAAAGGGACATACTGAACCCTTATTTTAACAACAGTCTGGCTGTGTTTCTACAGGTAGTATCCCTCAATAATCATCATTAGTTACATTTTCAGATTCATGACTTCAGTCACCTTAGTACCATTATATCTACTGTAAAAATACATCTTGGATAGTACAGAGGCACCCTTCAGACCTCACACAAGTTTGCTCCTGCTGTGGGCCAGAGATATAGATGCTGGATATAGATGCTAGCTATAGATACTATGGACATGGACACAACTGAAAACAGAAACCAGAGGAAATACATCCCAGCATAAGAAAACATACTGCACATGTTTCAAATCTTATCTTTCTTGTGAAGTCAGTCTACTGTCCCTCACATGCACATTAATTTGATCTAAAAGTCTGCAAAGCTAAGAGATGTGCTGCTGCCAGCATTCCTGACAGGGTCCCAGGAATGTCAGGATTGCCTGACTTCCCGTATGATAACTTCCACAGATTGCTGCCAGGAAGTTCAGCATTAACATACTGCTACAGAGAGTTTATACAGTTATTACTGTCTGGAGAAGAAATGGGAGAGCCAAAGTGATCAGTGTGTCTTTCCCCTATCACGTGTCTGTATGACCTAGCAAAGGCTGTGTCACTTGTGAAGTCAGTCATGTAATTGTACAGCAAAAAGGGTAGTCTCCCCACTGGAGCACATTTTCCTTTCAATTTCTAGACCTAGTTCACAATGACTTTAAAGTTCCTTTCATGAAGACCTGTAGAGAATATGTGGAGATGATAGGTAATACATAGTTGGGATAATTCCTCCTATATCATGCCGTGCTTCTTCATTCTGTTCAAACCAAAGATGGGTAGATGAGGTTGGAGCTCAGCAGACACATTTTGCCGTGATTTGATTTTAAACTTTCCTCTGAACTGCTCAGACATTAGCTGCTGTTCATATCACAGTTCATGATCATTCTGGTCCTTTCCCACTCACCTCTGGGATTTACAGTGTGTGATGCTGGGCTTAGATTTTTTCTGAGCTCTTAGAGGGTTCTCTGCAGCAGCTTTTTCTGTTTCTACAAAGGGATGAAAGATGTCCCAGACTTTTTTGAATCATGTCCTACTGCTCTAGACTTTGATGGTCCCATCCCCATGGATCCTGTGGGGACATGGGGTATAGCATCCATGCAAGTATCATTATGTTTCAAATATGACCACACTTGTCTTCATCTTCTTGGTTGCC
Organism: Eopsaltria australis; assembly: GCA_034509425.1. Classification (NCBI taxonomy): domain Eukaryota; kingdom Metazoa; phylum Chordata; class Aves; order Passeriformes; family Petroicidae; genus Eopsaltria; species Eopsaltria australis. The sequence goes on from JAVTVJ010000099.1 coordinate 201,385, forward strand.
TGTAGTTAAGTGCATGTATTCTGAGCGTAACACCCTAGACTTCCTAAGAGAGTTTTAAAGGAAGATGAAATCCAAATTTACAGCTAAACAACAGATATTCTGTGACACATACCACCTACTTCCTTCACATATTCACAAAGATGCTTAAACAATTGTATATAGGAGGATCTAACAAAATGTACCTTGAAAAGGCATTAATACTGCTCAGAGGAATTCTGAACAGGCAGAAAATAGAAGCAGATTTGAGAAACCACTTGTTGAAGCAGGTTTTTACAACTCAGCTTGAAATGTGGTATAGGGCTTTGCTTTACATTTATTTGTGAGGGCTTGGGGCATGCAGTCTATGCCTGTTCTCACCTGTCCATTCACTGAATCCCTAAGGTTAATAGGAGGCATAAGGATAGGCCTGATGTTTCTTTGCTTTGTAATAAGAACCACAACATCTTATGCTTATAAACATTGCAAGTCTTGAGATAACTTCCTTCCAAATTCCCTGAAGCCTCATCTAAAATGGTTCAGTTGTTACCCCTTACACAAGTGCAGTATTTATTGACTTTTTTTTGTTCTTTGCAATCTATGTTCAAAATCACACCAGTGAGCACATCTAGCAGGGTAAAGACAAAGTCTAGTTCCTGTGCATCAATTGTTATACAACCCAAACAATTCTCTGTTTTGTGAAGTTCATTTAAAAATGAGGAGCGAATAAGAGAAGTAAAAACACAAGGAAACTACAGGATGTGATTCATAAAAATCCCACATCTCCTCTATATGCTCACACAGTCTTCTTTGAAAAAATAAATAAAAGGTTTTGTTGTTTAGCAATGTTCCAGTAAGTAACACACATGCCAAAGAACAAGCAAGCTCAAAACAATGAGCTAAAATTAGAAGAGGCAGATTCAGCATCTGAAGTCACAAATACACACACACTTACTTTATAATGTGAAGGCATCTGGAAGAAATATAGTCACATGGACAGTCTGGGTGCTGGCATAAGGACTGTAGCTCTGGAGATTTTTCCGTCAGCTACAAGCTCTTTGCGGATCCTCAAACAACTCTTTTAATCCTATCTGTGAAAAGAGGCAATGACTGGCCTGCTTCTGTGGCTGTTGTGAGTATGAAACCCTGGGTGTTTACAAGGATCTTGGATTTTTGTGTTGAGTGCCACTGAAATAAAATTATTCCTTCAAACCACTCAGCTGTAAAAAGTGCTCAAAAGTAATTCACTTTGAGCCATTTTGCTATTCAGAGTAAGTCTGTTTCCTACTGAAATGGAAGACAGAGAGACATGATGTACACTAGTACTGACCATTTGTCAGCACTTCAGTATCAATAAAATTTTTTTCTCACAGATTTTTCTCCCAACTTAAAAAAAATTCTGTTCAGCAGTTGCTTGCTAGGCATGATCAATTCTCAGCAGACCTTATCAATTTAATCAATAAGCCACTCACATTCCCATAGAAATCATAGAAGACATATTCAGCAGCAGCAGCAAGAAGCAGCAAGTTCTACTAAGAGCCTATGACCAGGCACATCTCTTCCAAGATGTGCCATCAAGCAGTAACCAAAGAAAGAGTCACACCTACAGTGCAGAAAGGGACAGCAACCGTGGCTATGGACAAATTTTGATATCACAAAGAGGATTCAGGTGGGCCTGTCTGATCCCACTCTAGATTTACTTTTCTGGTTCAGATACGGGCTCTACAGGAGCTGTTGCAGGACAACAAAGATGGAAATATTTCATTGTGATGATGCTTCTCATGAAACAATTTGTTGGACATTTTAAGGAGAATTTGAGTACACATATTTTCAGCACTTTTTGCTTTTTACAGATGTTGCTGCAGCTGTTAAATTATGTCCTTGACTTCCAGTATAAATCCAAACACCCACTCCAGTCAGTAGCTCAAAAGGAGCCAGGACTGGCTCCTTCTGGCTCAGGTGGCAGAGATAGAACAGCCACACATCAGATGTAGTGACGGACAATACACATTTACATTTCAGCTAACATAATATAAATTTCTATAACATAAATTTAAAGGGTGAAGGAGAGGCAGCTGAGAATGAGAGAAATCAAGTGTATGCAGGATTATTTATGGTTTTCTTTCTTAAGAATCAGTTGTTATTTTTCCCACCATATTTGGTAGGTAGAACACGGAGTCGTCTAATTTATCCCTGCTTGTAGGTCAAATTAACTTTAACAAGACTAGATTAATTATGAACTCTATACTAGATTATCTACAGATGTTCCAATAAGGTTCTCAAGACTAGATTACCTAAAATAAAGAGAAAAATGTTAGGGTTTCAGTGGTTGTGCTACCTAGCACAGCCAAAGTCAGAGAGCAGAATTTAGACAATGAATAGAAAGTTGAGAAGAAAATATTAGAAATTATACCAGTTATCTTGCTACTCTTTGTTCATGTGTAGAGTCTGGCAGAATTGCATGCAGTTAGGCTGGGCCACTGTCACAGCTAGTGTAGATACTCTGAATGAACTTGTACTGCCTTGGGGCAACATAAATGTTTGTAATGTATGCTTTTACCTTGATTAATTGATTGGTTGTTTGATTGGTTGATTGATATTTTGTTTTGATAACAATTAATTACTTTATCACAGACAAATCTTTAATTAAATTAGATAGATAAAGAACGATGCAGTCAAATGTTATAACCATCTGAATGGTGTAAAATTATGTTGTTTGTACATAAAATGTACCACAAGAGAGGTAATTTAGGATCTTACTCTTCAGTTCTATTCAGTTATTAACAATCTCTGAAGATATTCTTGTGACAGCCATAACAGGTGGGGTATTTTTCGGTGATATGTGGACAGAGAAGTTCAGACAGAAGCAGCATACAAGCTAAGAATATAAATTTTGCACAAAATCCTGGATCCATGCCCTTACGCAGCTTCTAGTAAAGCACAGAATTTCATTTTGGGTTTTTGTTGAACCTGTTCCCTTTTACAGGAAACCCCAGGAAAGGAATTATGAACAAGAATTGTGAAACCCTATTTTACAAGTCTCCAGGAGGCCTGCATGAATAAATTACTGTACCTGGGCACTGTGATAGCAAAGGTAAAAACAAAACTTTTCTCTTTAAAAAGAAACAAACAAAAAGTATCTCTAGCATACTGAAACCAAACTCCACAATTTTAATATTCTTCTTCTTTTATTTGTCAAGGAAAAGAGAAGGACATAAGGAAGAAGAGCAGTGGCTCAGCACATACGCACTCAGTTTTATTTCACTATTTACTCTTTCTGACAAAGGGCCATCCAGCTCTTGCTACTCCTTTTAAAGCTGCCAATGTAAAGAAAGATTTTTCCTGGGATCTCTAGGGTAAGCAGTGAAAAAACACAAGAGGAGGAATCTGAAAGAATTCACTCCCACCCATCTACAGGAGATTCCTAGAAGCATCGTTAGTCTGAAGGTTTCCAAAAACCCACTCCACTTCTCAAAGGCAAGGTCAATTCTGGCAGGTTGATTTTAAAGCAGCAATGGTGTCTAGCTGGAATCTCTCACAAGGTTGGAATGTTAGAAGTAGACCCAGGAGAGAGGATTTAATGTACAAAATGCAGGTGAGGCAGCCAGAAAGACATGATGAATGCAATTTATCACAGGGCTCTGCAATTTATCACAATGGAATCACAGGAAACAAGCAAAACAGAGAAGTAGATAGATAGACTGGATAGACTGAGATTCTCCATGCATGGAAATTCTTTGAAATATGCCAAGGAAATTACATGTTACATGTTCAGATTTTCAAAGAGTATTTTATTGATGGAATAGAGCCGTGTGTTTCTAGTTTTGGGGTCCTTTTCCCCAGAAAAGAAAAAGATGTGTTATTCTGAAGAATGAAAAAAGCTAAAATTATAGGATGCTGTTTTGCTTCGTTTTGGTTTTAATCCCCTTCTGGAGCAGCTCTGGATACATGCCAGGAGGCAGGGGTTTCCACGTGCAAACAAAGAGCCTGTACTTCCCAGCTACCCTCCTCTCTGCTCAGTTTTCAAGTTCAGGTGCATGAAGGTCCACACACAGAAGCAATTTCAATCTGCAAGCTACTTTTGACAATGTGCAAGTAATCAAAATGTGCTCACAGAAAACACACTCCCTCCTCACTTCACTGCTTTTGTGGGTACCTTTCTCAAAACAGGTCTGTTCTATCAAGGTAACAACTGAGTTTTACAGCAGCAGGGCTGGAGCAATACTGCGGGCCAGAGCATTGCTGTAGAGGGCTGGGTATTCCCCACCGCCCACAAAGTAGGGGCCTTACAGCTTTCAAAACACTGCATGTACTATTTAAATTGCTTCACTGGGAGGAGAATTATGTGTTCTGCAACGCCTCAGGACAATGAGCCAAAGGAACTATAGAATATGAGCTTGGTGTTAGAGCCGGAGCTCTGCAATGCTCTGCTTTGTGTGTGTTTTAGCCTGCTATGTAACATTACTTTTACATTAACATTTGTGGTTCCTTTTTTATGCACTCCAGCTTCACCATGCTTCCCCCTTTATATTTTAACAGTCAGAATCCTATGATCCAACCAGGGTGGCATGTTCAAAGCCCCACTTCTTTTTCGTACTGATTAAAAAATAAAACAGGCAAAAAAACCCCCTCAGAGTATTGAACGAGCTTACTTCAAATAGCTTTTATTAACACTAGGACAAGACTATAGCCAAAGAATTATACAAAACACAAAACAAAAGGGATTTTAACAACTTGGTTGAAGACTATTTCACGCCAATCCAATGTTCATATATCTATAATCAACAAAGTTCTGGAGCACAATATTACTTAACATTACTCATTGCAGATACAAAAATGTATCAGGAATAATAACAATGGTTCCTTTTACTCTTATGGAAATATTACTATTGACCTTTAAAAATGTTGCCCTTTGGGTCAGTCCCACTGATGCTTTATCCCTTAGAATCTGCTCTGCCTGGAAGGACAAATTACAGATAAACTTTCAGAGCTCTGAGCAAAAGGACTGGTTTTTATCATGGAAACAGATAGCAACATCGATTTCCCAAGAGAAAAATAGACATTTCAGCTGTGTATCCCTTGACCAAAAAGTCATTCTTGTAAAAACCCATGGCAGTAAGCTTGCTTTGAAAGCCTTATTTATGACTTCACCAGGTATTGCTTTATGCTTTCCTACTGCATCTTAACTTGGAATATTAAGCCAATCGTGAAATTTAAAATAGCAGTAAATTAAGCAGCAAGAGACACAAGTATGAACCTGTTCCCCTAACACATGACGTATACACACTTGTGAAGCCAGTACAATAGACCTAGCACAGTCAATTTTCTTTCAGATAGACTTTCCTAGGAGCAGAACTGGCACTTCATATCAGAAAAAGGTATTCATGGGCAAGCTCAGATCTTTTACCTGGGCTTTTTTTACAGTTTCATGTGGCTGAGCACAGAGTTTGGGTTCCTTCTCTAGCTGCCTCCCAAATATTACCCAAAGCCTGATAGAGGAGGGATTTAGGTGGTCTTTGAATGAGGACATCCTATGGCTCAGCTACCGCAAATGTGCCTCTGGCCATGCAGGTGTGCCACCAAAAGGGGGTAATGTGCGGAGATCTTGGCACAGATTCCCTGTCACGACACAGCACCAGTGCTACAGCTTGCATGCATCACTTGTCTAGACCAATCCACAGAACTATGTCTTTATCATAAATCACAGCCCTTATAAATGAGAGCCCAACTCACAGTGTACTAATTGACATCCATATAGCAGTATCTTTGATGCTGCAGAACAACTTATATTTTGCTATAATCTATGCTAACCCGCTGAACGACAGAGCATGGCGCTGGAGCAGGATGAAGGATTGTGCAGAAGAGGCATAACTGAGAGCTGCTGGAATATCCATCCTTTTTGGTCTACACTTTCTGTGTAGTTTTTACTAGTGATTAGAGCTGACCTAGTAACAAGATGCCATGGGACAAAACCCTTCTGGATCAAGTGAAAAAGTGACATTGTTAAAATCAAAATGGGTCTCTTTTGAGGTTAGAGAGGAATTTAAGTTTCACAATTTCTTTTTTTAACAGTCAGCAGACAGCCAGCTAAATAGTACTCTTAAAATACTGCTGCAGTTTGGATCTGTTACAAAAATGAAGCATTTAATTGCTGCGAGAAGTGACAAAGATAAGCTATTCTCATTCCCACACCAAGGGCAGGGGAATCTGTCAGAAAAGGCAGACTTTTTTAGATAGTTTTCTATGTGTTACAAGGGTGAATTCAATTACAGGTACAAAAACCAAGCAAGTGACACGAAAAAGAAAGAGCTTAAATGATAATTTAGAACCCAAACTCCTTCAAATCCTGGATGAAAAGCAAGTAGCAGAAACTTGATTTAAGAGAAATTCTTTCCTGGCAGGTTCCACACACCACATCTCCCCTCCCCAGGTACATATTCTGTTTTACTTCCATATGGAGTCTGTAAAAAAAAAAAGTACAATGGTTCACAAAGCTCTATTGTGACCTTTAAAAATGAAACAACCATGCACTGCTATGCTTCTGGAAAGGCCACTGTGGAGAAAGAAAAAAATTCCCCTATCAGTCATGTTATGAAGTGTCTGCTGGGGGCTGAGAACTTCTGGGGCAAATGCACAGTACACACATCAGGGCAGCACACATGGCTGCTGCTGCTGCTGTTGCTGCTGCTTAGGAGAGAAAATAGCCCAGCCAGGTTCATATCTGCATGCGTGTGGGCATGCTGGTGGGACAGGAGGGCATTTCCCAAAGAATAAATGCTTGCTGAGCACCTCCTTGCCCCTGCAAGCTAATAGGAGTTAGTTGTCTTACAGCCATCAGTGCCTTTGGAAAAGCTCCCTCTAATTCTTCGTCCCAGACACATTGCCCCGAAAGTCTCCTGCTGTCTGTCTACAAAAATTAGTCAGTCTCTACATTCTTGTTCTCTACAGGACCTCTGGTGTTGGCTGCAGCAAAACCTTTCTAATATTTCATCTCTGGTTATGACTCTCAGTTTTTTAGAGAGGCTGCACTTAGATAAGACACCAACTAAAATACCATATACTCTAGAGAGGGGCTTGTTTTGCCACTGTATTCAGCCTGCAGCATGTTATTGACTTTTTTGCAAAGTAAAGGCATAGCCATCTTTATTTGAATAAAATTTTATGATGTTTATTTAAGATAGCTTAATGATTTTACTTTTCCCAGATTCACTTGCTTGTAATTAGTTGCTTCATTTGCACTGAAAGTAAAATTAGGAAAGTTCATGATTTTAAAAAGGGAATAATTGTGTCATCTTGACACTGGCAAAATTCCCATGAACTTTGATTACCCACTAGAAATGTTGCCTGAAAAGAAATCATATAATCAAGCTGCAAATTATATTAAAACCAAATGAGCATATGCAGAATTCCTCCACAGAGCCCAAAAATGAAGTGCAAGACACTCCTAGATTTCAGCAGTTCTGAGATTGCTGTTCACCACTGTTCTTACTTCAGCCCAGAAAAGAGCCTTAATCTGGATAAAAATCCTTCTTTTCTTGATATCCCGAGTCATGTCTCTTTTTAGTTTTCAGTTTGTACTATGAACTGAAGGACCTAAGAATACCAGAAAAGTATGAGTAAAGCAGAGTAATACAAGAAATGCCCCACCGAGCTTAATACTTAGTTCCTAATGTTAGAGAAGAAAATGAACTGGAGCATTAGTGGGACTTGCTGCTGGGGCATCTCTCTTTCTAGTAGTTGATGACTGGTGCAGGGGCAGAGTGCAAATTAGTGCATGATTTCCCCATGAGGAAGAGATTTGCTGCCAATGGCAATGGTAGCCTGGGGTGGACGTTCTGTGGGATGTCCTTCTGCCTGCCTGCAGCCCTCGTGCCACCAGCACCAGGCAGAGGGTCACCCTGGCTCTGAGTGCTCCCTGCTGCCTCCTCAGCTTCACCTTCCCCATGGAATCACACACAGAAACCACCCTTACCCTGTCTTGTTTACGCATTTCAGCTCAGTTTTAGATGTAATCTAAGCTCAGACAAAGATATTTTGGCAGCCAATTTGAAATATCTGGGACTGAATTTTCAGAGGTGTCAATCTCTCCAGCGTAGTGGGAAAGGTCTGTGGGAGACATGAGACTCTGATGGCTCCTCAAAAATCCGAAGTTTTACATTTGAAACACACAATTCATGCATCTTTCTGAAATTCTTGCAATCTGTTATTAAATCCAGTTAAAACTGAGCATTTTTAAGAGTGTCTATGTGAATATTTCCCTAGAACTATGACTAAAATTGCTGGAAGATATTTTAACTCCAGTCCATGGGGAGCTATTGACGGTAATAAAAAATACTGTGAGAAGAAAACAGCAGCAAGTGAAACTGCCCTCTCAGAAAGCCCAGGTCTGCTTTGAAGGAAGTGTTGATATTCACCATAAGCCTCAATCATTTCCCACAAGGCTGTAAGATGCCTTAGAATGACATAATCAAAAAGCAATGGAGTTCTTGACTTAAAGGGGAAAAGAAAAGCAGGGCCTGATCCGTCTCCCATCGAAATCAAAGAGGACTTTGCTATTGACTTCAGACAGAACAGAGTTCTGGACACAATCTGTGTGCAGTTTATTAGCACACTTGTTTATCCAAATGTTCCTAACTTCAACCAACAGCATTTCTAGATATCTGCCCGGGACTACATCTGTACAAATGTATAGGTGTGAGTTTATAATGTGGTTTAATTCAAATTATTCTAGCATTTTAAAAGCATTTCCAGCTACAAAAGACAGCTTTAGCCAATTTGCACCCCAGAATACAGATTTTGATTGGAAAAGCTTATAAGTCACATTTCATGTTGCAATTCATATACCAGTTCATGCAAGCTAAGGACACAAACAGATTTTAGGGTTAATTTTAAAATGTTACTGTGCACTCAATTAAAATTTTGCAGCCATTATTTCAAAATGTGAAAAGCTCTACAAATTACCCAACTCGTCAGCTATAGCCTTTGGTTTCCTTGAAGGGAAATTTCTTTGATGACTATAACAAAATCACAGTAAATAGCAAGCAAGATTGCCATCACAAGTCTGCTGAAAATGCAGAGGAACTCCTGATTGCTTTAGTCATGTGAACAACCCCTTCAGAACAGCCCAGAGTCAGGCAAGGTGGCTTTCACCAGGAGTTAATTTAGCCTGCTGGGACTCTTTGCATTACTAAAATGAGCATGGTTTTGGCTTGTAAATGGGGGGTAGAATTTTATTTCACTTTCTGAGGGTCAGAATTTTATTTCCCTTTCTAAGGGGCATACATTCATCTCAGAGTAAACCTTTCAGAATAAAAGTTTACTTCACATTATAGGAAATGGCATCCCTTTTTTTAGATTTCCCTTTTCAAAGCATGCCTCAGATTTCTAACTTGTAGTGGAGAGCTTTGGTATAAGTAATAAAAGTCTTTAAAATTTAAATGTTAATCGTAAACAAACCCAAATGCATGAAAGATATAGTCTGACTGCATAACAAAAGAGAATTATATAATTCTATTTGAGTGAAATCTTTCATCTTTGATTTACAGGTTTGAGTCTGCCCATAACTGAAACCATATTGTTCCATATCTTTCATATCATGGCCTTCCCCAAAATCTTGTTTTAATTAAGGTTCCTTTCAGATTTCAGAATAAAAAGCATGACAGTCTTCACTTATGGCTTTAATATAGATCCTTTTTCTTTTTTTTCTTCCTTTTTTTTATTTTTTTGAATTTGGAAAATATATAAAAAATGAACATCACTTGTTTTTAAAAGCTGAGCAAGCTATCAAATACTGCAAGCTGAATACTTCAAGGTATCTTGCAGATTCATAGGTGAGAAAGTTGTAAACAAAATAAAAGTTACTGTAGCAGAGTTTTGTTCATTTGAAGTACTCTTACATACATGCCCCATCTCTCTCTCTGACAGTAAGGCAACACGTGTAACAGTTTAAGCGTTCATTTTCAGCTAAAGGCACAACTCTATGTTACGTTCTCAAACATGGAATTAAACAGCTAAAGTCACATTGCAGGGAGATCTTGCTGCACTTCGGGGATCTAAAATAAAGCCTAAACCCTTTGAAGCTTCTTAAGCAACATCAGTTCTCTTGGTGCAGGACTACATAAAAGAATCAGTTCATATTCACGTCACGACCTGTAAAAAACACTCCCACACAACCTCCACAGGAACACCTGAGCTTCAAATGAGCTGCGCGCAGTTACTGAAGGTCGCTGCTTTGGAGTCAGAACGCAGAAACATTTCAGAACAAACTAAAAACACGTTTGAAAAACTATCCATACTTGATCTCTGCTGCACATATGGTGAGCGCTACTGTCAACTACAGAGCGTACAGCACTTTTTCTTAAAGGCAGAAGATCGCTCATTTTAGAGAATCGTGAATGTGTTTTTATGATAGAAAAGATTACATGAAATGGGGAGGGATGGCCAGGAATAGGGAAGAGAAAATAAAGCACCACCAAGCACAGTACTTCAGGGGATTTATAGTACAAGAAGAAGTGCTTTCCCTTTAGCTAAAATCCCTCATCATAATTTAAACAGTTTTCACTTATTCAGCTAAGAATTCATTACAGGAGCTTAAAAAATGGCACGTAAAATAAGGGTGGGATTTCTTTTTCTTCATTACACGGAGCAAAGAAAACAAATTCTATTAACAATTTAACACAGTATGAAAAAAAATTATCCAGTAAAAAGTGTCAGAAAGTGATTAATGGAGTTCACAGAGTATGTTGCTGGCTGTTGCAATTCTCATATCTATAATCTATCATGTAGAATTTTGCAATACTCTATTTCACAATTTGTGTTGGTGAGTGGGTCAAACAGCATTAAAAAAGCATGCTCTAGGCTCTTTCTCCCAAGCCCGTTTTACTGTAACTCTAGAATTGTAGCGGTTACATTTAAGGAATCTTTCGGGCTCTTTCAAGTCCATCCAAAGAACAAGTGAAGCTGCTATTCTGAGTTTTGTGCCCAGTGTTTATGTTCCATCTGATCTGTGCCACCCAAGAAGCAGACAAGACATGTCTGAGGGTGCTTTGGGGGATACACAATGATGTCACCCACAGGAAATATCAGGGAGGACTTGGCACTTCACAAGGCTGGCTCTTCTTCCATGGGCTCACCAGCAGCTCTGTAAAAATAAACAGGCAATCAGAATACGGCACAAGAGTACACAATGACATTGTAGATTTTCATGCATAATCAAAGCTGATTTTTCAGCTCTCTCAGATGTTTATTTGTGTTATTCAGCTATCCATAAATAGAGTTTCTTTCCTAGGAAGTATAAACAAATGTCAAGTGGAAAAACATTTTAGATCCAAGCAATCACCAAAAATGTTCCTGTTTATATTAAAATATGTCAGAATATTTTATAACATTTTGTCCAGAAATGTACATGCTTTGTGTCAACAGAATCAAATAATTTAATGAAAAAAATTAGCTGTGATACTTTTATTTTATGAATGTTTGCAACTAAAAAATGTGCATTTATTTTTACAAGCGAGCCCATACCATTAAACAAAATAGCTCACTAGTATCAAAATAGTTTCCTCTCATATTCTTCTCCAGCCCCCTAGTTTTTGATTTTGTGTTTTCATAAACACATTGCCTGCCTGCCTGCAACTTTTGAGACTAAATTCTGAACCTGATCAGCAGATCTCTATCAAAGAAAAAGTACCTATTATTTATATCAAATCAGATTATATGTATATCTTTTATTTGAAAACCTCTGGGAAATTATCAGCTTAGGCAAGATGAGCTCTCTAAGACAACCAATAAGAAAATGATGAGGACACATATGCTGAGCTGATGTCAAGTCTTGCAGTTCCTTGTGTCTGACAACCTACTGCACCTGAGAAATATAATGGCAATTATAAAATGGGAAGCTTCTGAGACCGTGGAGAGACTTCACTATTGAAGGGCAAAGAATTTGGACAGAAACCATTTTTCATCTCAGCCTGTCAGTGTTAAGAACTACTTTAAAATAGTAAGGAATTTTGAAATAAGGGGAGAAAAGTAAATGCAAATTAATAAATGAGATGTTTACCAGTTAATTCTTGTAAGCAGTATAATAACTGACTTCAGTAAAACATTCCTCAGAAAGTACAAATTCATGCAATCCCATGGAAAAACAAGTAATTAATGGAGGCTTGCTTGGGCTTTGATAGATTATTCAGCGAGGAAGCCAGAGAATTTTAAATGAATCTGGAATTTATTAAAGTCTTTCCCAATGAAAAATCAGCAGTATGTCTTTAAATTATTTTTTACAGGTTATTCCTTTATGGTTTGGAGTGACCACAGCTAGTATGTTGAAAAATATGTCAGATGAATGACATATGAAAAAGATGATGTTTTACAGACTGATCACTTTCCAAGGGGTATTGACTCTAAAAGACGATTAATCTATAAATCTCAAATCTTTAGTTCCTCACCACATGGTGGAGGATGTTTCCTATGTACAGTAACCACTGTGGTTCCCTCATTCCTGAGAATGAGGTGAAGCCCCCTTGCATTCTCTCTTTTCCCCCTCTTGCTTTGTTCTGGTTTGCAGCAGAGAGCACAGTGGCAGCCGGGGTGGGATGGAGCCCAGCCTGCTGCTGAGATCCTCAGGTGTAATACAGGATCTCACACCAGATGAGGAATTCATACTGATGGTGTGTGCTGCTGTTGTGCTGACCGCACTCTTCCACTTTCTCCAGCCACTGTGGGAGTCCTCTGGCATAACACACAGGGTCAATAAGCCTTTGTTAAACACCCAGAACCTTATGGATCTGTCTGGACAGAGGATAATTTGGGAGCAGAGGACAGCTCAGTTTTTAGGTTCTGCGAATGAGAAACAATATGTGTCAATAGATTTCAGGTGGTGATTGGCAGATCAAGAAGGAGTGAAGCTCTGGAAAACCTCTGGAAGTGAGAGTAGGGGTTTGGACTATTCATAAGAACCTAGGGAAGCAGTACATGCAACAGTCTGTTCACGTGTTTGATTTCTGGGACTGACATTCTCATGAACATAGTACAACTGAGGATCTTATTCAGGACTTGTTTGACTGGGAATTTTTTCACTGACAAAGGTGCTTCTGAGGGCCAGGAGTGGCATATGCACCAACAATAATTTTGATATATAAGTGCCAGATGCAGGGTCCTTTTTAGGAAAGGGAGATAAGATTAGAGCGCCATGGCAATCCAGCTGCTGTCTCAGTGTGGGTACTCTCACAGTTTTCTTCAGCCTCCTTTTGAAGACTTATGTGCATGCTTTAACTTCATTTTATTGTTGTCAGGGAAGTCATTGGATTTATCCAATAGTTTATCATTAAAAACACTTATTTTTATGGATAACAGCTCAGGCTAGAGTTTTGTGTTAGAGCCAGTACTGTTTTGGGGCCAAAGGACAGAGAGAAAAACACTGTAAATCCCATAGCACTGAGCAGAGAATCCATATATACCCACTCTGACAAAATCAAAAATTGTCAAAAGAAAAATCGAGGGGGCAGAGTCTGACAGGCCAAATTTGTGTTACTTCAGCTTTGTCACTGTTAGTTACATCAGTTCAGTCAGCCTTCCTGTAGCTGACAGGAAGTTGGCATAAAAGCATAAAACATGCAGAACCCCCCACCCCACATTGTATGCTCTGAGCAGCTCCTCGAGATGCAGCTGTGAGCTCAGGTCTGATCTAAACCAATTCCATGCAGTCAGCAAATTCAGAAAGACACCAATTGAGACTGTAATGATTATAGAGCCACAACAGTGATTTTTGTCTAAGGCTTCACTGTGGCTCTAAATTGCAACTTCCTAGGAGCTGAGTCCTCCTGCCCTCACTTTACTTTGGTGTGCTGTGAAGACTGCTCATCTTTAGCTCTCAACATGTAGAATTCTGACTATAGCAGAATGAAATAATCTCTTTCCAGTTAATGCGAAACAAAATGATGCTGTTTAAACCTTCAAACAAAATAAATAGATGGGGCAAAAATCCTACCATGTGGATAAAATCTGGCAAAACATGTGAAACCTTAAATATTGTTCTGTGGCAATTGAGAATAAATTTTTTTATGAGAAAAATAATAAAAGTAATTCATATCTGCAATTTTAAAAAAGGTAGCATTTAAAATGTAGGTAAACTCAGTACATCATCCAAAAAAGAAAACGTCTCTCTTACCTTATTTTTTAAATGAGAATTACAGAGATTCCTCTTAGCTACATAATCACACACACAAAAATAAAAATTCGAAGTATGTTTCCAAGTCATAGAAACTGCTGAACAAAAGATAGATTTTTCTGGCATGGTATGGCTGTTTTATGCCATAATCTGTTCCTAATTTAACTCAGCTGTCTTGGGGAAGATCGTTGTAATTGAAAAGTGATCCTCTGGTAGCAAAGAGCTGGGCAAAAAGAGGTACATTTCTATATCGTGAAGGTGATTTGGAGAGTGTCTAAAGACATTATATAAGACATCCTGAGTAAGTGTATATCCTAGTAAAAATGGACTTTGTATGGATCAAAGAGAAAGGAATTAAAAGTAAAAACCATCCTAGTTTAAAAGCAGAATAAGGTAATGACATGAATACTCTCAAGAGAGGAAGTAATGGCCAAACAAGGCAAATTAAATAAAATATAAACTCTGGCAAGTTAAATGTAAACCCTCAATGAAGCAAACTAAAGGAAAGTCTGAAGAGCAACATCTTAAAGGCATAAAAGCTAATAATAAAAAGATCTTTCAAAATACATCAGAGGAAATGATCAAAGCATAAAAGGAGCATCAAGGAAGGTAGACCACAAAAGTAAAATGAACTATTTATATCTGGGTTCACTAGAGAAGTGTCAGTGAGATTTTATTACTTACAGATGAACTATCCTAAACGGAATCAGTGCTAGAACAAAGTGATATACCAAACATTGCCAAATTTCTAAGAGCAGATGATATTTATCTGCTAAGTTCCAGGGGAATGTGATTAGGATGTTGTTAAAGAAATAGTTATTGAGCATATTCTACACTTAACTCAGCAAGAGGTAGAGAAGGCAAGAAAAGCAGTTCCTCTTTTGGAAACCACAGGAGGTACAGTAAGCCTGTTTGGCAAAATTGAAAGCAGCTCCAATCAGTGATGGAATTAGTAGGCATTTAGGTAACAGTCATTTGGGTAAGAGTTAGGTCTTAACACTTATAAAGACAGCAAGCTTTTCAAATTTATTAGAAGTTTCTGAAGGAAATTAGGGAAGAAGGATCAACTGATATCCCTGTGCAAAGAAGGTCTTCCAACAATTTTATCCAAGTGCTTAGAAGAATCTAGGTTGTTGGGAGAAGGTCCTTTCATGGATTAACAATACATCAAAAGCAGGAAACGCATAATAATATTGATGAATTTTCACCATGGAGGACTTCTTCAGGGCATCTCAAAAAGACTAGGCAGACTACCAGTAGATTCAGGTGATAATGTTTGCTGATGCAAACAAATTGCCAATTTGCCAATACTAGTCAGCTCTAAGGACCATAACAGCATTTATGTATGGAAAAGAAGGCAAACTAACACACAGAATACACAAAACAAAGGAGGACAGCTTTAACTGTTTTAACAGTGATGGCTAGGACTGAGAGCTTGGAGTTAACAGCAGAAGAGCAGAGAGACACGGAAACAAAACATTCCCAGTACTAAGCCATTGTGTAAATTCACAATGTGCCCAGCACCTGGAGTCCTGCATGCAGCTACTACTCCATCTCAAAGAAACTACAAAAAGCACAGAGAGAAGCAAAAATCATCAAAGGTAAGAAATTATTTTCATACCAGGAGGAATGCAGAGTCTTAAGAAGCTCAAGCCTTTAAAACCAGAAACGGGGCAAAGATTATGAATAAGAAAAGAGGTGGTTTTCTTTCCCACAATACAAGACCTAGGGGTTCCCCAGTGATTTTATTGGTTAATAAGTAAAAGAAATGCAATGCCTGATGAGGCTGTGGGATTCACTATCCAAGTGCCAGAGGCATAAGCTGGTTCAAAAAGGTTTAGAAAAGTTTATGCTTGTGTGCATATCCTCGAGGTTTTTACACAGGATGGGTCAGTAGTTGAGATCTATCAACTCACCAGGGCAGGGCTGGCTCTCAACCTCCTCTACTCCTGGTTCTCTTCCTTATGCACCCACCACCAAAGGATGAGAAGAAGGTGGGCAAAACAAGGGTCCAGGCTGACCTGGGAAGGCTGTTCTGCAGCTCCTGAGCCTGGATGTGATTGTAAGTCCTGTGGGGCATGGCCAGGTATGTGCTATGTACTCAGCACAGCTGAGGTAGATATCCAAACAGTGAAACGCCAAGTGAAGCTTTGTGAGTTGATACATAAATACAGCAAGTGACCCTAAATGGTAGCTAGCTGTACCCCATGATCCAACCATTTGCTCTAGTATATAATATAATGCAATTTGACTGAAACTGCAACTGGTAGCTCTGTAACACTAAGAGTAAAAATTATACTTTGTTTTCATTTCCATTTGAGTAAAATCTATGCTCAGCTGAACAAGAGCCATAAAGTCAAATTCTGATAAATGTAATTCTTAAGATTTACTGCTTCCTGTAAAAATAGTAAGTGCAAGAAGATCTCCTTCCACACCCTTTTCTTTTTCCATTTTAAGAAGAAACATACAGAAGCTCCAATGTATCAGGGACAGCAGTGTACTGAATATTTTCACAGCACTATTTCTGAAACAGATGTCTGGCCAAAGCAAAATTCTAATCAGCTAAATCTGTACCTCACACAGGGAATAAACAGTTATCAACACACAAAAGTTCTGGTAGTTAGAAATGTTTTATAGGGCATGCCTGTTCCTTTAATTGCATCTCTATTTAAATTCCTGTTAGCACCATACATGTTTCCTTTCCTATCCACAAACTCTTTTTTCTATATCTGTACTCTTCCAAAGTCTATAATCAAGATTCAATTGGATCTTAAGATACAGAGTTTTGCTTTGGTAAAACAAAACACCAAAAGTGTAGCAGCTTTTCACGTTTTTCTTCCTTACCCTGCCAGAGAAAATCAAGTAAAAAAATAATCGGCACTGTCACTTGAAGAAAAGAGAGAAAGAGAGAAGAAAGAAATAAAAATACTTAATATGGGCCTTAGCCAGGAGCATTTTATCCATCAGTGGTAAATGAGTCAGATATGAGTTGGCCAGGAAAAGAGCTGCTTTACCCAAAATCTGAGTTTAAAGTGAGTCATCTCACTCCAACACCAATATATCCTCCAACATAACTGGCCAGAGTTTCCCGCAAAGAGACTCTTGCTGCTGCTCTTCATCTGGAGGCCTGACCATCCAGAGCTGAAGTCAACAGGAACTCTGCCATCGAATCAGTGAAACAGGCTTAGAGTTGCAGGCCAGAACTATCAGCCTGGTTGACCGTGGTGGGAATAAAGAGGAAGCAAATTGACTCCTGGTGTAATGAAGGAACCATTCAGGCTGCCCTGTCAGCCACGGTGCTTCCTGTTCTGCCCCCAACCTACCTGTCACAAAAAACTTTCCAAAATGAACACTCGATTCAAGTGCTTGCAACAGGTCTTCAGAAGGTGACCCCATCTATACCAATAGGAGGAAGGCCACATCTCCTAAGAGAGCTTGAGACCCCACGACTCCTCACATCCCTGCTGCCCTCTGTTTGCCACAGGAAGCGGCTGGAGAAGGGGCATTGCATACATGGTCCTTTATTGCAACAAACATTAAAAAATGTGAAAAAGCAAAGCTGAACTCGTCTTTACCTTACTGCTGCTTGTGTTGACATGTACCTATGAAATGGATGGTCTGCTTATGTGAAATGAAGTAAATTATACAGAACCCAAAGCATGCAATGTCACAGACTCAGTCCCTGGACATTCCATGATGGATTTTCATTCACTCTCAAAATGTAGCCAGGTCCTCTCAGGTCTCCCCACAGTGGAGGACCTTCAGAATCCAACTTTCAGGGGGATCACTTTTGATTCCATATTGTTCCTTACATTCATCCAGAAGAAAACAAAGAAAATTATGTTCAGAAGCCTCAGAAAACCTAACTGTCAATTTTGGTCCAGTGGGACAGCATTTTTCTTGTCTTGTCATTCTCTGATGGCAACTTGGCTTCATGTGACTTCTTTGAGGGTTACAAAAAGTCTGGAAACTGACTTCAGGACGCATGCGTGCGTAGGCTTTTTTTTTGTGCTGCTGACAAATGTCTGCAGCACCACAGAAGATATTCCAAACGAAGTAATTTTTCCACAAAACAATTCATCACAATGGATTCATCCCTACAAGAGTCCAGAACTGATGAAGTGTAATGAATCTGGCAGCCATATGAATTCCACTTGTGTACATTTCAGTACATCCATTTTTTTTCCATGTTTCTCAGCACTGCCCTGAAATTCTGTTTTCAGGATGGGTGGAAATTGTCACAGGTTATCAGTTGGTAGGTAATAAGCACAATAATTAATTGCAGTGTTAGTCAAAGGGTTATTTTCTTCAAATCATGCAAGAGCAGCAGTTGCTATTGGTAGTTGTAGTTTTGAGTGGAGGCACATAACAAAATTTTTGGTTATTCTCAGCAATGTAAAAATACACAAAATTAACCATGCCCTTTTCCAGACAATTTATAACTTTAATTTGCTTGACTGCGTTATTTACAATACTTTAATTAAAATTATTTATATTTCAGAGCTATGCAACACAAGTGAGAATTTTTCTGTCCCTAGCTAGCAGAAGTGTATTGTAACTGTCAGAAACTTATATGAAAGCCTACATTATTCCTTAGCTGAGCACAGTCACAAATCTACAATACATCTTGTGTTCATCATGGATTCTTCTCTAAGCTTTTATGAAGTTGTCTGCAATAATACTAGCAAAAGAATAGCCATGGCATATTAAAATATAATTACAACTGGAAAGGTAATTATGAAAATACTGTGAACTTTACTAGCTAGCTCTACTCCCTGTGTGTCCCTTTGAGCCATGCCTCAACTCTGACAGATGAGTGTTCCCACTGCTGTGAGGGATGTTCACTCCTAAACACATCCATAGCTTTGAGCATTGCACTAGTCCCCTGGGTGCCCATCAGTTCAGTTCTGATTAAAAGACCCAACACAGGACGAAAGAACTGAAGCAAATAAGAAGCAGTCACAGTATAGGAGCCATGGATCTTTCTGGCTTCAGTCCCACCACTGCTGTCCCTACCCACAGCTCCCTCCTTTCTCAACTGTTGTTCCACAGCCTGAGGAGCTGATGAGTCTCCTTATAAGGCTTTTTTCATCTTTCCTCCTCCCTCCCCTGTTTTCTGTGTATGATGGAACCCAAATGGTTCCACTACATTTTGTGTCTTTCTCTACTGGCAAAGACCAGGAATGTCCTTAACACAAAAAAATAGGAAACTCCAAAAACTTCTGCAGTGGCTTTTCTGATTATAGATGATACAATATTCAGTGGCTCATGAGTTTTTTTCACGTGTAATTGGTAAAACACACAACAGCACTTACTGCATCGTTTTCTCAGTTTGGAAGTTGAAAGCAATCTTCATTGATGTAAAAAGCAGATGACAAGCTGGAAAAACCAGCATTCTCATTCTTTGTTGGTGTACCTTCATCTTGGTACACAGAAAATGTTGGCCCTAATCCTGGTCAGGATTGCTTTAAGTTTTATACTGGCACTATTCACATTTTTTACAGGGAAGTAACTTTTAATACCTGTGTAACGTAATTTAATAATGACTTAAGTCCATACTTATTAAATTTATCTAACTGTTTGTTAAATGCCTTCCTAGAAAACTAGAACTAGAAGATATTTGAAAAGCTTCTAATGAGAAGAATATGGTTGATTACACTTGACCATGTCTATTTACCTCATTCGGATATTACACTTTTTACGCAGTAGCAAGAATCAAACATGGGAAGAAAACAAGGTTCTTGTACTAATCATGAACTTTAGTACAGAAATACAAATACCAAAAAAACACCCCAAAACTGCTAGCATAGAATATCTCTGTTTCCAGTGGCTAAGTGAGAACTGAAATCCGGGGATGAAAAATTCCAGGTATCTCAACTAGCAGATAATTTTGAAACAATCCTTAGTCTTCCTTTATTCTTCATTTCACTTAGCTGGAGCGAAAGCCTTGTTTTCTCTAATAATTTCATTCACTTACCTGCTGCCTTCCTGAGGAATATACTGCTCAACATCCACTGAAAGAGAGGCCATAGCAGATACTGTTTCTGTCTCCTCCCTCTCTTGCTTCTGAGACTCAGCCAGAGCACAATCCACTGGCACAGAGTACGGCTCCACTGACTTCCAGTACTTGCCTAAGGAAAACACACATAATAATTTATGGGAATTTTAGCTAGCATGGTGGTACAAGAACAGTAATCACTTAGTTCAACACTGAGTGATTATAATTTAAAATCACTGTGGTGTAAGCAGTACAGTTGAAATTTCAGACTGCAGTGAAGAGGTCTATTTCTGAACCTAAGAATGCCAAGTTGGATAGTGCTTTCATTCCAAGAGCTGTGTCACACCCTTCCCCAGAAGGTAATAAACTGGAGAAGTAACACACAGACTAATGAACACAGATTGTCAGGCAAGCTATAGGCTTTACCTACACAAGGTGATGGGAGTTCAGAGCAGGGTTAATAACTAGAAGCTCTGATATAGCACAGAGTTGATGCAGAGACAGCAAAATGTAGAAAAATGTACATTATTGTACAAAGTGCTCACACAGCACTGTCTTGAAAAGGAAAGAAGTCAGAAATGCCAGCTCGGACTGAAGTGGTGTTGCCAGAACAATCAGGTTTGTTAGTCCTGGATGTTCTTTCTCCTCCAACCTCAGGGCGTATACTAGAACAATAATTTAGTTAAAACTTTCATATATGAACTGGCTGTTGCTGGAAAGCTGCCAGGTGTCATAAGGGATAGAGATTTCTGGTCTGCTATGTAAAAATACAACAGTGGATTAAAAGCATGAGTATTTTCAGATTTCTGCCTGCACTGCAGCACAAGAAGCTCATCAAGCAATGCAAAAAATAATGGCATGTGACTCATCCTAAACACATAAAATGATCTGCTACTGCAGGGCTATTAAGGAACAGATTGATTATTGGTAACCACATGAACAAGTACAAATTTACATATATATTTCTTACGGTCCAGTAAAACACTGAGCACTCACTAATTGCCAGGTGGATGACACCTGGGAATTAGGAGCTTTGGGAAGTCTGGGAGCTCTGGACCAGAGCTTACTCAGTGTTTAGCAAGAAGTTTTCAGCAGCTGCTGCAGAGGTTGGATCAGGGTACTTATCTGGGAATTAGACGGAGGGTTTCAACAGCTGTGAAAGAGAGGGGATCAAGCAGGGGACCTTTCCAAGGACTAAAAGGAGGATTTTGGCAGCTGGGCAGCAGGCTGAGCTGAGGTGCTTATCCGGAGGGTAGCTGGAGGCTTTGACAGCTGGGAGGCCAGGCTAGCAGTGGTGTTGCCTGTGCTGCAGAAAGGCTGCTGAAAACTCCCTCTTTGGTAACACAGCTCTCAACACAGTTTCAGGCTTTTGGAAGGATGAACTTTTCCCTCCAGTGAGAAAGCAGCTGTCAATAAAGCCTGAAAATGTCTTTATTCAAAAACATCACTGCAAGATGAAAGCCCAAGTCAATCTTCAAGAACAACCAGTGAGCATGGCCAGAGCGTTTCTTTGAACTCTAATAGTGTGCACGTTTGAGTAGTTAGCAGAATCTTTAAATAACGGGGACCTTCTGGGGATAAAATGTAAAGTGTATTAAGTATCCTACAAAGTTGAGATTAAGTGTTAGGAGGTTGGCTTTGCTCCAAAAACATGAAAGACAGAGCTAAAAAGTTATGTACATAACAGTAGGCTCAATGATTGGAGCCTGGCAAATTTTATAAAAACAAGACAAAAATATTCTCTATTATTACTCTGCTCAGAGACCATATTCTCTATTCATTTAAAAATACACTAAAAACAAACAAAAAAGTTATATGAGCATTCCACAATGTCCTCACAGATCCTATGTGCAAAAGTCAGTCTTTGCAATATACACCCAATTCAAACCCTATAATTTATGAGCTAAATGTTCAGAGAGTGGGTGGGGTTTTTGTTGCAGAAACAGATGTGCAAGAAAATCAAATCTGTTGGCATGGGAATAATACCCCCTCTTGCCTATAAAAGAAATGAACCCATGTTCACTGCTGGAGTTTTCAAGGGCTTTTATTCATAAAATAAAATATTAGTACCCAGCTACCACTGTGTTGCTCTCCTGCAGCAACAATAAAACAGCATCAGTGAGGATTGCTACATCACATTCGTTCATTCACACACAGACTTGCACACCAGCTGCCCCCCGAATCCTGACTTTCTTGTAACATTAAAACTCAGGGCCAATTCAAGCACATTACTGGGCTCTCTGCGCCCATTTAACTGCCCTTCACTCCCAAATCAGAGATTTTTCTTGTTTCCCCGCTCTGAGACTTGTGTTACAAAGAGGGGCTTCAGTGATAGAGAGAGCAGAGTCAGGCCAGGAGGCAGGTAGCAGCCCACATACTGCTGGAGGGTCCTGGAGAACAGAACTACATGGCAGGGTGTTTGTGGTTTGTGGGGGGAAATGTTTAAGCAGTCCCAATTAGGAACAGCATCCAGGTAGCAGCAGGTACCTCATGCAAAGAGGGCTCTGTGATGCTTGTTAAAAACCAGTGATAGGTTTTTCTTTAAAATCAGAAAACTGTTCTTTACAAACACATGGGCCAAGCAGAAGAGCTTTGCAAGCTTCTTTTTATCCAGGACAACATTTATTTGTTGTACACAAAACATACAGGCCTTGAATGTGTGTTCAGCCAAAAGATTTGCAGGCAAAGTGCTATGGAATGGGGAGGCAATCACGTCATGCAGTTGCAAAGGAGCTTTGTTAGGAGGTATGCTGTGGATTGACAGTTAAAAGAAGTCAAAAAGCATCGGCCTCAAACTGCTCCGATCCCTAAAAAAATGCCATTTCTACTGTGCTGTACTGGAATGTGAAATTCTACCAGAGCTGTTACATTCATTGAGAAGAACTTGGTGGAGCTCAAGGAAAGAATGAAGCATACTGCTGGCTTCATTCATACAAAACTTGAGCAATCATGGATTGCAAGAAAAAAACAATGAAATCAAATCAGTCTTCTAGGTATGCATTGACTGTCAGCAAGAAAATGCGCCTAAGTCTCCCTCAAAGTTTTGAGTGACCACTGACTGTTACCAGGAAATAATGAAAGGGAATGTTTCTGTCACTCCTATAGGCATTTGTAATTGCCTTTCATAGATAGATTTGGACATGCTGTATCATGGCTTGCTTGAAAAACAATGTTTTTGGGGTTGGTATTCTGCTAGTGAACAGGACTGTTCAGAAATAGCCTATTACATGGGTGTGGGAACTACTAATTCCAAATGTATTACACTTTCAAAGGAGCTTTGGATCATTGTCAATACAAAACAGTTATAGAAATTCTATTCTAGTTAGCAAAAAAGTTGTCTCTTAGTTTCTAAGTGTTGTAGCTTCAAGGTTTTACGAAAAACACAGAGGAGGGGCTTATTTGGTATAAAATGTTGCCAATATTCATTACGAAAGTTGGATCACAGAAACAGAAACCCAATATCCAAAGGCAATGCAATGATCCAAACAAATCGAGCTTTCTCAGTACCTCTTGAGGTGTTACTCAACAGAATAATGCTCTCCAGCCTGCCTGACTCCCTAAGATATTGAACCGGTGCTTGCTCTCTTAGATCTAAATATACATCAGAAAGCTACACTGAACTTCCTCAGGCCTCCTTTATGTCCTCCAAGCATATTTCTTTTTTATACTTTGTCTCTCTCCAGACAAAATGAGGTATACATAACTTTTTAGGTACTTGCAAGAAAAGGCAGAATGTTGTGTGTAAATAAGTCCAAACCCTAAACAGCCAGTGTAAGGTTTCAGAGCAGCCCACTGGACCGCATGACTTTACCAGTTCAGATGAAACCTAACTGTGACAAAATTAAGTCATTCTGCAGAGCTTTGGACTATGTTTTCAGATTTACAGTATATATTTCTTCCTAAATTCACACCTTCTCTCTCGACAGCTATCATTTGTATGTATTCCTAAAGTTCTGTTTGTTTCTCAAGTCACCATCTTTTTGTTTCAGGTCCATTTTCCATTACATACACGTTTTGTTTCAAACAGAATTGCATCTCCTTTCCTTGTGTCTGTGGTCTGTGTCTAGCATTCTGCCCTTATTATCATTTGCAAATCTGTTCTATCTTGCATGGTACTTGAATCTCCTTAACTTGCTGACTCCTTCCAGATCATTAATAGATTATTAACGGGGGATTTTCACTCAAAAACATACCACTCAGCAAAGAGCACTTATTGGAATATATTATATACAGCTGATTTAATTAGAGCATTTGCATATCTAGATGTCTACTGGATATGCATGATTAATTATATACCTACAATGAATTTTGTCACTTTGCAACTAAAATCTGATTAAGAGGTACTGCAGGAACAGTGAATTGGGCATGGTGTCCCTTTTAAAAACTGCATTTATTTTATGTAGATGAATCCAAATAATTTGTGGCTCATCTCAAATGAAAGAAAACATTTGTTATTCATTTGTTACTCTAAAGGAGCCAGCGAACAGTAGAAGTCAGGAAGCTCCCACTGCCTCAGTAAAATGGCAGAAAGCAGAAGATTAGAGAATTTAAGGGAAATGGGCTCAGTTGGATTAAAGCAATTGATGGCATAAAGTTCATCAGCGTGCAAATGCCCTAAAGCATCTGGGTAGTTAAGGGTTGGGGCCAGAGGACACTAGTGAAGCAATAATGTTCCCTCTGTCTCAGAAACAATAAAATAATGCCATTTTTAGCACTGTTCTGTGGATCAATTTCCATTCAGAGCTTTTTAGCTTTATCTCAATCTCCTATGAATCTCAAAGTGAGTACCTTGTAAAGGGCTGCATAAACAGAATCTGAACAAACTCTTTGTTAGAGCTCTAATTTACCTGTCTGTTCCTCTCCCTCACTGACAAACATCTATTTCATCCAAGCTGCTCTGGAATGAAAAGATTTGGGAATATTCAGGAATCAGAAATGTTTAAATACTTTTAATGGGTTACTTTTTCAAGGCAGAAACAAAGAGATGTTGAAGAAACAAAAATGGAAGCATATATATACATATATATAAAAATATCAGACACAGCATGTCAGTTTATACATAAAATATTTTCCCACTCTTTTCTCTGAAACAATAATGTCTATGACATTAATTAATAATAAAAAAATAACCCCAAGCCCACTAACCCACCAACTCAAACTGAGAAACATACTTTGAATTTCAGTGGTCTTTTTTAAAGAAGCTATTGCATTCATATTGGGGATTTGGTGCACAATATCTTCCGGGAGAGGCTCCAGCTGAAAGAATAGAATAAAATAATATAAATATTCAATAAGCCACAGGGACATAAAACAAACTGAAACGATCTAATCCTCAGGAAAAGCTCAGCCCAAGAACTGGTTAATATGTTGCTGGTATCAGTTCTAAATGTATAGTCATGATTTTGTTTTCTGTTTTCCAGCCATGTAATTGAATTCCAAGGGGCTTTGCTATTGGCTGCAAGACTAATCTATGGAGTCTCTGAAGCAGGTGCATGTCTGTGTATTATTCATTAAAAAAATGCTAGTTATTTGTGTAATTTTTGTAGGTTCCTCACAAACCAAATTCCACTGCGTCTGTATATGCAGCTGGGCACTCCAAACAAAACCTTGCTGAAGCCGCACTGGAACCAAAGTGTGCACTCTATTATCTTTATTTTTCTGGTATTATTACATCCAACCATCTTACACATTTTAAGGTTTATAGGGGGAAACCATAAAACACAGCTGCTTTTACTAGCTTAACATTAATTTCAAATACAGTAGTAAATAAAAAAAATGGTTATGCAGATTAGCAGCAAATTTCCATAAGTAAGTTTTTACAGAATCAGCTGCACTTTAATTTCCTAGTTTTAATTGTATATTGTTTGAGTAGGGTTATATTAGCAGAAAGAGGTGTTCAGTTACTGTATAGTTATTTTTGCCCTGCAGTAGATAAATATAAAAAATAAACTGTATTTTGAATGTCACCCACATATGCTTTTTTTCCACCTTCCACACATTTTCTCCCAGGAAAAAGGGGTAAAAAATTGGGCTAAATGTTCCTCCTTGCACTGTAATAACTATATTCTCCTTGAACTATGCTAAGAGCCATGAAGCTTTTCTGCTTCCCCACATAAGCTGCCTGGCTGTGCAGGCGTGAGTCCTGAGGAGTAGCAACTGTGTCAAGGTGGACAAAAAGAGCAATATCAATACCAATCTCTCCTCTCTAAAGCTAAGGAAGTTCAACCACTGTTGACAGGAGACATCTGTACTGCAGACAAAACTCCTTTCTTAAGTATGCCTGGGTCCATTTTAAACTAGGTCAAGTGAAGCCCACCCAAGGAGCTTCCTCTGTGAAGTTAATAGTTCAGTAGCCATCATATACTGTCCTCCAGGTTGCCACTGCTGCATCGCTGCTCACCAGCTAGATAAAATCAACTTTGATCTAAACACACACAGTGGGAAGTAACTGCAGTGTGGATACTCCCTCAGTGCTGCTATTTTAAGCAAGTCAGCTACAAATCCCAAAACTTCTGGGATCCTGCCACTAGAATCAGCAGTCAGTGATACAATCGCCTGTCAGCGATAAAGACATTGCAAATATCACCAGTCCTTTGGAGTCTTGGTAACTAAAATGAATAGGGCTGCTCATGTCATTATTTCCTTAGAAGCCCATATGAGATTGCAGCTGGAAAATTTTCTTCTGGCTAGAAACAATAGCACCGTATTTTGTTTTCAAATAGCATAAATCAGTCCATTCTGCACAGTGATCAAGTGTACAGAGAAGTGCTGGTTGGACCTGACTGGGTCCTAGCTCTACTTGGTTAACAAAGAGGCCAAAGAGCAAGGAGAGTTTGTTACTACCTAGTATGTATCATGGATTAGCACAAAGACAGCAACTACATTATAAATAATATTTCAGATACTTTTGCAAACCTCGAACCACATTTACTTTATCATCTTCATAGGTGGCTCTATTTGGTAACTCTTTCAGGTGCCTGGGGGGAAACTGTGCATTTATGAAAATGCCAACCAACAGATCAAGCTTTACAGATTTTAGAGTAATAATCCATATAATAAACTTAATAATACACACCTTGAGTTATGCAGACAAATAGCATTTGCCTTATTACTAATAATTCTCTGTTTAAAGTAATCTATCATTTGACCACCAAGAATACAAAACCCTGAAGTTCTGTTTGGTCATGCTGGGTGCAGGAACACATAAGGGACAGCAAAGAGTAGTTTAAGGTTCTGTTTCATCAATTTCCTAATTCCTAAGGCTTTGATGACCAATTCACTTCCCTGAAACAGAACAAAATAGCTCCAGGCCATAGCAATAGGAATAATAGTAAAATGTATGGAATTGCCAGACTGCAATATGTGAGAGTTGTGTCTGGGTTTGCCCTTTGAGTATAAGATTCTTTAGGCAGACCTTTTGTAGCAATTGTATGCAGACCCTTTGTACTAATTATTAACATGGGAACAACTGATGTAGAGACAGTTAGACGAGATTTTATATAAAAAGGTGGATATTTTGTTGCCCTCCTTAAAGCTGGATTTTTGCAAGAGCCAAAACCCAAAAGGTTTGATTTTTCCTAATATATCAAAACCACCTCTTTATTTATCATATAGAATTTATTCAAAAACAAGTAGGCTGCCTTTGAATATCTAGACATATAAGGTGAATATTTAGAAATTGCAAATGTGTTTTTAGAAATCAGTATAAGCTCATGAACCCTTAAAAGAAGAAAAAGGGTAAAACATCCAACACTTATTCCAATTATTACTCCATCTGTTAGCACTACTAGCAGTTTTGTAGGTAATGTGAGTATAATGGTCATGTTTGATCATTTCCTTAGCTCTTTATACCACAAAACTTTCATTTTATATTCCAAGCTTGGCTGAGGCAGGCCCCTAAGCCTTTCTGTCTCCTCATCCTTAACTACAGCCCAACAGACCTTGGACCCCCTTTCATATCAGGGAAATTTTATCAGACTCCACAAATAAATTCATTACATCATATATCCTGCTCAGCCCAAAATGCAGTTCCATTACAAAAACACTGCAGAAATAAAGTCAGTGGGTTATGGCAGCTATTTCTATACACTTTGAAATGAGACTGCCTGCATTCAAAAAGAGGATTCTGTTGGCAGTTACCCACTGGTTGCATACAACTGCATAGACACAGAGGTGTCCCTGGAAAACATCAGCAGTTAGACCCAACACTGAACAAAAGAAATTACATTTGGCATATATGGCACCATCGCCTTCCCTCCTACACCTACTGGCATTCAGATCCTGAAGTCTATTAAATCTGGAGGTTAACAGAAAAGAAGCTGTAAAGAGCACTGGAAATACACCATCAGGAAAGAAATCTTTCAGAGAAGAATAGCTCAAGTATGCAGAAATAACCAAACCACTGGAGAGACGCTTTGGACCAGACACAAAGGGTCACATTTTCAAAGCTTTTACATGGCTGAATTGGGCTTTTGTGTCCAAAGTAGATGAAAGTAGAAACTGTGTCCACTAATCATTTTCAAAGTAGGAAAAACAATGTAAATGGGCAAAAAATCACTTGGAATGCCAAAATCTGCCAGAGACATATCAACAGATGTTTGAAGAAGGAATTAATGATGGAAATTTCATGTGCCCAGAAAGGGATCTGAATTGATCCCTGGGAACGTGGAGAGAATCTGAAACTACGGCAATCTGTATTGAGCTGAAAATTCTAGCAATATCCCCATTGTCTTTAGCACTGCCATGTTTTAAAGTACCAAGATTAGCTTCTGTAAAGAATGTTGCAGAGTGCAGTTAGAGATTACTGACTAGTGAGGCAAGTGTAAGCGTAAGGTAAGGAGCACAGAGAATCTGCCAGAAGCAGAGGAAGGGGAGAAGGCAGGCAGGCTCCTCAGGGATTCCAGGGCTGCAGGGGAAGAACCACAACCCCCTTTTCTTGGTTACACTGTGTAAAAAACCTATCAGCGTAAGGACTGAACTTTATGGCTCTTAATGTTGCCTATGACTACAGAAGATTAAGCACAAAGATCTCACAGGTCCTCTTATATTATGTGTTCTTAAATTAGCAATCTTCTCAGAGTTTCTGCACTCTGTTTACATATAGACACTTTAGGCAGGTATTTTTGTGATCAATGGTTACAATGCAGTAAATAAACACATCACATTTCACCAGGGAATAAGTTCAAAGACACCAAGGGTCATTAGGGTCATTAGCACCTGCTAGCTCCTGAAAACCAAGTGATACCTTGGAATTATGTAATTTTGGAATCAGAACATTCTCTGTTTCTTTGGCCAAACCACTTCCTGACTCACACTTCCCACCTTGGGAACTTCGATGTCACCATGCTGACCTCTGGCACACACATTGCTCCAGTTTCCTATCCCATCCAGATCTCTATTTCTAGACTCTGGGTTTATGCACGCAGCAGGTGACAGGTGTTTAGACTCGGTGTTAATTATTTTCTAGTATTAGACTCAGATTAACAATGAGGATGTGAGACTTTGGGCAGTTTAAAATTGATCCCAGGCCATATTCACTTCCACGAATATTTCCATTTTGGACAGAGAAATGCTTACCTGTCCTGGTAAATAACCCCTTCTAACACCATCCAGGCCCTCTTGGCAGAGCTCACTGCCTAGCTGGCAAGCAGCCCCAGATTCACACTGAATTCCACAAAGGAGAAAATGCCAACTTTTCATCATCGGCAGGAAAGCTGCAGAGTATGAGCTTTCCACTTAAATTACCATCCCCTCCTAAATGCCAGCTCAACAGATTGCGAGAAAGCAGCACATACTTCACACTCTGCAAGAAAATTGTCCGGTGTAAGTTTTCAAGCATGCTTGGGAGCCAACCAATCACAATGTTTTGTCAAATTCTGCTTCAGACTGAAATTCAAGCCAGAAGAATATTTACTAGAAGATGTTAAATTTAGTCACTTAAAAATGTTTTTACACTTGGGGCCAAATTCAGCCTTGGACGCCACATTCAATGAGAGCAGACTTGCATCCTCTCTGTGCCTTTGCTGCAGGGTCCTGCTGGGGAGAGACACTGTGGACTGCAATTCTCTGCTTCCTCTGTGCAAAGAAGAGCACGACCCCATCTGTGACTAATTATCACTTGTTACAGACCACAGAAAACTTCTGTGCCACGGGGAGCTAAGAGATACTGCCCAAACCTGTAGGCAGATCAGAGGGACCATGATGTACGACTGACTTCTGAGCCCCATGGAGATACCACACCTGGCTACTTTAAAGGGGGTGGGATGAAGGGAGAGCTAAATCCTTAGGTTTTGACTCAAAGAGTTTTGCACTTGAAAGAATACTTTCCTACTCCTTCTGGCTGCAGAAGAACCTCTATCTGAATGCAGTAATTTTGGAAATGAAATGTAGGTTTTAGCATACTGGACTCAAAGAAAGCCCATGCCCAAGGACTTTTAAAATCCAAGTAGTACCTCTTCAAAAATAATGTGGAGAAAAGAAAGCAGAACATACCCTTACGAGTCTAGAGTAGTATTACTCACCATCACCAGGACCTGAAAGCTCCTTATAGCATCAAAGCTAGGATGGTCAAAATAGTGTGGCATTTCCATACTTCACAATTAAGATTTTGGGGGAAAATCTCAATAGTCAACCCAGCTTTCACAGACTTCTTGGAATAAAATATAAATCTTAATATTCAATGGTTTTCATAATTGAAGTAATATGTATATCTATATATACTTTAAAATGAGTATTTAAATCTATATAACCAATGTGTGAAAAACCATAGAATCATTTAAAGAGTGTCACGATAAGTGAAAGAATTCAATTTTCAGCATGCATATCATAATCTCAGAAAGGCTTAAAAGCAATGATTCTCTTGGAATTATCTGAATGCATCTTTTCCTTTGTTTTGACAGATGCTCTTTTAATGGACCAGTTCTCAAATCATGTTGAGAAAATTCATGGATATTTTAAGGCAACTGATGGTCATCTTGCCTTTTCACCTTCCAGAAGGTTTTCCATGTTTACATTTTGGATTTCAAGGGAATCCAGCTGCTTAATCTTTTCTCACCCCTTAGGAAGATTTCCTTCCAAGGAGATAACCTACAGTGCTTCTAATTAGGTCTGCAAATGGTCAAATGGATTTTTCTCAAAGTGACATGGAAACTTTCTGCTTGTAAAATAGAAACATGGAGAGGAAAACCTTGAAAATATTCTAAAAGTAATTTTACATGTAAACTGTCTAACTAAAAACAGATCTTTACAAAATTTATCCTTAATTCTATAATATCCTTTTTAATTTGTTTATTATTTAAGAAGGTATTCACACACCCAAACCAAACTAAGCCTTTTCAGGTACTATAGGGTGTCTTGCCCTCTTTCCAGTTGCTGTCAGAGAGTGTGTGGATCTCCTCTAAATTCTCTGGTACTTATACCAGTCCTTCCATGCTCAAATTATTTAAAGAAGATTAATTTGATAGAGAATTATTTTCCAAGTGTCTTCACTCACTTTTTTCTAAGGGAAGAGTGAGAAGTTATCTTATTAAATAAATCCCTAAGCTATAAGTCATGTATAAATTAAAATATATCTATTTTGGATGTCAACCTGTTTCCCTTCTCGATTCTCTGAGAGAAACTAAGAAAATAAGGCATTTTGGACTTGTAAATTTAATGTTACCTCTTAGGTAACATATCAGACCAGCGTTCCATGGAAGTTGTAAGCTGTGGCTAGTTTTAGAATTTTTGTTTAAGTGTTATTCTGTTGGTAATAGGACACATAAAGCAGTGAATTTCTGTATTGAAAAGTCCTGGCCAAAAACAACAAAAGAAAAGAAAAAGTTTTCAAAAAGCTCTGCAAAATGTTTATGAATTCTAATCCTCAGCACATGAATAAATACATCTGACAAACTGCAGGGTACCTCACAAAGGCCTTTCCCAACCTTTCTAATTTGAGTTCAAATACGTGTCTAGTGTTTAGACCTGAAATTAATCTTGCCAATGTTTTTAAACTAGGGGTGCAGCATATACCATTATTTGTAAAAGTGAAAGACAGACAATAAGTTATAATCATCCTATTAATCACCTGTAAAGAATTGCATTCAGGGAAGAATGCATTCTGAAATTATACTAATTAGTTGTTTAAAGAAAAAAAAATTCCTTCCTTGGCAGAGCACACTTGGAGTTTGCTGTGCAAGCTCATGAAAAGTATGCTGAAATCAAGCAGTGTATATGCTGTGGGCCATGTGGTGCATATTGCCATAAATCTATTTCTAACTGCTAACTAGGTATCACACTTCCTCATTAGTGTCTGCTCCTTGGCAACACCTTTACTTATTCTTTTAAGCCAATGTCAGTTTCTTATGGTGCTCTTGGTAGCAACATCCTCTCTGGAGTACTTTTCTTCAGAGCCATAGCTTATTTTGTCTTTGAAATTCTGCTGCACCAAACCATTTGATGCACATCCCAGAAGACGACATTGTTAGAAAAAGGACATGAGAATAATGCTTATTGCCTGAGACGTTTCAAGTTATTAAGGACCATGTTCTTTTACAAGCGAATTAAAAATGACTGCATGGGGTTTTTTGTATTCATTTTCATTCAGTGATGGCCTAAATAGTAGTTGGGTGTGATAAAGTGGTAAAACAAAATAAGGCAGTTTCCATAAATGGGTAGCACCACCAAATGGTCATAACTGGATAGAGGGACCCAGGCACCTACACAGAGGAGGATTCATAACACCATCAGTGTAGTACCATTCACATTAGTCCCACAAGGCTGCAAACCTCAGGGAATGGGTTTAGAAATGCTATGAAAAGCCACTGATGTTGTAAGTTACTATCACAGGAAAGATGACAACAGAAATATCAATGAGAGTGCCCTGGAATGGCAGCTGATCAGAAAGGCAATGCTGCCTTCACTAAGATTGTCAAATGCCTCAAGCTGGGTTATGAAATCCATATTTCAGTACCTAAATAAAAGAACTAACACTGAGCTGAGCAGCTTTTTTAATAGCATATACCACCACATTGGAAAACTTTCCTTATGGAGTTTCTCAAAGGTGACAGTAGATAAAACCCATGGAAACCTTTCTCTTTTTTTCTCTGGTGTCTGCTTTTCAGAAAAAGCTGTCTGCTTTTTGAAAAAGCTAACACTTTATTCATTGTATGTATAATGCAAAAAATAATAAGCATTGTTGATCTGCCATAAAGATGAAAAGCAAAGGTTTAAAAGAACACTTAGAAAATTCTTCTACCCAGAAAACTATCCATCAGAAAACACATTACTTCACCTTATTCACATAGGTGAAGCCTTGAAGTGGAAGGGAACTGGCACACTAGCTTGCAATTTGGCACTAATACATTTGATTGGAGAGATTATATAGCTATTAAGACTTCCCCTGAGGGGGAGACAAAGTAGCACACTCCACTTTATAACAAGACCTTGCAAAATTCACAATTTATAGTAAAGGCTTTTGTCCCTTCATAAATTATTTTGGCTGCAACTTCAGCAATTTTTTCCCTTCTCACTGTGTTTATAGGATAAAAGATATTTTGTAGTGGACAGCAGAAAATTTTTCACTTATCTTGCATTTGTATACATAAATAGCACATACTCATATTTACTTAGTCTTATAGTCTCCTCCCAAGAGTTGCTAACATGTATATAACATATTTGTTTATATATGCAGTGTTTGATATCTCTTGGAAATTCCATTTCAACTGTATACAGATCAACCTGAATCTTCATTTATAAGTTTGTTTTTTTTTAAATCTTGTACACATTTTAATTTAAGTTTCAGAAGTGAAGTGTCAAAATACTGCAGAATATGTACCTTTGTAATATCCAGTTTCTGAGATTACCAGTTACCTTGGAAAAGACATTTTTTTTCCATGATAGATGGCTAAAAGGTCCATTCCTAATAGATGATATGCACACCAGTGACTACCAATGATGTCAAGTCTGGTATTCAGAACATCACTAAATCAATTGGGAGTTTTTAAATATTACTGAGAATTGGGAATAATTTAGGCGTACACTAAAAAATTTGTATAATCATCTAATTTAGAGGTATATATGCAAACCAGGTCTGCTCATTTCTAAGACATATTCAAATTCCATGGTTTTTATGCCAAATGAAAAAAGGACTGACACTGTTATTACTAGAAGGATATCAAAGACAGCAGCTTCAGCAAGCCTTGATAATTCTCTCCAGCTACTATGATTTATGTTTTACCTCGTTTCCTAGAAGGGCATTTATACAGGCTTCAGAGGCATCACAGATGGCAGTAAGGTCATGTCCTCCCTCCAGTGCCAGCACCACGCGGCCGTCTGCCAGCTTCAGCAGTTGCTTGGTTAGGTGACCAAAACCTGTTATTCAAACACAGGAGTGCAAATAATTAAAGCAGAACAGGCATTGCAGGCATGTTTCACATCTGCTGGATGAGAATGTGAAAAGCTCTGGAATATTGTACAGGAGCATAGGATATACTTAGTCCAGTATCCTGTTTCTGACCATGGCCCACACCAGATGATCTGGAATTAGTATACATGATTTTTTATGAGGCACATGTGAGATAATGTCCTTCGTGCTGATCCCTCACTGCTGGACATTACTTGAAACATGACGAAGTCTCTTTTCTTACCTTTGTTAACCATTATCAACCTGGATTCTCTTACTATTTGCATACCAATGTGACATATACCCATGTTATTTAGAGAGATCTGATATAACCCTGTTCACTTATGGCATTGATATGACAAATAATATTTGTAGTTAAACTATGAGCTATAATTAAAAATAAGTGTGCTTTTCAAATGGAATGATGAAGGGTTTTTTATTTAAAAGTTACTTCTTCCTTTGTATTTGAGGTTTGAGAATCATGCAAAATTATGGACTAAGAGATAGTGGAGACATATGTTACCTCTTAGCTCCATCTTGAAGTGTTTTTGGAAGCAGCACTAATAACTTTAATTCAGGGTTTTGGTATAAGCTGAAACTGTCTAGAACTTCGTAGCTATCTCTACCAGTATCGCTTACTCCTGACCAGTGTTCTAAGAAACTCCACACCATAGCCAAAAATGATGGTACTTCATTTTCTGTGGTGATCTATAACTACACAGACATTACCACAAAGTTTTCATCTGTGATTCAAATAAGGTTAATTTATTACATTTTTAATGACAAGAAAAATTGCATGAAATATGTCAATTTGGAGTGAAGATTTTTGGAAGAATTTTTGTGGTAGTTTCCTAGGACAGCTATTGTTTTTGTTTAATCTCTTTTAAGTAAGAAATTATAAATAAAGATTTGAAACTATTGACGTTAAATAAACATCACATCTTGTTCTTAACTCTTCCACTTGATCTGTACTAGTTGCTTCATTGATGGTCATCACTACTCATTCCAGTGCATTTCATTTCCTTAAACAAAGCATTAGATGGTACCTGCTAAACCTTGGAGTTCTATAAAGACATGAAAATCAACATCTTTTTACTATGTTCCAGTGAAGAAGACCACCAAAAATTAAAACAGTGACAATTACAAGCGTATTTTCCAGACAAATTTTCCAAACTCCCGTTTAGTTCTGTTTTCATCTTAGGATGTAAAATGGACATCTTTGTTAAGCACATGTCCAACTGTTTTTAGAACAGGGACTTTAATGATATCAAATCTGGATTAGCTGTAATGACAAAAGAACCCAAAACAGCAAAACTCCTCTACTTGCCCCTTAACATATAGACGATAATAAAAACACTTGAGGTGAAATATTATTTTCTTGAGCCACTGCCCAATCTTTTGCACCCTAAAAGTACTGCAGTTTTGATTCTAGCAAAGTACCTACACTGTGGTTCAAATTACATAAAGGGCTGAATAACAAATAAAACCTTAAACTCCCATTTAAATGCAACCTTCCCTCATGAAAAAAAAGAGAACTTTAAAAACCCCAACTAACAACCTCCCTCCTCTCAACAAAAGGCCAAATTTATACAGGATAATAAAAGTGAAGGAAGGAGTGGAATGAGGATAACCTTTGATCTTTAGCCAATTTCTTCTGTCTTTTACCTACAGAATTTATTTCTGTCTGCATATTACACATGAGATCTTTGGGTCCATAAGAAGAGAGTGCCAACAGTGTAAAGTGAGTCAAAGATACAACATTTACAGGAAATGAAGAAGAATGAACAGGCGCAGGCTCCCCGCATCTCTAATTCACCCTTTGATTCTGTGAGGAATCCAACAGCATTTTTAAGATGACATTATCCTTTGTGCTATACAGATTCTACAAAGGGAAAGCTCTACCATGTTTCCACCTCACATTGGAGAATTTTGTATGACTGCAAATATTGCTATCTCCACACTGCAATCTTCTGAGGTTTGTATGGCAATAAACATAAAGACTCTTCCTATGCCCTTTCTTCTTTTAGACTACCATACATAATATAACCCATGGACATTGTTGTAATATTAGTTTGTCTGCTTGGTTTCCTAACGATTTTCCTACTATCAATGCTATAATAATCACCCCTGACTGAATCAGGATGCAATGAGCAATACAGAAAGCATCTTTCTGAACAGAGATCACAAGATAAATTTTTGCCAACCCAAATTAACATGATGGGGCTTTTCTTTAGTCTAACTACCCTGCGAAAGTAAAGGTGATTTGCTAGAAAGTGAAGAAATAACTTTAGTCAACAGTACCAACATTGCCAGTGACTGGATAAGTTATGGAAATTCTTAACAAAGAAACTTGGATCCCATGTCACTGCAGCAACTTAGGAAAGATGTTAGCTTCCTCAAGGAAATCCCCTGGAGTGCAGAGGTAAGAAAATGGAAAGAAAGGAATCCCAGTCAAGTAATAGTTTTAAGATGGGCTGTAGTTCATGCCAAACAATTAATGAAAACAAGAAGAAAATAGTAACAAGCACCATTCAAAGAATCCCTCATCTCCCCTGATATAAGGAGATCAAGCACTGGCCAACTCAAGGTGAGAAAGGAGTCAGACAAGCATTTTGAATCCTGGGTCTTCCAACTCACATGAATATCTAGAAATCAGCAGCACTTCTTGGTTCTTCTACTGTACCTGCTGAAATCTCCTTGTAAATGTGCTCAATGATTTTGAATTTCAGAGAAGCGCAACATTTTTTAAAATTAGGCTCAGGCAGTGTGTCAGGATATTGTGAGAATGGTTTTGTGCCAACTATTATTTTCATAATTTCTGTAATTTAAACATTAAAACTTCTTGCTTTATCAACAAATCTAACATTAGGGTATCCTGGTAGAAGTTACAAAAGCACTTAATATTCATTTGCTATTATCCTATTAAATATTGCCATTAACCTTTGATTTTCACAAAAAACAAAACACTACTAAGTAATTCTGAAATTCCTACTCATCAAATGTTGTATATTTTCTTCACAAAAAAAATCTGTGGGTGCACAATTGTACATTCAAGCAGAGAAGACTAGATGAAGACTGTAACTATTGTTATTTGCCAACCTTTGAAGTAAAAATATAACATTTAAAAAAAAAAATGTAATTTTTAATAATACTTTTTCCCCTCCTCCAGTACTATTATTGGAGGACATAAAATACTCAGACTTTTATAAGAAATTATTCTATTGTAGGAAGGTGGAAAGAGAGAAAATAAATTTTCTATTATACTAATGAGGAAGTTGTCAGGCTGTTATTGAAGGACACAGTGTGCTGATCACTTGAATTGTCATCTAAGCAAGTAATTCTTCTTTTAGTGGACTGATGGAATGATGCCCCTGTAAGGACCCTGTTTTTTTTCTGTTTGTAACAGATAAGCTCCCCCCCACACTCTTTGTAGTTCTGCTAAGCAGCAAGGAAAGGCATGGGTGAGGTTACTGAAGCCTCGTTTGATCAGAGTCACTGAAGCAACTTTACTGTACCTGGACTTGCTGAAAACCAAAAAACCATATAAAAACCCTATAAAAAGATAATCCAGAGTTATTTCAATTTTCTTTTGCTGTTTTTGCAGTATCCTTACTCTGATAACCTGAAATGGACAGTGGCAAACAGAAGGCAGGTAAAACACCTCTTATCCAGGTCAGTTCCCCTACGACAGGCCCATTACACAACCGTGTGTTGTGTTATGTATGGTTGAAGTAAAGCTAACAAGTCAGAGTTCGTATGGACAGCCTCCCATTTTGCAAAAGAAGCATTTGAGAATGAAGACAACTTATGAATGTTATTTTTTTTGCATCCTTTCCTCAGTGGACAGGGAAAGGAACCATATGGATGGGGTGAACTCCCAGCCAGCACTGCAGCACTCCTTGTTTGCATAAGCAGTCATATATGCAATGCAATTTGCTTGCCAGCAAACGTGCAAACACCCAGTTAGTGGGGACTAAACCTGCCTCAGCAGAAGAGAGACTCCTTCCCTCTCCCCCACTGTGCATCAGGAGAGCAGATGTCTCCTGAACAGTCATTTTTTTGGGTGACGGCAGGCTGAACAAAGCCGTGTTGCTGGCCCTTGCTCACTGGGGATGGCTGGTGAAGAAACAAGGACACGTCAACAACTGAAAGGTTGGAGAAGCTTTGGAGTTATGGAGAAAGCATCAGCTTTCTCAGCCTCAGCAGCAGGCCCCCAACAGCTCTTTTGGATTCAGTGTCTTAAAAGCTACAACCCAACCCTAAATTACAGGCAGAGTTCTGGTGAGCTCCTCTGGATACTCAGAGCAGCCTGGAGAGGAATAGATGTAAAACACAAAACCTCCACAGTCTCTGTTCTGGACCTCCAAGCATGTATTTAACTATTATTTACCATTTAATCATGTCATTACTCTCTAATTTACTTGAGAATGTGTTTTCCTCTCATTAAAACTGTTGCGATGATTGCTGCCAAAATTCTACCCACCAGTGTTCTGTGCTCCTTCCCTGTGGTTCCTTCGTGACTATTTGATTAATTTTCATTGATATTCTTCCAACAATAGCATCTAAAATTAACTGGGTCAGTTTTTACATAACTTCCTGAGTCACCAGGCTACGTGTCCTAAATAAATAAGTCCATACAGGAGTCAAATGATAATTTACCCTTCCAGCACTAGTAGGGGCTGGGACATTTTACAAAGCTTGTGTTCTATGATAAGAGGACATATTTTATTCTCAGCTCTTAATTCAGGACGTTTAATTCAATCAAAACTTCATTTGGATGAAGTCAGAGACTTGATTCAGTTGGCAGGACATGGCCTTGAGTGAGGGGGAAAAGGAGATTTTAACGCCAAATACATTCTTATGAAAAACATTTTCCAAATGGTTGAAATTACAATTGTTAGTGTTGAGGTACCTGAATTTAAATGGTACATTGGCCTCCAGGCATTAGCTGCTGATTTCTTGCTTTTAATAAAGGAGAAGGAAGCTCAGTAACACTTCAAATTACATGTCTCAAGCAGGCATTTAATTTATATTAAATTAGACAGTAATTGTATGTTAAATAAATAGCAATAGTCTCAGGAACACATTTTTATAGAATAACAATTTATGTAATAGATGTTTTTATTGCATGCCTTTTAGGTCTACAGTAATATGTTTTTCATAATTAGCTGCTCTTTAGCTGTTACACTGAACATAACTTACTAAATCTCTATTAATTTATATTCAAGGACACATAGGATACCTCTTTGAAAGTCAAATACTGCAAACCTGTCTCGCTACAGGAAGAGGTTGCAATGCTCAGTAAGATAGTATTTTCAACTCACTTGGGATATGGATGCATCCAAGTATGTCATACAGTCCATAGCATTTGGTTAGTCCTTCAGTAGGGAGGGATTTGTACACCTTCACCACACAAAGCAGCATTGAACACCAAGAAAAATGCTCCTCAGAGAAAACATATGGATGAAGAACACTCCCCCAAACTCTTCCAGTTAATTCATGGTAAAAATAAAAAGAAGGCATTTCTTTTGTAACTTGCATTACCAAGCTTTAGGGATTCTGCACCCTCCAGGAAAGGTCATGGTAATGTACAAAATAATTACGAAGTTTTCAGAACTGTTATAGGGCTATTATGTGGATTCAGAGGGAAAATATTCAACCACAGATTTCAGCTGCCAAAGTCAAAGCAGGAACCTTTGGATATTCCCAAAACTGCCTGGATATTTTTAGCCCTGTTCTTACTAGCTCTTTGCTCTGCACCTTCCTTTCTGCTCCATTTCCTTACATTTCCTTCATCTCCGCCCCTTCTTATAGCTGGCCCAAGTAATAATTTCTTCACTGTCCTACTATCCTTTCTCTGTTTTTTTATTTTGCTTCCTATTTAGAAAATCCTCTACTAAGTGAAGCCAGACAGGATGCAAGATGATCCATCCAACAGAGATTTTCTCTGTTTTTTCAAGAACAAGTAGTTCTGCATCAGAAAGGAGAAGCCAGAAGAGAGGAGCTGTAGGACTTCACATGGCAAGGGAGTATTTCAGAATGCTGGATTCAGATCTCTCTGAAAAAGGCTGTTGCTTCATCTATGAG
Organism: Eopsaltria australis; assembly: GCA_034509425.1. Taxonomy (NCBI): domain Eukaryota; kingdom Metazoa; phylum Chordata; class Aves; order Passeriformes; family Petroicidae; genus Eopsaltria; species Eopsaltria australis. Next base: position 241,987 of record JAVTVJ010000099.1, read on the forward strand.
GTGAGGGGATTCTCCACAGAGTTTGGAGAACTTTTTTTCTTTTTTCCTGGAGACTAAAAACCCTCTAAAGGGATTCTATAGAGATAGACTAATAATTATCTGTGAAAATCTGTCCCACATACTGTGAAGTCTGCCAAGCTGATAGAGCATGTGGTATTACTGTTATCATAATAACTTCTTCCAAATCTGATCAAATTGCCTGATTAAACTGATATACAATATATGCATCTGATGTTACAAGTTACAGATGATTATATCTCCAAATCTGAGTCTAGACTCAGTAAGGGGTTGGCTAAAAAACAAGACATCTGATAAAAAAATAATTCAAAGTATGAGGAATTTGTTTCTAATCCACACTGGAATGAAAATCAGATACTACTATTGACTATCCAAATAAATCAGTAAGCTTGATTAAGTTTGGAGAAGTTTATTATAATGCTACTGCCTATTAAATCAACTTGACACATTTTAAAAATATGCCGGGCAAAGTTTCTGCTGTTATACATGAATAGCTGAAATGTGGGCACTGAGTTACAACTGAAAACAATCTGTTGGGAAGATCTAGCCTTATTTCTTTTTCTAACTGATGAAAAGCCAAGTCAGTTAATGCTGAATTTACCCAGGAGGCTAACACACAGGATCTGATTTAAACCCCAACACTCAGAAGCTAAGGACTGACTGCCATTTTCTGAAGATGGTCTACAATATTCTGCCAAGAAAATCAACATGGACTAAAGGATCTTTCCAACTTACACAGTTTCTCAGAGGGTAGAAACTAAGGCTCTCACTTTATTCTCAGTCATTTACTGACCATACTACATCAACATATCAGATTAAATTAAGAGCTCATTCCTTAGCCAGTGTTAATCAGCATATTGGTATAGATAACGGTTTATCTAAAGACCTAGCCTCCAGATGTGGACCATTCATCATTCCAAGGCTGGTGACATACATACAATAAGCATATCAGGGAGAGGTTCTTGTAGGTGGATAGACCTGAAGTAAACACTCTATTTCCTGACCAATCTGGCAACAAGTTTCCTGGTGAACTCAGTATTAGTATCAGAGGTCTAGTGCCCCTCAGGATTTGGATCAAATTGTTTAATAAACATAATTTTATAAAATCAGAAGGGAATAAGGAACTGCATTTCTAAGGGATTACTGTACATCTTATATAGTTATTCACTTTCCCTCTGGCCCTGTGCCTATTAACCCCACCTGACATATGCTATAATCACCCAGAAATGCACTGCCTGTCACCACTTATTGAAAAGGTAATGTGTAAAACTTGCTAAAGGAAATGGTATTGAAACAAGGATTGGGGTCTGACTCCTTACAGTCTTCTGTTTAATTGCAATTTCCAAGTAAAATACATTGAGCAACATTCTATTATGCTGTTCTATTACAAAAACGTGTAACAATTAAGGATGTGATTTCAACCCAGACAACAGCCCTTTTGTACCTTTTCATACTATTAAAAGGACACACAAGTGCCTTTAAATGGTGAAACTGTAAAAGCAACTGTAGCTACCATTTGAATGACATAGGTGACTCTATCCAGCCTTCTCCATGAATAGAGAAGTTATGTCAGAACCTTGTCAGTCATGCTATTACTCAGCAGAGTTTGCAGGAGCCTTAACCTGCTGGGAGCACAAGAAAAGGTGGCAGGGAGCTGAACAGGCCTCAGGTGAAGGCAGGACTGATGCCACTTTGTTCTCATGCACAACAGGTAGAAATACGCAGAAGAAATTTTTATTTTCTGGTCTCTTTGTTTCCACAGAAATTCTACCACACCACATCATCCCTCCCCTCACCTCCCCCACCCCCCTTCCCCTAGTCCCCTATAGCTCGCTGGTTCCTCTGTCCAGCCTGGAGAAGTACGACAGATTCCAGCTGGCTATATTTCCAGGAATGCCCCTGTCCCCAGGGCACTCTGGCAGCGTCCCATAAACACTTAGCCAGAGAAACTGCGGCCTGCGTTGTGGTGCAGGAACGGTCCCGTTTAGCTATCGGCTCAAGATGAATAACGAGAGGGCCCTTGGAATGCCTTTAATTCTGAGTGGCTTTATTGCAGGGTCTTCACACACAGAGGAGAGGCAGGATCCAAGAGGGCGAGGGGCCCTCAGACACAGACTTAAGAGTTATCACGTACAACCAATCACCAGGGGGTCTGGGGGAGGATAGGGAAGGTCCAGAGTTACTTGGTCCTATGGGATGGGGAAGGAAAGGGGCCCAGGAGATAACAGGGAAAAAAACAAAGGCTCTTGGGGGGAGGGAGGAGATGATGGACACCAGCAGTGGCTACTCTGGTTTGTCCTGGGTTAAACCATGGTCACTTCATGTTCCAGGGGTTTCCTATCTCCTAGGAACTTTCTCCACCAGTTATCTTTCTCCTTTTCTAAGTCTTCTCCCCCTGAGGTTTCTAAGGACACATCCACAGCAGCTACAGTCCCCCAGGAAATATATATGAGAATAAAATATTTTCTTAAAATATTGAATATCTCATCTCTTCCAACACACAGTTATCTGTAGGAGTCTTTCTGTGACATTCTGCAGCCCAGTGGTGACCCACCAATTACTGCTTGAGTGCTAGTGCTTCAGAAGCCTTATGGAGTTCTTTACTCAGTTGTTTTCTACTTAGAGAAAGTTAAAACAATAACCATAAGGTGACTTGGGTGAAAAATGCCTTCAGGTGGCTGAGAAGTCAAGGAGTACTACTTTCTGGATTTTCTCAGAATGAGGAGTGGAATCACTCCTGATTCTGCAGGATTCATATATAAGAAAACTGCCACTATCTCTGCTGTTACCATAGCATGAGAGCAGTATTAAGGGAAGCTGGAAAACCTAAAATAATTGGTAATCTTCATTGAACAATAGAAACATCAGGACAAACAATGAAATTTCTGTGCTACACTCAGACCTAAATCCAGCTAACTAGTGTCAAGGTAATTTGAGGACTCCAGATGTTGTTGCAGCTGCAACAGTCATCTTAGTCATTCTCCTTAAAAGTGGGAAGTTCACAACAGGGCAAAAACCATTCATTCCACATTGAGGTACTGTTTCTTGAGCAGCAACAGTAATTTCTTCTTCAAGGGAAAACAGTACATCAGTTTTTTTAGCTGGAGACACTGAAAATCTACTACCAGAATGGCTACTGTTTCTCCCTCCAGAGTTTTAACATTTAGAAGTAAAATAACCTGCTCCGGTGGCTCAAAGCTCTCTAGTGGCTCTAGAATCTTAGCAAATAAGGTATATCAAATTGCAACACCAGGATTACATTTATTCTTTGCTCTGATGAAAGCTGAAGAGCCACAGTAGCTGAGAGTTTGGTCAAAATTATCCAAATTTCATAGCAAAGCCACTTAGAAACCCTAGACAAGAAAAGCCTTCCACTGTCTCACTACAAATAAACAAACAGGAAAAAATATCAAATTCAGAACAGTTCCACTCATTAGGGCACGAACTAGTCACTCCAGCAGAGGATAAACTTTCTAGTCATTCTCAGTTTTGGCCAAAGTGCTGAATTAATTTCATAAAATAAATGGCCACGTACCAAAATTTTAGCTTCTTCCCACTGGTTTTACCTAGATTATAGTGCTAGAAACTATGTTGGGAGGAATTAATTAATATTAATTACTCATGAGAGACAAAGATGAAAGGAAAAAAGGGACATGAGAGAATTGGTAAAAGGATAAAAGTGTTTGGTTAATAAAAGACATTAAACAGGAAGACAAATAAATATGCTTGTGACAGACAATAAATGCATGGAAGGATGAGCAGGAAAAAAACAAATGTATGTATGAAACTACACACTGTCAAGGAAATAGATTTTCTTATAACCATCAGAAAGGGTCAGAAAGTAAAGAGAGCAGAGAAAGTTTATGAACTTATTTCTACAGGGGGATGCAGAGCATTTTTGAATTTTTCCCCAGGGATATACTTTTGTATCCTTTATTTGCAGAGAAAGGTGAGACAGTGCCCAGTAATATTAACATGGAAATCATTCAGCTTTTGGCTGCAGCAAACTTCGCATTCCTCGGTGATAAGTTTCTTACTGAAAAAAGGTCTAAGCACAGGCAGCTGGCACAGTGCTGGGTGACAGATGTGGGCAAAAGTGTTCATGATAACACTCAAAGCAATTAAAACATTTAAATAAGCAGGCACTTGACAACAGGCTGGTCTCCCTAGGAGCAACCACATCACTTGCCATTTATTCAGACATACTACCATACTGTCACAGAGACAAAATCTGAAGTAATCCAATGGCTGCAATGGATTTATATTTCTGGAACTGTGAGCAAAACTTGGCCTATTAAAAGCAGACAGTTTTCTTCTCTTAACCATAGTAAAATAAGTATAGAAATTGTGAACTAAATACACATTAAAGCTCAAATGCATATTTTGAGACCCACATTTTATCAACCAGAACAGAAATTTTAAGTGAATGCACAAGTCTCCTGAACTCATCTGGACTTGAGGAACCAATAGCAGTTGCTCCTTTTAATCTTTTAGCTACTTATATATCTTCCCAGACCATCCCTTTTTCTAATGGGTCATCACAAATAAACTCAAAATACCATTCCATAAAGACAAATTTTTAGTAGCAGTGGAAAAGGTGGCTCCTATCTCTTTCCCAGGTGATGTATGACTCCATCTCAAGCTGATGAGCCTCGGCATATACCGTCCAACCTGGAACAGCTCAAAGATGGCCTGGAAGTCTTTTTAACAAAGACAACAAACAAAGAATTTTTTTTTCTTTTTCTTGTACCCAATATTAACTCAAACAGTAAATTCTTGTATTTATTATAACACTTGAAAGGGCTGAATGCTCAGATCTGAATAGAAAACATGTCTGAGGACAAATGCTTGCAGGTAGGTAAAGAAAAAAGTAATTTCCAAACTTAAGATGATTTTTGGCAGCAATAACTATTAATAAAAAACATTTCTTTAGTGCTAAAATCTTTATAAATCAGAGTAAGATCTGGATGTTGCCAATTCAAAAGGTGTGAAATCCAACACATGCAGCCAGCAGGGCTGATACAGGTGTGATTGAGCAGGTGTGTGGTTGCAGGAAGAGAAGGTTGTAAAAAACCACATTTCTTTTCTTCCTATCCCGTTTCAGATGCCCAAGAAACAGGCAGGAATAGTCCTTATGACCCCTTCAGGCTAAGATTTTTTTATTTCTTGCACATTCTGTACTAGGTCTTCCTGTACCCTCACTATGTCTGGAAACGGTTGAGAGAAATTTGCTTTGACATGACTATGACCTGTTCTATGGGATTACTATATAATGCAAGCAAGTTAATATTTGTATCAGAGTTTGGCTTGAATCTCTGTCTGTGCCTTTCATGGTCAGTTGCAATGCATCAGTCACCTGATAGCTGATGCTACACATTGGAAGATAGAAAAATAAAAACATTTTCATTTAATTGAAATTAAGACTTAAGGAAGAATAAATTTAGGGTACCACAGTGCCATTTTTTTATCAGCCACAGAATTTTTTGGGTTTTAAGGTTGCTTTTAATTTTTGGAAAGTGGGTAACAGAGAAAAACCTGATATACACAGGAGAGGTAGATGAACATTTATTTCCTATAGTTTTTAGCTTTAGGCAGAAACTATGAAGTTAGCATTTACTGCTGGCTTATAGTTAAAACCTGAACTTGGCCCTTTCTATGCAGAGAACAGCAAAGGTCCAGAATAGTAGATGTTCATTTAATTAACATCTCTATCTTACAGCATATGCAAAAGGGGTCCATTGTGCAAGCAATCATAAATCTCTCTTGGTCTAACTTCAGAGCCATTGACCTTACAACCCAAATAATATTCCTTTGTGCACAGTTTTTGCATGCAATTTTTAGATTTACTGTTTTAAAAGAAGGAGTGCGTAAACAATTTCAGGCAAGACTAAACTGAACAACTCATTCATCCTACGTACAGATAAATGTTTGTGCCAAATGGGAAAACTTGTTCTGGAAAGAGTATCTATTGATGCTACTTTCAGTGGTTCCAGATTCAATTTTTAAATTTATTTAATTTTATGTGCTGCTGCTATCTTAATTAGAAATGAAATGAGGAGAAGAGAAATGACAGGTTTTAGCAGTTCATAGGACAGCAGAGAGTATTATAGGGAAAGGTAGTGACACTTTGCCAGTCCAAAAGTACTCCCTTGTCAGTCTTCAAATGACTGCCACTAATAAAAAATTCTGAGTACCTCTTCAACAAAAAGGCAGAAGCAGAAACATAGACAACATAAAAGTAACTTCTACTTGTTCCCACTATAACTGTGCAGTCTCTCAAACTCTTGATATTTCTTTTTTCTAAAAACAAAACTTCAGGCCACATCTTAAAAAGTTCAATGTGAAAAGCACACATATCACTTCCATACATGTGTTCTAGGTGACGTCTGTATGGAAAGAGTGACAAACCCTTTCCTTGATGAAACACTGCAAAGCCTTTATTACAAAATTTATCAAAAATAAAAATGTGCTATCTATATGAGCAGTGCTCATTAAAAATCTCAAAGTAACTGGCTCCAAGATGAATGTTGGCAAACTCTGAATTCCGTGTGTGGGAGAGGCAACTTTAGCACTTAGTGTACACCAAAAAATCTGCAATTAACCCTGACAGATTCTTTTGGGATTAGCCACTTCTGGAGAGCTCTGGAAGTCTTGAGTCAGCCTCTGGAGGCACCACTAATAATCTCAGGGATCTAGGCTTTCAATTGAGAAACCAGGGTCAGTTGGTTAAAGCTTGGGCAGCCCAGAGTACTTCAAACTCCGTAAGAGGTTATCCCTGTCCATATATTACGTCAAAGTATGGTCAATCTTTTATACATTAATAGAACTGATCAAAGTAATTATAAATGAAAAGGTCAGGTAGTGTAGCCCTGTTTCATGTTTGTAACACTGTTTGTAAACATAAGTTACTATTTGCCAGACATTATGCTCAGTTTAGAGACTCCCAACCCTTTGCATACTTTGGCTTCCTAAATTTAATTATCTATTCCTTACTAGTGCTTCTAAAATGTCATGCTATAGTATCTGTTCTCTTAATGTGTAACTGAAGCAACTGAATAGAACAGAATAGGGATTTAAAAAGATAAAATAACTAGTAAATAACCAGTTCTCTTGATCACACAAATATCCAGGAACCTTTGCAAAGAAATACCACTCCTCAGACTTAAATGAGAACATAAATCAGAGCTGGTGACTATTTCTTAATAAGAATTGGAAAAAGAACACTAGCAGGGGTGGGATGAATGAGTCCTAAAAGTAAAAGAAATGTTTATGAAAAAGAACGGCATTTACATTCCTATTTGCCTGGGCCACTTGCCCCTTTTGTAACCTGATAAAACAAGTGAGTCAATACTAATCAAGATGACTTAGTGGAAGAACAGCAAATGGTCATTGTAAAAGTAGAGGCTAGAGGAAAAGGGACGCCACAAAGACCCCAGTCACACAAATTTTTTTGCAAGTAGATTTAATGGGTGTGCAGTGGCCAGACACCTTTAGAGTCAGACATGCCATTTCACTAAGAGAAAACAGCAAGATCCTACAGAAAGTAAGTAAATTAAAATGGAATGCTAACTCAACATGTTGCAAAGTTCATATTTTGAAAAGAAAATAGTAAAAAACTTGCACAAACTATTTTTCATGAGAATACATCCATCCTATAACCATTTTTTTGTTACGTAGACCAAAAACGCTATTCTTTCCTTCACGGACATACTGCCTTGTTTTTATCAATTTACCTTGACTGTCAAGGAATCTTCCAGAAAACAGAGAACAAACTGAAAAATTATGCAGTCCATACTGACTATCTGACAAATCACTGGAAAGTTTCATTTTCCCCCTCGCCTGTCAGACAAAACTGCAAGACAGGCAAATACAGGTGTTCAGATATGTCCAGACAACGTTCTTTTTTCTTTCTCTCTTTTTAATATAATATTTTGTCCTTTACTCTGGTGAAAACATTATGGTTGGTAAAGTAAGATCAATCAATAATTCTAATTTTTTAAAGCCTTTAAAGTAATTTTTTGAGAAATATGGTAGTTTAGACAGCACATTTATTTAGTTTTAATTTTTGTGCTGTCATACATCAGCACTGAAGTCCTGATTTAGAACACATGCAGCGAGCCTTTGAAGTTTTGGCTGTTTTTTAACAATGGCAAAAAAAGATATAAAGAAATTAAACAGCACCAGAAAAAAAATCATAAAACAGGGCTTTTGTGCTCTTGATTTATATATTGTTTTTTATGTCTGTTTAAAAAAAAGCTTTATTCTCAATAATCTTTCATGGGAAGCTTTGCTCTGACATACTTTCATCTAAGCCTTTTCTTCTCTGCTGACCTTTCTTTTTTCCTTTCTATCCCCCCAAGTCTCTGAATCTTTCTAATATCTTTCCCATACAGTAGCAAAATGAGTTTATTGGAATTCTTATGAAAACCAAAAGACTAGAAATTGTGCAAGTGATATGCTAAACTGATATTTTTTGATGAAAGTAATAAATATTCCAAGTAAACAGGACCTCCAAATGAAACAGCTATTTTCTTCTGCTGCTCATTTGACTCCCCTTCTGTGCTGTATATGTGCAGTGGTAAATGTCGTCATCTCTTTGGCCAAGTTACACAACACTGTTTTTTTCCAAGAAGTGGATGAAAGCTGATAGTTGCCATTGTTCATTTTTATCCAATGTGTTGTAATGAATATGAGCCAATGCCATATTTATTTGTTCTGTGGCCAGCTTCTTCCTGTTTTTTTCTCTCCCTTTCAGCTCAAAGACCAAACTGTTGAAACAACAAAAACGCCACAACTGGCTTTATAGTCTTTCTCCTTAGGGTCTTCCATTCCTTGGAGAATTTTAGTGCATTAGTAGTGTCATCTAAAGGTACCAACACCAGGTGCTGCAAAGCAGGCTTTTAAATTGCAGTTGGCAAAAAAAACCCAATTTCTTGATGGACCAAGTCCTGAAGGTGTCTAGAGGTTTGAAGAATATTAACATCCCCACCACCACCCCAAATTCTTAATTGCCAATCCAAATATATGCAATATATGTGCAATCAGTATGTGTAGAAGGGTGTATGGGCAGGGTATTTATGATAGCTGAAAGAGCTGGAGAAGCAAGGGCCAGCAAGGCAGCTGTACGTTGAGGAAGCTTAACACCTGCATGTTGGGAGTTTGCTGAGGATCTCCTCACTCACTGTATCTCTCCCCTCTCCTTCAACATCTCATATCCATATCTGCAGTCCTTCTGAACTACTGCTCACTGCTAACAGTGAAATGACAACTGCATCTGAGGTGAAAGTTCTTTTTACATTATAGAACATTTGTGTGTGAGTGCAAAACAACAAAACCAACAGAATCCCCTATCACCAACATTGACAGCCGAATTTATGTCAAAATGGTTTTTCCCAGTGAAGTGTAGTGGTAGGCTTACTGCAAAGACACCTCTGAGCTCCACAGTAGCACCCTTAAAATCTGTATGAAGAACTTGTGCAAAATTTTTTCTTAATATTGAAGGTTCTGCAGTTCATTTTATTTTTAGGGAATTTAATTACTCATTTCAGCAACTTGATCTGTATTAAAAGAAGTCTCATTCATAATTTCTTTTAATTTCATTTTCAATTTATGACCTTTCTACATATTGAATCTGAATGGGGAAAAAACTCTGATTTTAATATTTGTCAAGATTCTTCTTCCCTACCTTTAAGTAAGGAAAAGCTGTCTTGCCTCCGCTACTCCTCAAGTCTATTTACTACTCAGTAGGAAGAGAGGAATATCCCCAGGAAGATCTGTTGCACCAATTTTCAGAAGAGATGAACATTTTTTGGAATTTAACACCTCTCTATAATGCCTGTCACAGACAAATCTGGACTTCATAAGATGTATAATGTCCAGAAAGCTAAATTTTGAGAGAGGAAGCTGATTTATGGATTCAAAAGACTATTTATACCCAGGCAGATAAAATATGCCTTCATCTACCAAGGTCATGCATTGTGAATACAGCATGCTCAGTGAGAAACTTCTCAGGTATATATTAAATTAAAGATTAATGCATTTTAGTTAAGTAATATAAACTTCTGTTAATGCCTCAATAAAAATTACTCTTGATAGAGATTTTGCAGGTTACAGACCCCTATTTTCAAATATTTTTATTATTTAAGCAAGTTATAATACTAATATTATCGTACAATATTAGTATATTAACTATATACTTACTAAGAAATTATTTAGAAAGTATTTTCCATATAATAATGCTATCTAATATATTTCAATAATCATTCAAATGTCAAGCTAACAGGGGTATTTTTATAGAGAAACCATAGAAATTATGTCAAAATTATGTTTGTTCTACTTATAGTACATACAGTGATATTAGCATGTCATAACAATACTCTTCTCAGCTTTAAAGCCTATTCATCTATGAATATCTAGTATCATTTCTTTATACATTAAAGTTGAAAATAATTGTATGCACACAGAGAATTTTTATGCCAAATTTATTACATTAAACACAGTAATAACTCCTCAGACTACACATCTGACTCAAAATATTTGCTGTCCAATCAACCCACTGTGCACCTTGCTTTCTCTGTCTAAGACATAAATTATCTGCTTTTTTAAGCTCTGCTCAGTTCTTAGTTCAATCTCTCCTGACACCTTTTTAATTCACTGTTCTCTTCCCTTGAATATACTGGCACTTCTCTGCTAATAACATGACAAAAACTTGGTAAGTGGTATGGGTTTATCAGGGCGGCTTTTAGATATCCCAGAAAAAAAAGGGAAATTTGACCATTTGTCCTGGTGTTTTAGTAGTTAAACCACTGGGTCAACAGAATCATTCCAGCTTGTGTGTCTGATGTCCAACCTTCCCATCCTCACACCTGGGACTTCCCAGGCTGCAACACTGGAAAATGTCCTCCTCCATCATGAAGTAATTCACTGCTCTCAAGCCCTTTCTTTCAGATTAGCAGTTGACATATCTCTAAACAGTGCTACCATAAATATCTAAATTGTTCCAAAAATGAGACATTTGAAAGAGGGAAATGATTGCTTACTTTAGAGAGATAAATTGAAGCAAATGAAAATCAAAACCCTATGGACATGCTTCAAGAATGGAACCTGAACAGATCTCTAGCTCCTAAAGGCAGTAAGTGATACAAGTCACCAAGCTGAAACTAACACAGAAGGAACAGTTCAGTGACACAGTGATATAACAAAATTGGTCAGGGAATATTCCTGCAGTAGTGAGAAGCCTTTTCTCAGAACTTTTTTTCATTTTAAGTTTATTTCTGAGTCTGCTAATTGTGCATCAGTTTTCTTAAAAGCTAAGGAAACAATCAGAGCAAATCAATTTATTTTACAGGTACTCTTTCTTTCATTAATTTTAATAAAATAAAAAACAGGTACTGAGCAAGGACACTGTTACCCAATGGACTAAATTAGGTAGTTGAGTCATGATGACAAGAGGGATGGGCAAATTTTGAAGAAAAAAGTTACTCAAGACATAATGTTTGACATCTGGTTTATGATGCTCTAATTGTCAGTAGTCAACCAAAGCCAAAAGACTTCTATTGTCTTTCAGATGAAATACATCTAGAACACTGTTGACTGTTTACTGAGCTAAATATATTCTCTCAGTTTGTCTGCAGTATATGTCCTACCTTGAAACAGAAGATTTTCTTTCTACTTTCTCTCTTAAAAATAATGAGTTTAGGTCTGACAAGTTCTGATGGTCAGTGTACACCGTGCTAGAGGTGGCTGTATAAATAAAGTGGTTATGCTGTAAGTACCCTTGTTATGATATAAGATGGCCAGTTCCATTAAAATAAATAACAGAACTTTCTTCAATAAAATGAAACATAATAAAAAAGGAGGCAAATAATTCATAAGTATTTTTGAAAATTTTATGCAAAAAATGCAAATGAGTAGGATCTTTCTTACTTTTCCTTTCCTTTAGCTATATAATGCAAATTACAATAAGGAAAATCTTATTTTTTTCTGAATGAAAGACACTCTTCTTATTTTATATTCTAGATTTTAATATCTACCCTTTTTTCTCTTTTTTCTTTTCTTTTCTTTTCTTTTCTTTTCTTTTCTTTTCTTTTCTTTTCTTTTCTTTTCTTTTCTTTTCTTTTCTTTTCTTTTCTTTTTTTTCTTTTCTTTTCTTTTCTTTTCTTTTCTTTTCTTTTCTTTTCTTTTCTTTTCTTTTCTTTTCTTTTCTTTTCTTTTCTTTTCTTTTCTCTCTTCTCTTCTCTTTTCTCTTCTCTTTTCTTTCCTTTCTTTTTTCTTTTTTATTTTCACTTTCTTCTTTTTTCTTTTTTCTTTTTTTTCCTTTTTTATTTTCTTTTTTTTTCTTTTTTTTCTTTTTTTAGCTTTTTTTCTTTTTCTTTTTGTTCTTTTTCTCTTTCTTTTTCTTTTTCTTTTTCTTTTTCTTTTTCTTTTTCTTTTTCTTTTTCTTTTTCTTTTTCTTTTTCTTTTTCTTTTTCTTTTTTTTTTCTTTTTCTTTTTCTTTTTCTTCCTTTTTTTCCTCTTGATTTCCCAACTTTATTATGTCTGTGATAGATTGCTAAATTAGATCAGACTCAATTTCCAATTCTTTTTTGAAAGCACTACATAAAAACTTATCTTCATTGACACTGGGATTCCAGCACCACATAACTAATGAGAGAATTCAGTAGCTTCATGTCAATGTGATGCCTCAAGTTCAAAGGGGACAAGGACATCCTGTTTGGTGTTTTGTTTCACTCAAGCCACTAAAACTGCACAGACCCTTTTAAGTGTTTTTAGAGTAATCTTCTTTACTCCCTATCAGTAACCTAAAACATTATAAAAACAGTGTTCATTTAGACAATCTTCAAATTTGTAATGTGATTTGGAAAAAAACCTTCAGCAATTACCAATTAATTAGAAGGAAACTCCCAGTGGATGAAAACATTTCAGAACTACTACTTTTTTCCCTTAAAGATTCCCTTAAAGATCTTCAGCTTTTGTGATCTCAGTGTTTTTCCTCAAAAAGCATGATGGGAAAATCCCAGAGGTATCCACTGCCTGTGGGAATATATGCATCCAAAAAGAGCCAAAAAAAAAAAATTACATGGCTCAGGACATATTCACTGTCTTCATGTATGTTCTGCAAAGCTACCAGTGGTGAAGTTAACACCACTAGAAAAATAATGTTTTATTCACTTGGTGACAAATACCACAATTATTTTTGGATAACTGATTCCTCTGATGTAACATATTTGTTAATTAAATTACGATTTTGAAACAGCATCACTTGACAAATGGATTTTCTTTACGGTTTTCCCCAGGGTTTGATGAAGGTTTGAGAATGTTGCTTATTCAAATATTTAAGTGAATGAAAAATTATTTTGATCTGTTCATGTTGGCTTTGGAAATTTCAACAATACCAGGTTACATATTGCTGCTTTTACTTCTGTGCTCAAATCCTTTGAAACACTAGACATAATTATGCAACTATTTCAAAAATTATTTGAAAAAATTTCTTGAAATTCCTGGTAAATTTGTTAGACACAGACCACTCATATTGAAAAGCAATTTTACTGCAAAGCTGCTCCTGTAGGAACCATGAAAGATGCTTCTATAACTTTCACTGAAAACAGGATTTCTGATATTATAGATACTGCCTTTTTTAATAAAAATAAAAATAGATACAAATAATAACAACTGGTTTTGATCTTTTAGACAATACCTCTTCTCTACCAAAAAAAATTCCAAACCAATTAAACATATTCTGTTAATTTTTTCCACTGTTTTGGATAAATTGAACTCTTTAACAGAAATAAATAATAATTCTGTTTACCTTTATTTTAAAAATAAATATATTGCATGAAAATTCTCAAAACAAAACAAACTTGGGAAGATATATCAATTTTTATTGAGATTTATATATATCTCAAATTTTAAATTGATAATTTCTCTTGACAGCATAAAAATAATATTCAAAGCAATTTTAGTTATTCTTTGCAAACCAACTTTGCTTAATAGGAATAAAACGATGCACAAGAACAAACACAGTATGCCTGGCTGCAGTCATAAATAAAACCATAAATTATATGGCCATACATGTCAGTGATCATTTTTCCACACAACTAAACCACTACATTAATATCTGATGTTAATTAATCATATTAGGAAAATAATTTTGAAAGTTAACATACTTAAAACACAGACATTTCATTAAAGACATTCCACTATTAAATGAAACAGCTTTGTTTTATTTTGGTTTTAGAGAACGCTAATCTGTTTTGAGTAAGTAAAAAACATTTAGAAAAGAGTTTTCACAAATAAATTACTTCTGAATGGATGCAATGTGAGATATCAAATTATTTCTTGTTAACTTACAATATTTTGTTGTTCTGGATAGTTATCTAATTTTAGTTTCTTGTTCCAAAGAAGATCTTTCAAGATCTTTCCCATGGTCCATTTTAGTGTACATGAATCATAATCGATGATGGGGAGAAAAGAATGAATCTGAAGTAAATAGGTTATTAGTAAATTCACTTCAAATGGACTTATTTTACAATAAAACAACTCATATCTTTTCAATTTAATTCTATAAGACTTCAGAAAGTATTTAAAAACCATTGTTCTCATGTGAATATGCTTTTGAAGAGTTTTTAGCCTGTTTTTGTAGCCTATTAATATTTACAATGTCTGTGCCTGTAAACATTACATATTTTAGCAAATCTTAATCAGGTTGGTGCAGTAGTCTCAATCAACAGGACTGCTCAAAGTGATGAAAAGCTTGTAGGATTAGGATCTACACTCTTGCATTTCCAGAAATGTTATGGCAATAAGTTGGTAAAAGCAAGAACAATTTCCTTAAAGACAGCCACCACCCCACCCCACAAAACAACAAATTAAGGTAATAAAATGCTGAAAAAAAATTAGGATTTTTTTTTTATGTGCCAGTGTTGGCAACTTGCATCATTTTATTGCAGATTTCATAGTATTCAGTGTTTGCATATAAAGCTATTATAATCAGGAGATTGAAATTAAATCTGGATGTTCTGTTGATAAAAAATGGCTGCTGGGAAAAGCTTAAAAGATGAAGGAGGATGCTCTGGAAGCTCCACAGTAAAAGACATCTGAGTAGCATTTTACCAAATCTTACAATACTTTTGAGGCCTGAAGTAGTGTTTTTTTAACTTCTAGAAATGGTAGTACTGATATTTTATTTCAACAATTAATAAAGGTGCAAACATCCAGTATGGTGATGTGACTTTTTGAAACCACCACCATGAATTGATGCTTTGAGTTTAAACACATAGGTAAGGACAAAAATTTCCCTTTACCCACAAGTAACTAACATAACTTTTACAACACATATTTCAATAACTTATTTTCTTTGCGACAATAGTACCTTGAACATACTGTTTTAAATTTTATTTTCTATGTTTGCTTGGGTGAAAAAACCCAACACAACAGCAACTAAGACAATTGCTGAGATCAAAGCTAAAAATGCCAAGAAAATCTCTTCAGATTACTGAAGAATTGCTGGTGCTGATACCAGTCAGACCTAAAGTGTACTTGATACTGGGATAGTGTGAAAAAGATGAGTTTGCAGACTGAAAAAACAGATGGCCCCTTATCACCCCATGGGGCTAAACACACAAGAGCAAACTTCAGAGACGCCTTACCTTTACCTTGTCTATCCCTATCAGGAGAGACTGTTATATTAAGGGTTATTGCCTCTCAAGCCCTCCCTGTGATCAGCTTTTGAAGTCCATGGCCAAGAGGCCAGTGTGAGAATATCACCTCAGATAAGAGGTGTTTGCTCTGTGAAATATTCAGGACAGGATTCCATGGAGCCCGTGATAGTTCAGCAGGGAACCACAAACTCCAGCTAATATCTTTTAATCCCCTGTTGGTTTGAGAACTACCCGCCATAAAAAGCATAACTGGCTGTTTATTTGTGCAGGCAAGAGATAACATCTTAAAGTTACAGTCTGCCCTAAGTAGTGGGGATGTGAAGCCTAAAGAAATGAACCATCCAAGCTCATAATCAAAATTGTGTGTGCTCTCTTCTTCTCTGCCTAATGAGATGTAAACATTTTGGCTGCTGTCTCTTTTGAAAGATATTAATCAATCTATTGGTTAGAAATCACAAAGGATAGTCGGTCTTCAAATTACATGCCTTCTTTTATAGCATTCTGAAGCTGTGAACAATATGTTAAAAATTTTCCCATGGCGCAACCAAGTAAATACTTGTGGCACATTTCTATTTATTACAGAGAATGGTTAAATTCTAAGACATAAATCATGCTCTCCTACTAAAGACTACAAATTCCCAAAGACAAGACTAATTCCCAATGCAATGATGCTATAAAAGATCAGACACTTTGTTATGCAGAAATCCACATTTGGAGATGTCTTTCAACAATGTTCTCTCAGGACCCAATCCTGTAAAATGCACAGGCAAGTTGCTGAACACTGTGTCAAGCTCCATTAGTTTCAAAATGGCCCTAAAAGCTTATATTTAATTTGCTGTCTTTAAATTGTAATCTGACATGATTAATACTGCCTAAGCAAGAAAAAACACCCCACTTTGTTCTTTTCTTTCTTCTACTAAATGGCAGCCTTTTTGTTTCAATGAGAAAAAAGATTTCATAAGTTTAATTTCAAAACTGAGAAAAGGTATGACAAATTTTACCTTTTTTGCAACCCTTGTGTAAGTTATTGTCATTAGCCAATGTTACTACTGTAGCATGAAAGAAAAAACAGCAAGAGGTAGGTGAGGAGATAAGGGAAAATGACCAAAAAGGGAAAATAATTCTTAATGGTTCTCTTTTTTTCCCATTGAAATCTATCCTCTGCCCTGTCCTCAACAACTGCCCTAAATCAAGAAATGGGCACCTGATGCATTCTGCAGATGGATTGACACTGTACATCTGAACATGCTATACAGCTGGTTTTTCACTTGTACCAATTAGTTAACTAGCCAGCAGACAGATCTTCTCTTTGAAAGGCAGGAGTGGGAGTGGAAATGGAAATCTCTCCTGGCCCATTTAAAGAAAGAAAGGCCAAGTGAAAGTGAAAAAGCAGGTCAAATCAATGCTTATTTATTAATATTTCTAATTTCACTCACTTTCTGCATAGGTAGACCCTTTCTGGAAGATACACTGATTAGCCAGACACTATTGAAAACACAGGGCAATAACAAAATCAGTACCAAGATTTCTGAATCCTTCAGATGAGTTTTAAATATGTATCCAGTTAGACATGCGTGCCCTGAAGTCTGAAGATGATAATTTCCCTAGCCTCAGTAAATGAGGTGAATTGTTCACTGTTTTCTCATGGCTCAAGACCGTAGTCCAAGCCATTGGCATATGCTTACTTGCCAGTATGTGAAAGCAGGTTCTTCAACCAAACATCAGAATTCTTCTGAATTTCTCCAAGCACTAATCCCTTCTTTAAATGAAATTTAAAAAAAAAAAAAAAAAAAAAAGGACTTCTCCTCTTTTATCTTCACATTTGCCTTTTACTATGCTGTGTCATAGACAGGACACTAATTTTATACAGTGACTTCCAATCTCTCTTCCACAGGAGCCAACAGACTGCTCTTCCTAAGAGAACAGGATTTCTGAAGTTTTCTACATTTCCTATTTATAAATATATATATATTTATAAATAAAGCCAATAATGTACCAGATCCTGGAGTCACTCACAAATAAATTACTGATATCTGTACTGCAAGAACAAATTTAAGGAGTACAAATGCAGGAGTAAATAAACATAAGCTGACTTAGGAGGCTGGGCAATGGCTATGTCCAAACCATAGGATATGACACAGTAATGACTGCTGTGGGCTACAAGGAAAAAGAAACCAAAATGCTTTACTGCTTCCAGTGAATCCTGTAAAAATAATCATGTCTAAGGTTGCGCACCAATTAATTTGCCATCTATTTTGATGTCTTTTGTATTGTACCAAACTACCATTTAAGTAGTATTCAAGATATCACCCCAGAGAAAATCCAAACCTTGCTTTCAGAAGTGAACAACTAGAAGCAAAGTCTTGATGTTACATTTTCTTGCTGCCAGTCACTGTGTATCATGTACCAAGAGACAAAAGGGAAAGAAAGAAAATGTCTGATACCAATGAGAACACTCCCTAGTGAAAAACTGTATCAATGATCATTGCTCCAACCCATCTCCAATGCTTTTAGCTCTCAGTCAAAAGATGAAGACCTATCCTGCTAGATAATAATAATTTTATCACCTCAAGTAGCAGAAAGATCACCAAGCTATGTCAAAAAAATCAAATCTCTGGACTGAGAAGAATTCAGACAAGAAGGCAGCTGTGGCAACTGAAGCAATTTAACAGTTTACAGCTACCATAAATTATCCTATGCAATCTCTTCCTTTCTCTGCTGCCCCTGGCATAAATTGGTCCTCCCATACTCTGATTCATCTTCAGCCCAACAGAAGTCTCTCCACTTTTTGGACTTAGTTTTCTGATAGGCTCCATGTGTTTACAGAGAGATTGACAAGAAGCTGACTCAGTGCAAGGTAAATAATGGAAAACTCAGAAGGGGAAGTGGTGTGCAAGCACCCTTTTGTATGGCAAGGAGCTGCTTGGAGCAGCTCATGCCAGTTATGAAACTGCAGTCAAAGGCAGTCAGGTCCAGACTTACCAAGCGTTGAGCCAAAAAGACTTTTCTTACTTGTGAAAAGATTAGACATGGCATCATAAAAGCCTGCATTGCTATTTTTAGAAACTCAAACTGTGTTAAAACATCTACCAAACTACTACAATTCTCTTTAGTCAGCCGTCAGTTTCCAAGGACTCCTTTTACCTGCCTGCATTTAACATATACCTACTACATTAGCCCCAGTAGTCTCACTCAGGGACTACTTTTTCAGAGTCAAGTGTCAGAGAAGATTTTCAGACAATCACAAGAAAGTGAAGTCCCTATCCAAAGACATTATAATCATTCTACCAAAAAAAAAACTTACAGTGAGTCCAAGGTCCTGTTCAGCAGAGTGACAATACAAAACCAAAACCAATGCATAGCATTTTTAGTACTTGAAATACTCAGAATAGTCACATAGAATGTTTTAGAAATACTGAAGCTGGCACATAGGAAACTTTTTATCTTAAACATATCTGAAGTACCAGGCTGTGACCCTGAGCAGTTCTGCATTTGCATTCAGTGATATGTAGTTCTAGCATTAGCCTTTGGTCTGTTTCTAACCCATACACTATCCACAAAACATTGGGAAACTGAAAACAATTCCAAGATACAGTAGGACAGTTGTGAAAGCTCAAGAAAAGACTAGTCATTGAAGAAAAACATTTGCATGAAGCCTCTGGTGTCTGAATGTACTATGGCATACCTAATTGTAAGGATGTCATCTATTTATAAGTCTCTTTTAAAGCCTTCCAGTGATGCCTGGTACACCATGCTAGATCACTTGTTTCCACAGTCATCTTTTTATTAAAACTGTGCCCATTACTTCTGAATTTGCTTGTGCCATGATGCTAGGTATTTTGGCTTTTTATAGCATTTTATGCTACATTCAGAGATCTTGTTATCAAAACTCATTACTCCCAGTGGGAATTGGAACTGAAATGTGAAGGGCAAAGCAACAGGAAACCAACAGACCCCCAAGTTCTGCCTGGTTGCTCTGATTTGTATTCTGCAAAGTATCAATTCCAGCCATGAGAAGGGATTCCTCATGGAAGAGCTGTTGGCTGTGTGTAAGTCAGCAGTCTTTTTTATACATTAATTTATACATTTATCTACTACTTGTGCTGACATGCTCTTTGGAAATAACCTGGGCTCATAAGAAGGGAAACCACTAATAACTTCAGCACTTTTTTCATTGGTCCCACTTGAATGGAGTGTATTACAGCATAATGCAGTTTTTGACAAGTTAAGGGAGTTATTGCAACCTTCTCAAATAAAAACATTAAAAGTTGCAAATCAGCTTAGATAGAGTCAGTTATATTTCAGGCACTGGATCAACTTTTCATTACAATTTTGGCATAACAGAAGGTAAATATTCCAGCAGACAAAATATCATTTACTCTTTAAATGCCCACAGTGGTATCCTTTCCTACTGCTAATTGCTGATTTTATTTTGCACTCTGGTGTCAAATAGCATCTTTGGAATAGGAGAGTAAAACAACAGGAAAACTCCAGTAAATCATCATAGCCCTTAACAAATGCAGCGCTTCAGGGAGTTAAGTACCTTGAAAAAGATCTTCATTCTTGCTTGACACTTTTCTGTTTACTTTATTCTTTCTATGGAATGGTCACGATTTAATGAGCAATTATGTAGAATATTTACTTGAACAGTAAAGTGATCTCAGTGGTTTTAGTGCAAGCATTATTCTAAGGACTGTTCTATAAAACTAAGAGAAAGTACTTCACCTCAGGATTATGTTACATGGAGATCTTCAGCCAGCAGAGCTAAATCTAGAAACAGTTCCCTTAAAAGATATAACAACTTGCAAATTTATGATCAGATCTGGCAGCTCTTCTTCAGACTTGTTCACTACACAAAATTCAAATCGTGTGATAATACTATATATTTTAGCAGATGATGTGAAAACTAACTGTAAAACAAAGCACAAAATGTATCAGTTCTATCTTCAGTAGTTCTATCTAGGGATCATCAGGATAACAGGAAAGAGTAGATTCATACTGTTTAAGCATATCCTTACTATTCTAAATATAAAATTCCTTTATTCCCATTATTTCTTCTACCGTTATTATTCTTATATTTTATTGCCAATACAACTTTCATTACTCCAGTAGAAAAAGTGAATTTGATAAAAATATGTTTTGACAATACATATTACATTGTGCTGATATTTAGTGTTATCTTATTGAAAAAAATAAATTTCTAATAATAAAAATAAACCATTGGGCTAGTCAGGATCTGAGATGTGTTTTCCTCTCACCTGGTTATATTTTACAACAAAACCAAAGGACTTTTATAGTCTATGATCTAAACAAAGAAATCCTGAAGCCTTCAATAGTTACTCTGCATAAGAGTTGTGTATGAGAGTGCTATAAGAGTGGTGTGTGTATAAGAGTTGCGTATGAGGTGCTGCGCTCATCTTCAGCTCACATCTTGGGGAACCACTTAGCCAAGCAACAGGGATAGACACATGCTAGTACTGAAGATGGACTTGACATTACAAAAGGTATTCCTCTCTTTCAGCTAATGAAGTTAAACTTGAGTCATTAAAGACGGGGCACAGAAAGGAAAATTTGAGATAAGTTGCCTGAATACTCCTGACAGAATGTACCAGATATTAGAGAAACTCCTGAGCAAGAGCTGGCACCTTAACTGATGCAAGACCCTGGGCCAAGAGGACTACCAGAGAAGTTTAACATGACATTTGCCTCACTTTCTTCTCTTTGCTTTTTGATGTTAAACTTGGTGTAGTTCCCATAGCATAATGCCACTGGCAAGGCAGTGCCTGTGAGTAAAGATAATATTTTTAGCAGACAAAAAGTTTTTATTTGGAAAAACAAACTCCTTTTCTGACATAAACCCTTTTGAGGGGGGAGGACCTTCTTCAGGGCAAAGCAATTGTGAATTCAAAAGTACACCTGTTTCTAATTATGCTAGGTGGCCTTTCATCAGTGCTGTCAATAAAGCTTGCCTTTCCTTTCTAAGGTATTAGGAATGTAGCTTGTACCAAAGGACTGAGAACTTCCCAGCAGAAACAAGTTCTGCCATATGCCACCAGTCATATCAAATCTTTGAAGCCCTTTTTGTTCTTAAAAGAATATAAAATCAATCACAAAGTTTATGCACATGGGTTGAGTATATATTTCAAGATGTGTATGTGTATGTAGGTATATTATGCAAGCACCTTTTGAAATCATAGCACTTCATTAAGAGAGAGAATTGGCACGAAGAGCTAACATAAAGAAAAATGTGCCTGTGAAATCCTCAAAGTTGGGGTTGAAACAAATGTTTTACCTAATGTTCATTCTCAATTCTACATTGCACCACACAAATCTGTTTCTCAGACAGGTAAAACTTAGCTAAATATTGCTTAGTTTAGTGAAAACTAATCAACAGTTGAGGACAAGTTGCAAAGGTACTTTGAAAAAATAGGGAAAGTGATTTGAAAAGTGCAATAAGATAGGAAAGACTCAAACTTCCCTTCCAATCTTCTTTTAAACACTCTTCTTTTTAAATGGAAAAAGGACCATTAGTTATTTCATTACTTAATACAATTAGAGATAAATTAGAAAGTGAGGTATCTCCAAGCTCTGCTATCATCACTGATCTCAGTTGGCCAGGTTCCCCTCCACAGCCTTCTACAGGAGCTGAGTCACCTCACTGTGAGAAATCTTGACGTGCACAACAGACTCAGATTTAAAAGCAGCTGCAAATATATATGTATGATTATTTTGTTGCCGACATGTTTCTTTACTAATCAGAAATGGCAACTCCTCAGTAAATAAGACTGTATGACAATATAGAAAAAAAATTAAAATTCTGGGTTAAAGCAGATTACAATTGACATTTCTCAAACTGTGCAGATTTAGTAGATAATTTTTTGCTAAATATAATTGCCTGTTATATGGTTATTCCAAGGCTGTAACTAGTTCAATCTGCTATCTTCATCCAATGATTTTTATTTTATAACTTGGAATGCCTAATTGGTTAATACATTTTAATTTTTTCTCTTAGATTGTATTCTGAGGGAAAGACATAAATAATTAATTTTCAAGTATCTAGTGGCTTCCAATCTCTCTTTAACAGCAAGGTTAGTAGCTAAGGATCTGTCTTCTCTCCTTTGATGTCAATTTCTCACTAATTTGTAAAGCATGTATCAAATCATAGAAATCAGAAAATTCATTGTTTTAAGTGTACACAAAGTGCTAAAGATTTAGAAAGAAAGAATATCTACATGTTCAACTTTTTGGAGTATAATTTCTAACTATTACAAACAAATTATATTAAAACCTTGCAGGAATATCTATTTTTAGTCTCTAATAGGAAAGTTTCTCTTTGGACCTTATTTTTTTTTAATACACTGTTCATTTTCCTACATACCACATATAGTATGTTATGTTCTAAAATAGTATGGTGGAATGTGGAGAATTTTGTTTTGGGGAAATAATAAATTCCTTTGACTCTGTAAAAATGGCCTTATTCATCCCTCAGGTGCATGATTATTATCTGAGTCTATCTTGGCTTTTCTCTTGATTTAAACAAGAGCCACCAACACTGGTTCTTTTTTCTGTCTGCAAGCAAAAAAATCACCTTTTTTTGCTTACGGACACATTGCAGAAGCAGATGCGCAGCCTCTTATATCAAAAAAGGTATTAAGATTTCTAAAAAAAAGTTATGAAGAGTTAATTAATTCATGAATGAAAATTAACACTAATTCTAATGTCAGAGTTTTTCTTTGCTGCAATTTCTATTTAGGTTGTTGAAGTTGCTACGTCAGAATATTATGTGTGCCAAAGCATCTTGCATCTGTATGGTACACATAGAATACTTTCTCAACAGCTAAATACAGATAGCTATACAATGGCTCTCAACGAAAGATCTAATTTAGTACCAGTTGAAAGTTCACCTCCCTCCCACACCGGCTCATGGAACGGTGCTGCTGACCAGGAACCACACATGATAAAAAACAGCAAGCAAATCTCTCCCCTCTTCCTCCAAAATATTTTACTAAAAATCATAATACACAGAGAAATTATATTCAAACATGCACACAGACTTCTGTGTTTCTTTCCTCTCCAGTGTAACCACTGCATTAAGCTGAAACGCTGTGCTAAAACTCACTATGCCTTACTTGCAGCCAGAGGGATATTTCATTTCCAGTTCATTTGTGCGTTAGCACCTGTGAAAATGTCTTTGCTCTCTGCATTCTCCCTTTCCACAGCACACCACTGTGGTGTCACTCTGTTCCTCTGTCATTGTCATTGCTATTCAGGGGAGCCTGTTCAGCATGCAGTGAAAATTAAAATAAAAAATATGCGTATCTGCCCTGCACCTCCTGAGGCAAACAGCTTTGGTCTATTGATCATATAGAGCTTTGGTCTATTGAACATAACATAAGGCAGAGGTTAGAAGGACAAAATCCTCTGAACTGGAGTCCAGACTTCTCCAGACTTTTCCCAAGACATTTGCCATTGGCAGCAGAGATCCATATTTAATAACTGTTGAAGTGATACTATATACTGAATATACTGAATAAAAGTAGATATACTGAAGAAAATTATTCCCAGCATTGCATTAGGAAACCATTTTGTATTGCCCCACGGAAAGCAATTGATGTGCTACAATGCACATTACTGTACAGAGAGTTACTACATCACCCAGCCTTGCTTAACATCCCAGGCTCAAAATCAGTTTGGCTACAATGTCTGGTAAGAGCTAGTTATTTTGGAGTGCTACATATGAGATATGTCAGACAGACTTGTCTTTCAGAAAGTGTTACATTTCTGCCATAAGCACACATTTTGAAAGACTGAAATGGACATCCAAATACTGAGACCCAACAGAGTATTCGTTTAGAAAAATTTGGCCTTCATAAACACTGATGTAATTCAGGATTAATGCCATGGAGCTGAAAAGATTACAATAACAAAAGAGCAATATGAGATTGGATTTAGGCGTCCCAAGTCTAAAATCTCCAATATATATTTAAAGAGAAGTAACTTACTCCAGCATTTGGAAATTGGGGCCTATTGAAAAGCATGAAACCTCTAAAATGTTATTTGGATGCCAGAAAAGTAATACTCTAAAAAGTTAAGACAAAAATGCCAAGAGGAACAGAAAGGAGTGAGTCAGAAATTCTAACATGTTCGTTTCCACCTTGTCTGTGAGTTGGGCAAGCGCTGCAGCACTCCAGGCATCTCTGGGCATTAACTGCTGGACAGTCCCTGCCCTCAGTGACACAGCTGTTATCTCACAAAACAGAAACAGAGATGTGAACTGGACTTATAGAACAAGGTTCCTAACTAGAAAAAATACCAACTCAGAAACACATGTCAAAGGCAATACTTACATTTAGCTGTGACTTTGTACCCGCCCAGTGGAGGGTCGTGGCCTTCCACAGCATCGAATCCTGCTGACACCAGGACAATTTCTGGATCAAACTCATTGGCAGCTGGCATAATCACAGTCCTGTAGAATGAAAAAAAAAAAAAAGCCCAATGTGATAAAATTAAAAAACTTCCATCTTCATTATATAAACTCTCACAATCAGAAAAAACCACAACACTAGATATTTTATTTCAATTAAACCAATCTCCATGGTAGCTGTTCAAGTCCAAGTCTTCAATCAATTTCTTTCTATAATCCCTCTTTTTTTTTTTCTATGACTGAGAAAAAAAAAAGGCAGGTACATGTGAAAGCCTCTAATATTACTTACACATCTGTGTCTGTTTTATCCTGCTGCCTATAAAAAGCTGCCTCTTCCAGGGAAGTGACTAATGGTTTACAGAGAGCTCTCAAAGCCTGACTGGAAACCCGGACTGCTCCAGTTAGTGCGAACTTGGTGTAAATTTGAACTATAAATTTCTTTTGGGAAAATGTTTGCTTTCCAAACTTTTTTTTTTACTTCTTAACATTTTTAAATGTTTGTCGAGGTGGGGGGTGACTCTAGCAAAGGAAAAACATGAAATTCCCTTAATCAAATCCAGACTATGTTGTCAAGCCTTTCCAAGGTCAAGCATAACAGGAATGTGACAACCACAAACTAGTGACAGCAACCCCTGCTGGTGTCAGGAAGATAATTCAGCCCTTTACAGTCACAAAGATTCCACTTTTTTAACCCCTTTCTTGACAAACTTATGTGTGGACATTTTATCACTTTGATTTTGCCCTTCTCCAATCCCAAAGCATGAAAAATATATGGAAGGAGAAGATAAGCCCCTGTGTTCTGCACTTGCAGATGTGTTCTTTCAGGCTGAGTCCAGAGGGAAGGAGTAAGGATGGCTTCTGCACTGGTTTGTAACGGCTGTGCTAAATCAGGGGGACATGGCTAACAATAAATGGCAAATACACTTATTAATGTTCTATCACACATAAATTAACCCAAGAAAAGCCCAATTTGTCTACACTGGTCAGAATGTGAAGATTAATTTTTTGCATGTGTACTGCCATTTGATTTAGCTCAATGTTTATTAATTTACTTGATAAAAAAATTAGCCCAAAGAAGTAATATTTTTCTTGAAATGTTTAGGTTTTCTGTGGGAAAAAAAAAGACACATTGATTCTATTAACAATTCTCTAGGTTCTCCTTTGGTTTAGTTTTTGATCTATGCATTATAAACTTTATTTTTTTTGTTTTCCTCAAAGGTAATTTTAATATTAGGAAAATGTTCCTTTTACTTGTTAATCATAAAAAAGAGAACTCAGATGAAGCAAAAAGTCTTTGTCAGGGCATACAGCATTTCAAATGTAGCTTTACATTTGAAAAAAAGGATAGAAGCAGATTAATAATTTATTGGTGATTTTGCTGAAATTGCACCACAAATATCTGCAAACAAAGTGATATAAGTTGTGAAATATTCTTTTTTTTTTACATGTTATTAGTAGGCCACTATTGAAATATGGATTCCAGTACTGACCATTGTACTTCAAGAAGGACCTAGACCAACTGGAGAGATCAAAAGCAAAGAAAGAAACTTCTAAAACACATAACTTAAGTGGATAAATAATATAATTATAATTATTTGATTTGCATAACATTGGAGCAAACATGATAAAAGTCCACAAATACATAAGTCATTGCAAGAGGAAAGAAATAACCTGTTCTGTGCCCTGTGGACAGGACCTGAAGTAGCTGCAGCATGAAACCTGTAGTTCAGACACTGGAACAAGCTTTTAAATAGTAAGAATAAATAATAATAAAAATAAACTATTTAAGACAATTGGAGGCTCTTCATCTCTTAGACTTTTTTATAATAGGTAAAACAAATAGCTTGCTACAGGTTCAAGCTGACATGGTCTGGAAGCAGGATACTTCTCCTCTAGGATTTTTTCCTATTGTTCCCCGATGTATAAGTCCATAACACACAAAATACACATATGAATACTTACATCAGACACTACAGTGACTGAACTTTTGCAGGCTAATCTCCACAAAGCTAGGGAACAATATCAGGAATAAAGGTCTCCTATGCAACCACGTCTTATCTTATGTACATACCTTCTGATACTCTAATTACAAAGTCATTGTCTGAAGCAACACATACTTCCCAAACTTCCCCACGTCTGCAACACATGTGGCATGGATCCTGATTACTGATGAGAACTGTGGCTGATACACAATCTTCATCTGTCCCCATAGCATCATACATCTTATACAATGAAAGAAGGAGGGATTCTATGAAAATCCCTCCCTATCTGCAGCCACTTGAGCTTTTGCCCTCCTCCTCTCCATTCACATTTCCTCAAATTCAAGTTAGGCTCTGCTTTTTATTTCTTCATGTCAAAGTGGCAGCACCACAGAGTACAGCACACACTAAGCTCAGAAGTCAGATGAAGGAGTGTTTTCAATGCACAGAGAAGTTCTGGAAACTCAAGTTGTTGAGCAGTAACAAGCCTAATCAGCCTAACACACAAAAAAATTTTTGAAAGTCTTATAATTTGGAACATTGGGAAAATCTACCACACTTCTCCCACATTTCAAGACCTTGCTATAAAGCGTAAAGATGTCAGCACATTTTTTAATAACTTGGGCAAAACAATGCATTTGACCCTTAATCTCATTCATAGAAGCAGCAAAAATTGTTTGGACACAGTTTATTCAAAATTTTTGTCAAATAATATGTCTGACATTAAAACTGCCAGCCATACTGAATAGCAATAGGAAAATTATTAAATACTGAAAGCAAGGTCTTTCGACACAAAGAACCAGGAACAGCTATTAACACCATCTTTAATAGTGCTGAATGGGAAATAGTAGCACATTCATAAATCTCCACAGAAAAGATATATAGGAATCTTAGCTAAAGAAAGGAGAAGGCTATAAGGCTAATAACTGGAGGTGGCATTTAGAATTCAGTGCTCTGTTACTGCTTTCAGTATCACCTGAACTCACATTACCAAAGAATTTTTTCTTTTAAAAATGTACACATTGTCTGTTACATTTCACCAGAAAAATAACATCCTACTTTTGCTATAATATTGTCTCACAAACTAAGACAGAAATTTGCTGCTGCTACTCTGCATAAATGTACCAGAAGAGCTAATGTGTAAGCCCTGTGTTGCTCATTTCTTTTTCATCCTCCATAATATTGAGGGAAGTGGAATGTCAGAGCTCATCCATCTTATACTGTTCTTCATTTAATGCTGAAGAATCTCTAAGAACTTTTCTTTTTTAAAGATATCAAGGAAAACAAAAACAAAAACACAAAAACAAAAACAAACAAAAAACCCAAAAAACAAAAAAAAAACCAAAAAAAAAAAAAAGAAAATTTCTTTATTGGAATAGTAAGCTTGACTCTTCTCTTAAACATCTCAGAGTGTCCATGGTCCTTGACTGCTTGTCCTTGACAGCAATCAAGACTACTATTTGGTCTTTCAAAAAGATGACAGCCACAAGTCTCTCAACTGCAGGGACCATGCAGACCTTTGGTTCCTAAATCTCTAATCCAGTCTTCTATATTAATCTACAGGCGTGTAGGTGGTTACACTTTTGAATAAATTATGTGATCTCTCCACTCAGAAAAGAGCAGCTTAATGACTGGTAAACAGCATAGCATTTTGGAGTTTATGTAGGTAGGACATCTCTTATAGCCTTGGCTTCTCTGTTTAGCCTTGGCAGTAACTGCTTTGTGGCAAAAAACACACATGAAAATTTCTTCACAAAAATGACAGACACTTTCCTGTCTTATGAAGTTCTGTAAGGAATGATATACATTTTTAAATATAGTCTTAATTGCACCAGGACATACCTAAAACCTTTTGTCATTTGTCACCTCTCAAGCTTTAGCACCTTCACATGAATATCTGTTTTTAGGAATCAGAGAATCATAGAACCATAGAATAGTTTGGGTTGGAAGGAACCTTTAAAGATCATCTAGTCCACCCCCCTGCTATGGGCAGGGATAACAAATGTTTTGAGGTTGGTAGTTGTGAAGAAAGCCTACACAAAGCAACAGGAAGATCACTACTCCCTTGCAAACAATTTTTTCCTACCTCAGGATGGTTGGACAGGCAGTGACAGTTCCTGATCTTTCACTATCTCTTGGGAGCAGAGAATCATCAGACCCGGCATCATGCATCTTTTCTATCTCTTCTACACTCTGGAGGGTACAACAAGGAGTAAAAAGGAGAAATCACCCACAGACTACCTCCTCAGGAGCTCCCATACCCATGTCACTTTCCTTCTCAGCTGCCTAAGAAGAGAACCCTCTGAATCTGATCATATGGTAGTGTGTTTTTTTAAAAGCAGGCAAATAGCATTGGTCATGCAGTAATACATATTCATGCTAACCTTCCCAGATTCCTCAGACCAGCCCTATGCTCAGAAGTCAGGTTGCAGCTGGCAGGATTTGTTACGGTGAGAAGGGTCAAAATTCTGCTCACCAGATATCCTTGCAAGGGTGCACCGGCAGCCTGCATTCAGACCCTGCTAGGAACACTGATTATCTTACACCCAGCAGGGGTAAGAAATATGATTTGGCTTCTGGCCATGGATCACCAGACAGGTACAGACTGGGGACTGGCAGGCCATCACTTCTTTTTGAAGCCAGTCAGATTCCAGACCTCATCAGCAAACTGAAGTTAATGCTAGAATCCTTCTCTGACAAAACAAGCAGCTTTTGTCAGAAAAGAAATAAATTTTATTCTTCCACTATGACTCACACTCTCCTCTACTTCCTTCTCCAAAGAAAATAAAACACATAAAATTGATATTTATTTTCTGTGATCTGAATCATATAGAAGCATAAATATTTGGTATATCATATTCACCTAATGATGACAGCAGAGTTACAGGGGCATCTTGCCTGGCTGACTGTTTCTTTCTTTTCTCATTCATTTTCATTAATAAACATGTCAAAACCTGAACGCTTGAGCAGCTGCATCACAGAAGTTATCTAAACCTTGCAGTTAGAGTGAAACTGTGTCTTTCAGATCAACGTAATGCAGATTCTTCTTTTAGTCTGATGGTACTGGGAACAATGCATGTATCTGGGAAGCTGAAAAGATTTCTTTTTGTCTGACTAAGGAGATTTCCCCAAAGAATTAATATGCTCCATTTGGGTATGCTGCTGTCTGCAGAGAAGCCAAGGGATGGCTTCCAGTTGGGTGCAGTTCTACAGAAAACATCAGGCATGTGATCCTCCCCTCCCCACCAATCTGAACATCAGATGCAAGACATTAAAGTGATTCTACCAAGGGACTCTGTCTCTTTTATTCTTCTATTCTATTTTTGTACATTCAAAGCACATGGCTAGGATGCTACCAAACATTTGTTCTCCCAGAAGAGATTGCAGAGAAGTACCCAATGCAGAAATGACTCTCCAAGCGCGCAAGACACAGAGCTGGAAATCTCCAAAGAAAGCTAAACTTATGTAAATAGCTGCAATTCTTTTGCAGTGTTAGTAATTTAAAAAGGAAACGAGCAGGAATACAGTCCAGGACAATAATTTATGAAACTGAGAAAAATAATCCATGCTGTTCTAATATTGCAGATTGGAAAGGCTTAGTAACATAAATTATTTGCTCTTTCCCTAAAATCCTCCACTGTTTTCATCCAGTGATCTCAAAGTACTTTGAGAACACTGAAAAATGGAAAGGCTCATATCTTCAGCTGGTATAAATCAGTATAGCTGTTTCTGATTGCATAGTTCTCTAAAGCAGGCATTTCTTTACCCACTTCACAGATGAATCAGCTAAAACTAAAAGCTGGTAAAAGCCTTGAATAAATTACCCAGTTGTCTCTTGAAAAACTTTGAGAGAAAATGCAGAAGACTCTGAAGTCCATAACTTCAAAAACTAGGGGAAAAAACCCTTTAAAAGCAGTATTATTTGTTCAGTTATACCACACTGGTATTTTGGAAGAATATAGATATATACAACGCATTAGTGCGACAACAGTGGGATTTAGCCACCAAATGGAGACCCAGTTTGTTGTTTAAAAGAACGTAGGTATGCCTACAGTTTCTCAGTTCACTTCCTGCAAATAAAATACTGTACCAAACAACCACTATGTTGTCCTACCCTAAAATTACACACTAAGTTGTTGAATGTTCCCTGATAAGAACAGCTCAGTAAGCATTTAAACAATTGCCCCTATAGGCAAGTGGAACTCACGGTATCTATTATTTTAACACGTTGTTTGCACATATGTTTTAATGTAACACAGTGTCAACTAATGTCTATTCTCACAGAAAGCTACAAACAATTTCTGTACAGCTCTCAGATAATATTTTTTCTGCATCAATTGAGTTTATAATAGTGTCTCTCACTAAAATTTTGGTTTGCTTTCACAGCATTCCTTTATGCCAGTTCTGCTGTCAGCCCAAGTTCATCAAGGCCAAACTTGAGAACATTCCCCCAAAACTCCTTGATGACTATCATCTGACCATCAGCTTTGTCCTGGATTTATCCTCCAAGGCATACCTAAATTCTGCCAATTTTGTCTGCATTAGTTTCTAAGACATATATTTTATAGGAATTTTATCTTTACAGCCTTTATTTTCATATATTTTCTTTTATCCTTCTAGGTTTTCCTTTTATATCTTTTTAATAACTTTATTTCTTTTCTATTTCTTTTTTTACAACAGTCAATATTCCTGTCCTTACTTTTATTTTATAGTTACCTTACTTGCTTTCTGGAGATACAAAATATATTTGTCTTTATTCCTTCAAGGGGTAAAAGGTACCACATCAATACAAAGTCCTCAGTACTGCAAATCATGGTCATGTCACTGGGATATGCACATGGTTTTGAACTTCATCACATGCCAAAATATTTAAAGGGTCAAGGTCTTTCATGGATGCACCCATTTAAAGACCATTTATAAAGTTACCAATTTTAAATACTATAATTGTAGGAGTATCTAAGTGCTACTGAATGAAAAGTTTTAGAAGCACCAACAGTTTGTCTTCTTGCTTGCTTGCTTTCTTGCATTTTCCGTTTTTTTTTTTGGCTTTTAAAGACATTTTCAGAGCCTAAGACTATTATTTGTGGGTTCCTTTTTAAATGAATAATTATTTTTGCATCCTTCATGTAAGTTTCCTGAATTCTATTACAAGTGGAGCTGCAAGATCTTAAGCAGTCAAAAAGTATATGAAATATTGCCTAAAAATATCTTCTCATCCTGCTATTTTCATTATTTAGAAAGGTGATTTCAATGTAATTATAAGGACTCTTCTACATTTGATCTATAATATGTCTCAGTCAGAGTCTCTGAACTAGTATAAAAAGGACAAAAATAAGAAAAAGTTAACACACAGAAAAACTATGAGAAGAAGTATTACTTTGTGTTTTCCAGATTCACTTAAAATTTAATAGCATAGCCAAGGAAAATTACCCAACTTCTTAAAACACAGGCAAAAGCATATACACATGTACTATGCACACTCATGTCCATATTCAAACCTGAGTAAAATTCAAAGTACAGTGGTAACAGATAAAGGGATTGGCTAAAGATTATGGTAAATAAGCTTGTTCAAAATTCGTGGGTCTAAGCATCTCTCAAATGAATATAGGTTTAGGGAAGAGGTTACCTTAAAAGGCGAGTTTGCAAATATCAAAGGAAAGTATGCAAATATAAAGCCTTTTACGGAAGTACAGGCCTGCAATAGCAGGACAAAGAATGGTTTTATCCTGAAAATCAAGAGTTTAAAAAAATCTGCATTTTCTATTAAATATCCCTCTGTCTTCTTAGACTCTTACTTGTGGAAGCATTTACATGATGAAAAAAAAATTGGTTTTTTTACCTTTTAATTATTTCTCAGATCTCAAATAAAACTGGTTGGTAACATGCCATTCTTGTGAACAATGTATTTACTAAATTCCAGTTGTTAGCTAAAGGACTGATGTGGCTTCCAAGAGCTGCACAAGTGAAGATGATATATGAGAAGGAGGAAGTAGAGGTTTAATTTGCAAAGATAGAGTTTAAAATAAAACACAGAATAACTTAAAATAGTATCTCCAACACTGAGAAAGCAAAATGCTATAAATATGAAATCCCACCATTTTAAGCCAATTATTTTTCTATCAAAGCCATTCTAACTTGTATGGGAAATGTTACTGACACTTGCATACACACTGCCAAATTTTACCACCAAGTATCATTTCAGATCTCATTTAGCTTTCGTGGTGTAACATGTTTCTACCAGAAAAATCAATTCAGTGCTCATTACTCTATTTTATGGAAGAAAAAGAAAGTAAATCATTAGAAGCTTTTCTTCCATAAATATAATAAACACATTTGGGGTACTTTTTAAAAGTTTTCATAATTGCTTAGAAAACATATTACATTC
The DNA here is from genome assembly GCA_034509425.1 of Eopsaltria australis. NCBI lineage: Eukaryota > Metazoa > Chordata > Aves > Passeriformes > Petroicidae > Eopsaltria > Eopsaltria australis. The sequence goes on from JAVTVJ010000099.1 coordinate 275,452, forward strand.
TTATCAATGCTGAAAATACTACAGTATTTTCTATAACAGAATAAATATCAGTTTTGCCTTTTTACTAAGTTATTTCTCTCAGCAGTATTTTATTATAAAAGACTTGGCCTAAAATGTTAACATAATAAACAAATAATACTACTAAAGCAGTTCACTGCTCCCAGTAATCTTATTATATAGTAATAAGATTACCCATAAGAAAACAAGTCAGTACTGAGTACCAGAAATACTAAGTCCTAATACAGAGGTAAAAACTTGCCTCAATATGTTGCATTTACAGAATTCACAAAATAAATGATAGCACAACATAGTCTCCAAGGAATTTCTTACATCTACAGAAAAGCACATTATTTTGAGCATATTCTTCATTTCAGTGTATTTTAGGGCATTTGAAATTTTTAAAATTACTTAGCCCTCTAAGAATACTATAAGAGAAAGGAAAGCCAAGTACCTATTTACTGACATTCCACAGGAATGGTGGAATGGAGGAAAAGAAGGAAATGGTGATGTTTTGAATAAATTAAAAGAAGAGGGCTCTAGAGTATGAGTTTGTCTTTAGGTCCAAAATCGACATTCCTTGTTTATGAAAAAACTTTAGAAAAGCTTTTCAGACTGGGAATGTAGCCTACATTTTGACACACAGCAGGAGCGACGAAAATACGCTACCTAACATTTCTTTTTATTGATTATACAACAGCTTAGTTTGCAATGTCAACTATCTGCCTGTGTCACCACAAATGATTACTTGAGAAGTGGAAAGTAGTTTTCAGTCCTTGAAAAAGTGAGATGTGGGGAAGAAGAGAAGGTAAACCTGATTTTAAAATGTTCAGAGAGATGAATTGGAGTGGTTGTGTTTTTCATGGTTGAGTGGATAAAGGACACAGAGATCCCTTGGAAAAATCACTTTTACCATGAAATTTACTTCATTTCTGAAAAGTGCATTTTGCCCAGAAGTGATTTTTTTTTTCCTTTTAAATGAAAAAAAAAATATTTTCTAGAAATCAAATTATTTATCAAGGTCATAGCCATTTGCAAAAACATGATTTTCCACATGCTGTATTCATCAACATAGTTGTGAATCCAAAGTACATGAAGTTGTCTTAATTTTTTTTCTCAGAGGTCTGTACATATTTTTTTCTCTTACAGATGCTTTCTTCCTTTGTCTTACACTTTCTTCCATATACTCATAATACTTTTAATGGTACTTTCTCACTGGTTTTCTGGCTTATCATTAAACAGAAATTTCACAAGTTTCTGGATAGCAACTACCATTTTAGTCTTCATTTCCTTTGAAGTAATGCTATTCAGAAAATTGCTCATATGACTAATATTTTTCTGATGTTATGAAGGGAAGATGAAGACATATGTCATTTCCTCTTGGTTTTTTTTGCTGAAGAACAACAATCACCGGTAGACAAGGAACATATAGACATTTTCTTATACCCAAACCTAATTAACCAACAAGAAGTGCCTCTGATCTTAACTGATACTACAGGCAGGATATTGATGCTACAGGCAGCAACAGCATTCATCCCTACTCTATTAGCAAATACAGGCATTTTTGTCTGCTTCATGCTTGGCAGAGCCTTGTCTTTGGAGCTGGTGCCACTTTGGACCAACTCATTACTCCAGCATGTATTTAAACAGACCAGCTGGCCTTTTTTCTGATAGCCAAAAATACAGTCTCCCTCATAACAGGGCTTATACAGTACAAAAATTTCAAGTCTTCTCACATTACCTGAATTGAATGCCACTTAATGAAACCCATACTGATACAATTTTATTGAGGATTTAAAAGAAACATTTTAAGATAATGTACGGTAACCCAGAAAAACACTTTTAAATTCCTGTCCTTTTCTCCTCCCTCTTCCCTCCCACTCTTCCAGAAAATTCTCAGAGAGAAAGAGAAGATATATTTGTGGGACTGGGGGAACACTCTCACTAATGCACTAATCCCAAGGTACCACATGGTGTTAGAAACTACAGCTTTTTCTGGTGCAGTTTCAGCTACTGTTTGGTTAGAAATGTGATCTGGTGTTGGTTCTGTGTAGCTTGGAGGAATTCTGTCTCTTTTATATTCCCCTGTCCCCATTCTTCCTTTACACTCATTTTACACAACAAAACAGGGGAAATCTGATAGACTTCGAAGACAGAGAAAATTGGATGTCAGCACTTAGAGATCAACTGAATTGAATGTGACTGGAAGGACTCAATTCACAAATAAAAGTACCAGACTTGTTCAGGGAGTGTCATCAGGTAGGCTGTTTTAAAATGAAAAATACTGTCCTGCAAGAGGGTTACACCTACAACTTAAAGACTGAAGCCGAAGAACGGGCTGGAGAGAACTAAGGCTTAGGGAAATATGAAGCCAAATACGACATGTTGAGGACAATCAAAATTTTTTTATGGTTTCAGTGGTATGAAAAAAGTAGTTTTATACATAAAATTCAGAGGGAAGCATTTTCATCTAGAAATAACTTTAAATATTAAGGAATCAATGTCACAAATAAGAAGTTTAATAAAATACAAAAATAGCAAAAGAATCTGCCATAACTAATTATCTGAAACAAAACTCAAGATGATCAGAAGATACTGTATCAGCTTCAGAGAAACTCAAGTAATAATAGTACAAAAAGGATACATATTCCATTCATGGGCATAATGAGGAAAAAAGGATAAGAAAAATAGGAAAAATAAGAAGCACTAAAAAATAAGGACTGCACACACCACAGAGCACAGAGTTCAGGAATAACATGACTCCTGCATAAATGTTTCACTGTTCTTTTCTTTTTTTTTTTTTTTTTTTACATGGAAGGAATAGTGAACCACAAAGCATTTGGAATCTCAGACTGAAAATCAAATATGAAAATACAATATATATTTCAATGTGATTTAATATTTTACTTAGGCTTCCATTGGCTTCATGGAACTAACTTTTCTCCTAATAGATTTTATTTGACATGTGCAAAAGACTTATAGAGTCTTGTAGTCCTAGATCAATCATAATCCTTTCAGTGGTGTATATGGAAGAAGCCCCTTATCTGTGATAGGCATTTTACAGCAGAAAGGCAATCCCATTCAGCCCGAGAGAGTCATATTGACACATTGCTATTCCTTTTGCCAATACGATCACTCACACAAACTCTTCATGTTGTCAGGACCTCTGAAGAAGGACTGAGAAAAAAAATCAAGGTGAAGTTAGGGATTTAACTGAAAAGCATCTAAAGATTACATTTTGATGTTTCTGAATCTGCCTTTCACTAGTGAACTTATGTCCCTGTCCTTCTCTTAAAAAACTGAAGTGCTCACACCTCCTTTAATAATTTTTGGATCCTCTTTGGAGTGATAAATTGGATAATCTCCTCAACAGCATGAAACAAAAAGACTTTTTCTACCATATGCTACAGCAATAAAAAAGAAAGCTGTTTCTCATTATTGGCTGGTCCATCCTCATATAGTCAGTTGTCTTAGAAACTGACATTGATTATAATTTCAAGAAAATGTAAGAATGAACTGAATCACATAGTTCCTTCTTTCAATGTCCATCTCAATTTACAGCGTTGGAACCAGCAACAAAAACATCCCTAAGCATGATTTCCAGGTCTAGATTTATTTTTGTTGCACTTTTCTCTCAGAGTGACAGTCAAAATAATATAACAACTTAGACTGGACATATCAGTAAAATAACTTGTGACATTTCAGAAAATATTGAAATAAATGTAAGTAAAACGTACATTCAAATCAACTTCACTTAAAAATAAAACAAAATAGTTCTTCCAGGTCTGATATCTGGATGACACAATATATAGATATCATGTGATTCAAACTCTTCACTCTGTCCAAAAACTGGATCTCTTACTGAGGCCAAAATATGTTTAATAAAACATGGATTTTCCAAGTACTTCAGAGACCCTGTCTGGACTTCATAGTCATTTCTCTCCCAAGTATATGACTAAAGTCAGCTTTGGGGTGCTTACTGCAATTAAGTTACCATTAACTTATTACATTCTTTTGTCATTTCTTTAGTTGAAATTGCCAGCAGATTTTGTAAACTGCTCAAGGAACTAGCTAAAAGCAGCACTTTGCTACTTTTGGATTACCAGCAGTCTCCAAAACACTGAACAATAACCTTTTGGCAGTGAGCTCTTCAATTCCAGTTGCCAATCTAGATTTAAATACATTTTATTTTACACCAGCTGAGAAATTTGGCATATTATTCTCATCTACTCTTCATTAAAATAACTCTTCCAACATGAAATTGCCAAACCTGCCATAGGGAGTTGTGCAATTACAGTGAATAGGAGGAAGTTTTAATCATTGCTAATACATGGGAGGTGATCCAGTAGATTTTTAAGTTGTGACCCCCTCAAGAAAGGTTAGAAGACTCTTGGCACCTAAGCAAAAAGAATTTGTCAACCTTTCAGCATGAACAGCTAAGGAAAAAATTACTTATTAAAATCTGTATTTTTTGTACAGTGTTGCTGTAAGATAGTTCAGTCTCTGGAAGAAAAAAGAGAATCCTAAGTTAGTATAATGTCAAGAGTATGTATAAAATAGCTGTATATACAATCACCCAAGCTGCAGTCCTAATTTCAACACTTTCTGACTTTTTTTGAATTCATAAGATCAATCAAATAATATCTAAAGTTTAATTTTTGTCTCCACATTTATTGGATACTTCATGTCTTTTTCCTTTTCTTATCCAGCTCTGCACATTTGATGGACACTATTAGTCCATCGAGTAGTTTTTCAATGAGTTCCCTCTAACATCAAATAAATAATTTGTATTTTTTATATTATTTGCCCAAGTTAGATTCAAAAATATATTGAAGTAGCAAAAGTAAAATTTTCAATTTCATGCCATAGCTGTTAAATTGTTAAAAATTTCTTTCTTTATTTTATTTTATTTTATTTCATTTTATTTTATTTTATTTTATACCTTGAATTCTAAAAAATCAGAGCTTTTAATTGGAAATCTTTAAAATTAATTCCAACCTCAAACATCAGTTGGTGCTCTGACACTGGGAATACTGGTAACCTGTCAGTCCAAGTGAAAACCCAGTCAGGAAGGAAATAGTTATCTTTGAAGTGACTTGCCTGTGGAATAAGAACTGGTAAATCTTACTTGCTACAACAAAAAGTAAGCCAGTTTTCCTATCACCTTGTTGCAGTGCTTTCTTCACCAAGAAAAGCAATGATAGACATGAGAAGTATCAAAGATAAAAGAGTGCTTAAAAACAAGTTCATCCTGCCAAGGCTGATATTTTCATCTCCCTTTGGCTGTACTCCATTATCTTTAAATTCCATTGAATCACCAAAGAAGAACCCTAGCCTAATAATGTAAAAAAAAACCAAAAACCTGTGACTAAACCAACAAATTAGAAGTACTCTAGCTTGTAATCTAATACTACTTTTAGCAGGATTGCTAACTATTGATTAATACAGCTCAAGAATGTTTAAAGAAGCTGCTGCAATTCTGGAATACTCAGTATTTCTATAATACATGCAGGTATTTTACATTTAAAAAGCATTTAGAATTGAAAACCACATTTGTTTCAACAGCTATAGGGTACACATGCAACTTACAATTTGGCTCTTTTTCTAATTGCAAATGAATCAAAATCCTGATAAGCAATTTCCTCAGATCTGTGCCCCCTTGAACAGCTCCTACATTCTCCTTCCATAAGTTAAAATATTTGGTCATAATTATTTGTTTAATTCACAATCTCAAATAATTGTAAATAATGATTTACAATTAAGGGAATGAAGATTATTATTGGACTATGCTAATTTGAGGAAAAAAAAAAGGTGTTCCAGACTTGGCTTTTGTTTAACTTCTTGTTATCAATTCATGTTATACACTCATACTTAATATAGATTCAATTGTAGGCTCTTTACAGCTTTAAAAGGGAATATATATTAGCAAAGAATGGACCTCAAAGGATTTGAAGTTTGGTTCAAATAAATATGTACATTTTTTGATGTTTATTTAAATCTAATCTATGCAAGGTCACCAATACTATCAGAATATCCTGTTATAGAATCTCTGTTTCTAATGCCAGGATGAAAAGATTCACAAAGTTCTGCCTTAACCCATTTAAAACCCTGTTAAAGGTTGTTGTTTTTTTAATTCCAGATTTGGACTGAGGCTATAAGTTTCTTTCAGTGTTTTATCCAGGGTAGTCCCACCATGTCTTGTGTAAATCATTGTAGTTTTGTCTCTCTCACTTCATTGGCTTTTTGGTTCCCATCTGTTTTCTCTCATCTTTTCTTCTACTCTGTCTCATCTACATTCTCTTTCTATTCTGGTTTCTCTCATCTGTTTGCTCATTACTATTAGCCCAGCCCTCTATTAAGCCCTCTATTATCCCCTTTACTTCCCAGTTATCTGAAAGAGGGGAGAATGTATGAGATCCAAAAGCTTCATTCTGAGAGATGCGGACCACTATAACGTCTCTTTTTCATCTGCAAAGTTTAATTGCTTTCCTTTTAATGTAGTTTTAGGACTGCCCTGGATGTCTTCACTGACCTAAGTATGTTACTTCTCTGAATGTTGTCTAAGGTACATTGTGCTGTTATTCCTGGAAGCATAAATTTCTACAGGACCCATTTGTGCTTTTCACAGAAACCTGCCTACTGTCCTACCTGCACACAGGTTAGCACAATATCATGTTACCTAATTTATTTATCTCTGAAATGAAACTCCAAATATTTTATTTTTGCATGTTATGCATCTGTTGAAGAACACTAATAAAAAAAAAGTTAGACAAAACCTTTTAGAATACAAAGTCAAATATATACATTATTCCATCACTGAAGATGGCTTAACATGGATTCTTAATACCCTACAGCCATCTTTGTGACAACATGAATGCCACAATTCCCTGTTCTAAAGCAGACATCTAGCCACTGATGATCAGAGATAATGATTAAACCTTAAAATTAATTCAGTCAGAAACTTCCAGCTTGAAGCTATTTGTTTTCCTTCTTAATTAAGAAAAACTCTCCACAAATGTTCATAACAGTCACTGATCTTCCAGAAGTGAGCATATGGTCTCACTTCCCGGGCCTTCATAATTTCTCACAGTTGTACATTTTACCTTGCCATCTCTGTGATCCATCTGGAGATGTAATGTCAAAGACACCTAGACAAGACCATCACCTCAGCATCAGATCCATCATTTAAAGGGTGCATTCAGCACAATTCACAGAATTACTTGCACATTTCTATGTCTCAGGCTTGGGAATACTAGCTGGATGCTTTATTGAATTACCAGTGAAGTCCCTTATGCTATGCCCTTTTCCCTTGGGACAGGTCCCACTTACAGTAAAAGGCATGCCCTCCAATTGAACATCCTAGAAATAGGAAAATCCCATTTATCTTACCACCCCTGCCCTTGTGAGAACCTCTGCCTTGTAGAGAACTGCATCAGCTTTCACTCCTCAAGCTCTGCCTTTCTCCTCATGCTGTCCAAGGAAATGTTTTCAAGCACTTCCCCAGGCAGGGACAAACAGTAATGTTCTTGCTCTTCCCAGCGTGAGTGGAAGAGAAAACTCACTACTAATCAGTGCCTTGTTGTGGAGGAAATTTCTGGAAATTCTAGAGACTTCTACAGCTTCACAGAAGCTAGAAATGAGGTTTAGATATGTAGCTTGCATGTTGCGTAAATTTTACAGTCTCTATCTTTTATCTATGATCATGAAAACTGTGAAAGGTTTGAATCGGAGACTGTAGAAATGTCCGTACCTCTTACACAAGATAGCTGATCTTAACAAATAAAAGTAGCAGTGTTATTCCATGTAGTTTCACACTCCATGACATATTAAACTTGTTTTTGTAGAGTACAACGTTTAAAACTGATATGCTTAATGTGGATGTCTGTCACAGTAAGAGCTGCTACCGAAAGATGCAACTTGTCCTTCATGCTTTCAGAGACGCTCTGTTCTAAAGGCTGGCATCTGTGCCACAGCCAAAGCAGTGTTCATCTTTCAATGAAATGCCTGAGTCATGAAGTTGAGTGATTTGGGGTTGCTCTGTTCATAAGTAGACACTCTAGACAGCACTTCTGGAAGGCAGCCACTGGAGTGTACTACATTACAGAATAAATCACACTGAAAAGATGCTCCCTGTCAAGTTGGAGATACTTTTAGAAAAGATTGGTTACAGAAACCATCACATTTATGTGACTATTTCTACCTTTGTTAGTGACACAAGCTTATTTCACACACACTGTAAGGTCCTAGATGAATTCCCCGAAGATTTTGCACAGATCACAATACTACAGGCTCTTAAATCTAGTGGAGAGGTCTCATTTTTTATAGTACAATGAAGTACAATTAAGGCATGATCTTCCTCTGACAGGTCTGAAATTATCTCCATCCCAGCTCCTTAGGGAATGTGTTGAAATTTAGCCACTTAAAAGATCTCTAGCCAATATTTCAACTGCTCTGAACTCTCATAAATATTATCAGTTCTAAATTTCTGGAAAGGGTCCCTGTTGAGAGGTAGTCCCTTCAGGAGTATATAGTGCAACTTGACTAAAACACAACCTCATCCCAGGTTCTTGTTCTCATGTATTTTGGACTAATTGCAGCCAACAATCCTGTCTACGGAAGGTACAATGCAAGGATATAACAGAAAGTGTACAACTGAAGAGGTAAACCTCCCACTTCATCAATAAATTGAAGGAGAGACCTTGCCTAGGGATATGACTACAATGTGTACTGCAGGTAGATGAAAAGATGCGTAGGTTCGAGATGAGTCAATGTGGACACTGAAAAACTTTTGTCAGAGGAACTCGGATTTGTACAAGCTTTTTCATACTGTTAAGAAAAGCATTTATGTCAGCACAATATATTAGCCTCTATAAAGCTTCTTCCAGTCTGAAAGATTAATTTGGGGACAGACATAAACTGCTTACAGTGTGTGTGTTTATGTTTTGTTACTGTTCAGTAAAGACAAAATCAATTAGCATGGATAGTTCATGAGAGTTCTTCAGATGTTGCATAGGTAGCTTAAAGCTGGACTGGATATGTTTACACTTTCTTTGCAGGTATAGAAGTATAAGCATGCTCTGAAACACTGGCTTAGAATATCTCTAACCATATATGGATGAAACTATGATTAAATGAGTTTTCCCTCAATTATGTAAATAAATATTAACTAGAATAGAGGTACATTTAACCAGGAACAGCATCCAAATCCAGATGCTGACAGCTAACAATATACTGTAAGAGTCTCTTTGGGAGCTGAAGGTCTAAACTCTTTGCCCAACATGTGTTGCATGGAGGCAAAGGATTCAGTTCAGTTACCAACATGAAGATATCTAGTGTATTTTGGGAATTTGGGGAACTCTTTCTGGCCATCTGCTACTCTTCAAAAGGGCATAATCTCCCAGAGATCGTCTGCTATAGCCGCCACACCAGTAAACCTCAGCTCCTCCAGTGCATCTCCTGTGGCACGACTTGTAAGGTTTTGCAAACTGAATCAAGGTCATAGTCAGTAGAGACAGTGAAATCCAGAAAGTTATTCAGACAATCAATGTACATCCCAGGTTAAGAGTGAGTCACACAGCTGTCTCAGTTGGGCTGACCCAACTGAGCTGTATCACCCAGAGCTGCACAGTGGGAAAGCAGACACCTTGCTGACATGCAGACGCCTACATTGCAGGGATGCGGTTGGATTTCTGAATTTGATCCTGAATTTCTCTCCGTTTATATAGTAGCTTGTAGCCACAACCCTGTGTGAAATGAGAAGCCAAAAATCACAATTTCTTCAATATTATTCAGTCATTCAAACTAAAAGCTCCTGCAGAGAAATCATTCTAGGAAGCTTTCCATTAACACTATTCTCCATCCAGTCTTGGGGTACTGGGGCAGAGAAGGTGTTCTGGGTACAGAGCAGAGGAACTCAAGCTTCTTTTTTCAAATATAAAGTAATCTCTCTTCACGTTCAGAGGAAAAAAGACATAGGGAAGTGAATCACATCTGTATAATCAAATTTTTGAAATAAGATCTGAAAATGTATGGCTGCATTCCACATTTTCCTTCAGGGTACTAATGCAAATTATTTCTACATAGCAGGCTGAACCTTCTGTTTCCTCTCAACAGCTTGTACATTGCTACTTTTCAGTGCAAAAGTCATAGCCTGATCTGGGCAGTTAATACTATTATACTAACTTATAACAATAATTATCTAGAGTTTACTAAGAATAATAGTATTCACAAGCAGCACAGGCAATACAGGATTTAGCACTTCGTTAATATGCCACAAATTGTAGTTAAACAACAGATTCCATTAAATAAAAATATGCATGTTTTTTAATTTAAGTTTTGTAAATTATTAGTTCATTTTTAAGACATCTAGGATAGGACTGACTACTAACTGAAAATAATGCTTCATGTTACAGTTAGAACTGAATTTCACTTCTGACACAAATTTTTTATGCACAATAATAAATAGAATACAATGGGAAGTCTTTCAAATTTTTAAAGAAACATTGAATTTGTGTGTATTTTCCAGTGTTTTATTACAGCACTGTCAAACAGTGTAGTCATTTTGAAATACTGTACATATGAATTAAATTAAGGAAACAGAGCTATTAGGAGAAAATATGCAACTAAAAGCATTCAGTTTTTCTCAATCCTAAATCTGACCTTGTTAACAAGCAGGTGCAAGACTTCACACTATAACCAAAAACAATAAAGAAGCATGCTGTCCCCATTTTTCCTCTAATTGTCCCTTTCTCCAAACCACGTTAGTTCCCATTGGCTTTATGCAATATTCACCAGTATTACCTTTTGTTCTTTTCAAGTTTATTGTAGTCATAGATATAGGAGTACAATCATTTGATCTCTCACATCACACAAAAGTAATCTATGAGAATATAGCATATGCCACAGCATGAGAAATGTATCCCAGTTGAATTCCTTAGTCAAAAGAATTATGTACCTATGGCATCCTTTGTGAAAGTTCTCCGCGGTGAATTATACCTACTGTTGTTATTGAGTAGAGCAATGAAAAGGCTCAGCCAAAGAGTCACATCTATATACCCTGGGCAGGCAATGTCCTTATTAACTCTTTCTCTATTCTTTACCACGGTAAAAGATGTCTGAAAGACGCCTATAATTATATAAGCAGTTAAAGCAGCCAGCATCCAATTAAATGTTCTTTTTGGAATTTATCTTCAAGTTATCCACTTGTTATCAAAGACTGCAAAAAACCAGGTAATGAACAACAGAACATAGTCCTGCCAAAATGTATGTCGTGGTCGTTGCATCTAAAAGTGACTTACTGAATCCAAGTGGTTCAATTTACCTCCTCTTTACACATTCTAAAATGATACAAAGAAGAATAATGAAAAGCAGAATCAAAATTTACTTTTAAATTTTAGAAGGAAAACAGATGGATTTTCTATCTAAAAACATTTACAGGAGAGCAGATGGGTACATACAAGGATGGCATCTAACAGTAATTTTTTAAAGATCTGTCATTTTAAAGATGCAGCACATTCACAGAATTAGTGAAAGTAATGAAACCCAACATTTACTCTTTGCTCAGCCAGTGATTTCCTGTGTGGTCTATAGAGTGTTTTAAAAATACACAACACAACACCATTACATTAGATAATGGCTACTTTATGAATATTTTTGTTAGACTTCCTTTTATTAAATTGCAGATTTAGAAGCGATTGTAAGCAAGGTGAAAATTTTACAACTGTGCAGTCCCCAGTTCCCCACATAAAAAAAAAAGACCCTGTTTACTAATAAGCATTGTACTACCTTAAAAACATTGTTGGAAACGTTGGAAATAAGTGATTTAAGCATCCAGGGAATTTTTTCCTGCAATAAAATGCTTCCTCAGTCACTATCCCCTGCTTGATTTACACCATCCATGTAAGCTTAACTTTGCAAATTTTGTGGGCAGATGTGCAAAGGTCAAATTAAATCACCAGTAGATTTTATAATTTTATTTCTTCTGTTGAAAAGATCATTAGGCATACGTGCAAGGTATCCACTAAATCACTAATAGATCACTTAATCTCACTTCTGCCAGTCAAAGATCTTTTCCAATATACTATAATATTATTATACCATCATATATGATCCTCTCAGTCACATTAGCCTCTCTAAAATGTGAATGCAGCTAAAAGTACAGCCAGACAAGGACCATGACTTATAATGGTGGGCTATGGTTAATAGTCCAAACTACCTCTTAGAGAGCACAGTATCAAAAAGGACATTTGTGTCTTGTTTTTTACATCATAAAAAATGAGAGCAAACAAAATCTTATGTTTAATAAAGATCAGAATGTCTGCCCATCTGGAAATATTGCTTATAGGAACCCTTATACGCTCCCACTATGATACTTACACCACTGTTTTCTCACAAAACAATCTTTTGTATTAGAAGGGAAATTATTGTTTTCCAATAATTGTGATGAATTATGATGATTTGAAAAGTTTTCTCAGCTCAGGGAGAGATTCATTAGTGCTAATAAAATACACATCGAGATATAACCAGCTCCCTGTGATGCTGGCTATGAGTTTAACAGGTTAAAATTTCACAAAATGATGATAAAAATATTAAAACCTGCTGCTTTCTCTTAAAAGCATATAACCAATTTGCCATTCTACTAACATAAAACATGTTAAAGTGACAGGTCATATGGAACACAAGAAAAACAAGAAGCCTTCAAATATGAGTCCTTTGTGTAAAAAATTTTTCAGCTACACATACATAAAATTTGTGTTTTAAAAATATTATATATTTATTTTATTTATAAATATATTTATAAATCTAAATAATATATTTAGATTATTTATAAAATAACACATGGGGGAAATATCTCCATCTACAGAAGCCTTCTTTATGAAACAGAGTTGCCTTAAGGAAAGGGTTGAATACTCTGTGGAATGTATGATTCTAATTTTTATGAAGGAATCCCACACATTTTAAAGATTTGAGAAAAATAGAAACACTAGTTCCATGAAAATAAACAAAACAACAAGCAAAATTTCACAGAAAACGTACAAACAAAAATCCAAAATAAAATCTCACAGAGTAGACATTAACAGGACTGATTTTTCAGTTCTTTTTACTTTTCCTCCTGAACTCATTGAAAAAAAATGCTTCTTATCTTGATCTGAACTACAGTCCCACTAGAAACTAATTTTCATCAATATTTCTTTTATTAAGTGCTAGTGTTGGTAATATGGGATCAGGCACAAATGGGCCAATATTATACACTTTCATTAGTCTCAGGAGGCCCAATCCTGCAAACATGAATGCACACATTTAACTTTGCTCTGGCTAGTAGCCTAATTGATTTATTAATGAGTAAATATGTAAATATAGTTGTTTAAGCAGTTGAAGGATCTGCCCCAGGTTTCCTGATAGTAGTCTTCCCAGAGACCTCAGAAGCCTCAGACTACGGATCCCGAAGCCTTAGAGACACCTCTCCTGCTGCAGTGTCTAGATCTGAAAACCAATTCATGCACAGAAGTTCAGCTTCTCCTTTTTCCAGCAGCACCACCAGCTGGAGCAGCTAAAGAGACTAGTACCAAATTCTGAAAGCAATTATCCTGAAGAGAATAATTCAGAACTAACATTGCTAAAATACTTCAACTGTTGCTTGCCCTAACAATACTTCACAGGAGCTTTTCTGTTTTTGGAGAGCCCGTTACAAGTTACCCTGAAGATATCAGGCTGGCTGTAAGGAGTCAGTTCTGTAGGGTGTCAGGTCTGCAAACACACCATAGGGGTTTCCTCACTTACTCCCACTTCAAAGAAGCATTAAGTACAATTTCTCTTTATTACAGTTTTTAACTAGATTTCTTTCCCCTGTGATGATTAATTAGGCGTTTGTTACAATTTGCTTTCTTTCCACCTCTAGGAATAAATGTACCCTTCTGCTAATCAGACACAAACAAAATGTTTTGAAAAGTAATCACTTGCTAAAAAAAATGGAAATTGGGCTTCTGTGTTGTGAGGAATGTACACACATAGCACAGTGAAATTTAACACGGGTAAATGATCTGACTACCTCAAAGTGAAGTTTTTGCCTTCCTACAGTGGCCTTTCACCCTGCCCTTTCCTCCAATCTGAGGAGAGCTGATGTTGATGGAACATATAATGGCTCCTTTCCTGTGTAGTAAAGTCAGCAATAAAGCTCAGTAATTAAGGTGACCGGGGAGGCCCAGCCCAGCAGGCTAGTGGTGTGGCGAACACTTTCAGAACTTCAAACAATATCAAAGTCACTGAAAAACGGGCCTAGTTCAGGACTGGTTTGAATTAAGCCTCACTTCCACACGCACTTTTCAAATCCAAGCTCAAACAAGAAAGCCAAGGCCTTCTGGATTTCATTAGAGCCAATTATCTTATCTGTTTCATCTCAGGCCTGACCCTAAGGCTGGCAAACAGCTATTCAGTTCATTTGTGTGGTTGTTTGAGAAAGCCTCCAGCCAGCCAATGGCCTGAGGAACCGCTAATTAAAACACAGTTGCCCCCTGCCTCTAGTGATTAAATATTTTCAAGCTTTTGTAAATAATTTTTCCATTCTTTGCCCCAAGCCTCAGAGGTCCAATACATGCAGTAATTTATTTAGTTTGTCAAAGAATACTGCTGGAAATAAAACTATAATAGAAACTTAGGAAACTCTTGTATCTTGCCTAACTTCTGCAAGTGACATTCTACAAGCTTGCACAACATGTATACTGTTTCTTATGTAATTAAGCTTTAATAATCTCATTGTGTTTGAAGTGATACAGTGTGCAACAGGCCTCACATTTTGTTGATAATCACCACGTTTCCTCAGATGTCAACAAGATATATATGCTCATGGGCTTCATGAGATCATAGATGCTGCAAATGTGATGCTGAGAGATATATGTGCTTCTGAGCTGGATGGACTCTTCTGAGAGGCTGGATCACACTTAGAAAGCCTTTTTGGGAAGGACTGAACTCCTACCAGTAGCTTACTTTTCGAACTGAAGGACAGCTCCAGAATACAGATCCATGTCACCTAGTCCCAAATAAATTCTAGTAATTAAAATTTGCATGAAAGACATCTAGGCTAGGGGACTTAATCCCTCCATCTCCCTTTCTCAAACCCTAAGAAGACTGCCTTTTGCATGAGATCAGAAAACCTGATTCTAGCCTGGTTCTAGCCTTGGTACCCAGAGTGCTCCACCTCAAGTCATCCTATGCCTCACATGTGGTCAATGTCACCAGTACTGAGGGTGTGTATCTCTCCTGCAATGTGATGGGGAGGGGAACAACTTATAGCTCCCAAACTAACCTCTTAACTCCTTGCATCTTACTATTATTCTTAACAACAACAACAACCACATTTATGTTGGTAAAATGCATTGGAGGTACCGTCAGTAAACAAAAACAATTGCATAAAACACTGCACAGAATGAATAAAAAAGATGGCTCATGTCTATGTACTCTATGGAGATTTGGGAAACTACAGGCAGCAGCTGTACATGCTGGAAAAATAGAAGCAGTCTTAGCAGTACAAGAATTTAACCACTGTCCAGTTTTGTGTGAGGCAATATAGCAAAACAGAAATGTAATAAAATATTTCAGGGAAGCTAACAAACAAGTCTTGTAGCTGTTTATGAGAATACCCTACAAGTATGAACTTCATCACACAAAAAATCAGAAAACCTGTACCAGTATCATATGGAAAATGAAATTCATAAGAGAATTCTGAGAATGACATTGCAACAATAAACAAAATGGCTGAAACTCAGAAATCACTTTAGGTGGTTGGAATGGTAATATTCTGTATTTCAAAGACATGCTATAGAAAGAATTTGCAAAATTTAGACATAGCTATGCTGTGACTTCCAACAGAGAAGGTCAAAGTTTACACAAGAAGTTGCCTCATTGACTGGCAGAAAAATGGTTTTGCCTATAGAGAGTGGCAGTAGTAATGGCTTGGGGATAAAAGTTAGTAAAGTTGAGCTTCAACTAAATGTAGACTTCCTCAATTAGTATATAATGAAGTTACTATAAAATTTCACAGTGTACAGAGAAGACATACCTAGAATGGAGAAGCCATTGGTCGACAAACAATAATTCAATTTGCATTGTGGACAAACTGCCCTGCAGAAAACCACAAAGTAGGAGAAGATACCAAAACCAAAAGAAGAATGTAATGAAATAACTGAAGAAAGGTCAAGGAGGAAAATGTTGATTCTTCCAAAAGACCAGTTAAAGGCCTGTGCTCAGGCCTGGGTGGAGGCCAGGGACTATCAAGCATGGAAGTCAGGGAAAGATGAATTTTCAAGAAAAAGATCATCAGGATGAACAAAAGTGGATGACACACAGGCTAGGAAAAATGAGGATAAAACATAGACTCTGAGCTTTGGTCTAGGAGGGATTTATGTTAAGAATGGTTTCAGAGGAAGACTGAGGTTTTTTTTGGAGGAGGTCTAGAATCAGAGGACAAACAGCAATATGTACACTCTATGGTCTTGGGGACAGAGGGGGAGAAAGGAGAGAGGAAGATGGAGAGCTTAACAGTACTTTTTCTTTACAATGAATCATGATTGTATTACAAGGGACAAGAGCCTCTTGTGAGGGGAATGAGAGGTTAAATAGCCAAATAAGGGAAGGGAAAAGCTTATGTCCCAGGTAGATCAGCAGATGAAAGAGCTCGAGGGCCCAGTAACAAGCAAAAGAGTTTTGAGAAAACTCAGATGCTTTTGAGCATCTGAGAAAAACACATGAGGAGCAACTTTTTGATCAGAGGCATATGACAGAACTGTGGGAAGAAAAGGGATGTTACAGATGCTATGGAGAACTTGATGAATGATCAAATTATGACCCCAAGAGAGAAATGTGAAAGTGGGAGGAGGGGGAGAGGAGAGGAGAGGAGAGGAGAGGAGAGGAGAGGAGAGGAGAGGAGAGGAGAGGAGAGGAGAGGAGAGGAGAGGAGAGAGAGAGAGAAGAGGAGAGAAGAGAGAGAGAGGAGAGGAGAGGAGAGGAGAGGAGAGGAGAGGAGAGGAGAGGAGAGGAGAGGAGAGGAGAGGAGAGGAGAGGAGAGGAGGGGGTATTAGCAATCTTTGAAAATTATACTGCTTGGTACTACTGGAAATGTATTTCCAGTCTTTGGATCTTTCCAATCTCTTCCTATCTACTGCTGTCCAAGTACTTCCAATCCAAAAGCTGCTTTGCAAGACCACAAAAGGCAGCATAAAAAGTTCTGAGTTTGTTCATCAATATTTTACATAGAGGCCAATGACTGAACTTAACACTGAGCAAATCAAAATTAACTTAAGATCACTCATCTATGAAATGGTTTTAGTTCCAGGGCACTTAATACTTAGCAGTGGCCTATCTGATGGTACAGATAATGAAAATGAAATCACTGCATTCTTGATTAGTTTAGAAATTAAAGGATCTTCAAGCTATTACAAACTCTGCATTTCTTTTGCTGTTTGCAGTTTCTAATGAGAATTACTCTGAAAATGATGGGCAACTTTTTAAAATATTTTTTCTTTGTTGAAAAAAATGAGGCAAATGATCTGATAATAAATTGTAATTTTCAGATCCAGAGGGAATCAGTTTCCATAGAGAGTTCATCACACAAAAAGTGAAGCACGTGTTAATGAAGCATGAGGAATGAGAAATCCCTGTGTCAGGAATTCAAGCACTTGCTGAAGTTTAACAATATATTCTTAGCAATACGTTCTTCATCTGTAAACGTCTTGATTGAACAGGTAGGAAGGTTAGACTGGAGAGGGTGGTAATTAGCCACCACTCTCCTGTTAGTCTAATAATTCAGAACTAGAACACTAACTTTTTCAAGAAATGTACTTTTTTACTAAAACATAATCTTTTGTATATTTGCATTTCCTTGATATTTTTCAGAGAGAGACTTCTTTTAAGAATGAGAGAAAAAAAAAAACCCAAAACAAAACATTCCAAATAATCTGACAGCAAAGACATTAATTTCAGATGTGATGAGACCAGGTTCAATCCTCTAAATTGCAGGAATGGGGGACAAGAAACTGTCTTCACTCTTTCACAGCATCACAGAATGATCAGGATGGAAGAGACCTTCAAGACCAGCTTGTCCAGCTGTCATCCCCACACCACCATAATCACCCATAAGCCATATCCTCAAGTGCCACATCCAGACACCACTTGAACACTCCCAGACAGTGACTCTACCACCTCCCTGGGCAACTTATTCCAATGCCAAACCACTCATTAAGTGGGTTTCCCGCCCCCCCCCCCCCCCCCATCTCTAATCTGAACCTCCCCTGGTGCAATTTGAGGCCAAATCCAATCCCAAAGCATTGAGATTTTTCACTTCAAGTTTTCTAGCTTCTTAGTGTGATGTCCTCACCAAGAGGTTAGACATGAACACTGTCATAAAAGGGTTTGAAACACAAACACTTAGCTGTTCTCTTGGAAACTTTCAATAGTTTTGGTTTTGTTTCAGTGCAGAAGAAAATCACATGCCATAATCACGGGCAGTTGCTGCTTACTGGAAGTGCTGTCTTTAGTCATGTCTATTTTAGTAATGCACTCCCTGTACAGGAAGGACACAGTGCCAGAGTCCAGTCAACTTACTGACAGGGAGAAAAAGAACCAAATAAGCTGCACCTTCCCTTCAGCCCTCCACCTTCCATCTTCTGTACACTCCTACATGCATGACACAGAAGAAATGCATCCCAGATATAACTGTTTTCAACCTGTATTATCCTGTGCTGTAATTCATTTGCTTTCATGTTCCATTATTTTTTTATACACTAATAATCTTGGTAACTTTATTTTAACAGTTGATATAAATATCACTCGAAGGCTTGTGGTAGGTAAGCATATGAATCAGCTAATAAGATTCTTCAAAAGCTTGCTGTGTTTCAAGGCATAACAACTCATGAAACTCCTTGTATATGATCTTAAAGATTTGACTGCTTAATTGGTTAAATGTAGTCACAGTATCTAAGATAAAATCCTGCCACATTTGCTCAGCGAAAAGCCTCTGATTTCACAAACTCTTTTAACAATGATTTTTGTGAGCAGTTACTATTTTGTATAAGTAACAGCTCTGTATCTTAGCTATGAATTATGGTGTTGCACATAAGTGAGACTTGCACAAACTAGTGACACAAATGACCAACCTACTTCTAAATCCTAACCCTACTATATGTGATCACAGGACCCCACTTTGCCTGAAAAAAAAACCACAATGGTTAGTAACTCTGAAGCTGAGCACTTTTCTTATACTGCCTGTAAAATCAATGGCTCAGAGTCTGAAGTCTGATGGATTCCCTCACAGTGGGTAACGACTTACTATCCAAGAAGCAGCACTGATTTAATGGATCACTGATGGCCCAAGTAGTACTGCTAATACCACATAATGATGAGTCACAGACCTCCCTGAACTTATTCATTAGACATCTATTTTTGAGACATTTATGTTTTCATAGTTTCAAACATCTCTCCACAGGACTAAAGGCTGACTTCAAAAAGTAATGAAATACTTGGAGTTAGGGCTCCAACAATATCCAGTAACAAGGATCCTCATAAGATCCTGCAGCACTGAGCACAGTGCTATTCAGCATGTCACGAATTTAGAATCTGGCTTTTGCCACATTTTTCTATTTTTCTTCAGAATTACTGAAGCTTTATTTTCTAGAATATTTTTTCTATGAAAAATGCTTGTTCCTTTCATGCAATTATTGTACAGGCAAAGTGTAGCACCAGCATGCAAAATGATTAGGAGAAAAAAATATCTCCAAGGAATTATTTGTGCAAAAGCATGAGAACATCTATTAGCACAGACATGCTAGCACAGACCTGGAGGTATCCACACAAACTAACACTGAGACACAGGTGCATGAGCACACCAGAACCTCAAAACACTTCTTTGCAATCCTGCTTAGATTTGAAAGCAACAAAATAAAACCTGCTATTTCTTTTTCTTCTCTAAGTATTAAAAGAAGAATAGTGGAGGTCTCATTAGCTAAGCTAGCTAAAGAAAGCATGAATAAGAACTGTGTAGCTGAAAGGCCTCTGTTTCTGCTGTTCTTGAAACAACACTTCTGTCTGATTCTGGATAATGGGCTTTTAATAAAAATATCCACCAAAGGAAAACAATTAAACAATACATAAAGCACCAGGGTGCAATCTAGCAGTTCTGTTACAGTCTGGAGCTGTTCCAGCAGAGAACATGTGGATATTTTTTACAGGCTGCAATGTAGTTCTCAAAAGTCATTATAAAGTAACAAAATTTAAATTGGGACTGGACATTTATACAATCACTGAGTGTTGCTGTAGGACTTTTAATTCTGACCTGAAATTTATCTCCATAGATATGGTCCAAAGACCACAGATATTTTGACTTTCAGGATAGAAGTATCTTCTCCATTCTCGTTGCTGTTTAATTTTTTCCAGGATGTTTTTGGTGGTATTTCTCAACTTTTCCATCAAAGTATGTGATGGTATGGCAATTCTTTATCCATACACCTCTATTCTTTCATCTTTGTGGCTTAACAAAAATTGGAAAATGGTTATATTGGAAAAGAGTTC
This sequence comes from Eopsaltria australis, assembly GCA_034509425.1. NCBI lineage: Eukaryota > Metazoa > Chordata > Aves > Passeriformes > Petroicidae > Eopsaltria > Eopsaltria australis. The sequence goes on from JAVTVJ010000099.1 coordinate 296,005, forward strand.
AGATACTTCTCAGTACTTTGAAACTACAGACCATGTATGGCTTGGGGTTTTAATCAAATAGTTTTTAACCTGGAGCACATAAACCTGACACATGCCATATTTTATTATCCTTTCTCCTCCACCCCCTACTCTGCCATGTCAATAAAAGAAACTGCATCTGTAGAAAAGTAAGCCAACACTAATTAATTTCTGTAATGAACGGTTTCACTTTTGTAGTTCCAGTGAATTAAAGGAGCACCATATACAGTTTTAAAAATCCTAGTACAGTAAAGGTGAAAATTTAGGGTATTTCAGTCAGAAGAAGTTAGATTTTCCAAATAAAAGTAAAGGAGTAGGAAGAACAAGAGGTTGCAGGTTATAAACACTGTTGCCAGTTTTAGTTTTATAGTGAACTTTGAAGTATAACAAAATGCTGAAAAGTGGTTTATACCACCATTTGAAATGCTTTTAAGTCTGCTTCTCCATTTCCTAAGGACTCAATGCTCAAAACATTTGTCAAGAAAAAAAAAAGCATGAAAATTTACCATTGTTAAAAACCCTCCTTACCACACTCAAAAAATATTCTAAAGTCACAAATCATCAGGTCTATTGAATGTTTACACATGAAACTTAGAGCAGATTTAAAAATTATTCCAAGCAGATTTCCACCTTCTTCAAACTTCTTCAAAAGAAACTGCTCAGGCACTTCTAAGTTATCTTTCTATAGCTGTTTGATACATCTTTATTTGAATACTCCTACGACATTTTCTGTGGCAGAAGGAAAAGAGAGACATCTCTGGTTGAAATGCACATCTTTTAAAGACACCTGGTAGATGTGACAAGGTCAGAAATTAGAAATTGATTGAAACTGTAACTAGTAACTGCAGAATCCTATGGGTGTCTGAAAGGAAACTATATATATCCATACAGAAACCATTGTTAAGGTTTCCTAGAGTTTCCATGAATGCGTTCTGTTCAGCCACATTTTTCTTCCTAAATGCCTTGCCCTTGACAATGCAGAAGTACTGTGGATAACTTGCAGTCTCAATAATGTCCACCCGCATTTGGGTAAATCATTATCTGCCTGTCACACGTGACTCAGAGATTCTGACTTCCTTTATACACAGTGAAATGCTGAATGTATTTCAGCCAACAAATAGACATGAGAAATAACTATAGTTGAGATAACCTTTAGCAGTTATTACAAAGTGATGTATTGAGAAAAAAATAGTTTCCATTAGTAAGGATAAGGATGGCATTTGGCTAGTCTGAGGCTATTGTGAATAGAGTACAGTGATAACACAATAGGTTAAAGTTCTGAAGATGTTACTGGAGTTTACTTCTGGTTCTTCCATTGACTCAAGGGCTTAGTAACTAACTGGTTTTTTTTTAACTTCTCCCATAATTTTGTCTTTTTATCTCTTTGAAGAGATACCAAACATTATCAAACCTTTGAATCAGAAACTTAGTCTTATCATAATTTTTAGACCTCATCTAGTATAATACAGCCTCAGCAGCAGCCTCAGGACATGACAGTCATAAAAATTAATAGCATTAAGTTATGGGTATTAAGAATTGTTGTTTAAAAGAACTTTATACTCAAACACTATTCTTGGTGGAATTCATCACAATATAGCACTGTACTATGACTCACTTTAAACAGTTAGATACAGCTAGGAAAAAAATGTTGATTTTTGTCCTCTACATTCTTTTGTTATGTTTATCAGAAACCAAGTTTTCTACTCAGAGAGTTATACAACATTGCAGAGCAATGATGCCAAAGACAGCCATAATAATATTCAAAATAATATAAATCGATGGTTCGCCCTCATGTGGTGCATTTAGCTCATTTCCAGAAAATAGCTAAGCCTTAGCAATAAGCAATTAAAGTGATTTGGCAACTGAATACATTTCTAAATGAAGAGAGATTGAAAAAGACCAGAAATATTGTATTTTGAGAGAAGAAAAATAGGAAAGGACATGACACAGATCATACAAATGTATTTAAAATAATAAATGTGGATAGGCAAGAATGTGGGTTTCATCTACACATGTAATACATAAACAAATGGACATTTAATGAATGTGGAAGACTAGTGATTTGAGCTAAAACAAAGAATTTTTGTTTTTCAGACACACATACTTAAGACCATGAAATTCAATACCAACAGGATAAATGAAACTTCTTAGGGTAATCTCAAAATCCTTAGTGAACAAAAAGTTTTAAAAGTAAAATTTACAGGAAAATTAAATTAATAAATAAAATATATGCTATGCATACTTCTATTAAAAAACTATAAGGCATATATAGCAATATAGTGTTCTTCTTAGAGTTTATGTGATAAATTCTAACATAAATAGTAAAGAAAAATTAGAATCAAAACATATATACATATGCTGAAATAGAGTTAACAAGGAAAATATCTATGAAAACATCAAAAGTACTTTTACAAAGTTTTTCATTTGAAATGTCAAAATCAAATGTCATGAGATCTGGAAATGCAAAACTATGGAAATAACCAAATGATATGCATCAATGCAATGTTTCAAATGAACTTAACTGTGCCCTGTATGGCCACAAGATGACCAGGAATATTTTTGTTAATATTTTTGAGCACAGACTAGAATACAGACAGCTTTAAACATATTTATTTTCTCCCAAAACAAGCACTAAGAACTGCAAGACAGGATGAAGATTTTCTGCACATCTTTGTTTTCTTTCATTTTTACATTTTAACACATGTAATTTCAAGCATGATTTTAATTTTGAACTTTGTTTAAAATTGTATTTTGGGGTAATTTCAAATATTGTCCTATGTTTTAAATTAAATCATGGATATAGTTCATCCTTAACTCTGCCTTATTGCCACCTATTTCTTTTGAATTTGCTCTCCTTCTTAAATTAAAATCAAACACATGACTGCTTAAAGATAATATTATCATGAGCTACTTCTAATCATTACAAGAATCACACACACATACATGTTTCATTTTATGCAAGCTTTTATGGCCAGGTTCATTAATATGTTGTGGCTGTTTTATGCTACTCTGGAGTAGTGCAAAGCAGCCAGAGCATACTGGCTGGTTCAGCTAAATTTACAACTCCTTTGTTGAATAAAAGCAGTGCAAAGCAGTTGGAAGGCACAGCTCAGTTTCCTTCTGTCTCTTGCTTCTCCTTCACTCTTCCAAACACTCTCATTTGTTTCCACTGCCTCCTCCATCTTCTGTGTTCCACTCTGTGGAAACACATCTCTCCTGTCTCCTGCAAACTCCAAGCATACACATAGACAGACATACGTGCATGTACAACACAGACCTGAGCCTCTTTCTGCTGCCTGCTTTACTGAGCACATCTGGTGTAATGTGGAGCTTATGAAAATAATTATTTGAACATTACTAGTCATCCATTGCTCTTTATTTTTTTTCTAGAACTCTTGGCAGAAGACAGTGGATTACATCCTCATAAACTCGAGTGCAAAATCATCCTCTTAGAAAACAGCCACCATCTCCTTTGGCTTTCAAAGAGATTAAAGCAAATTTAACCTGAATAGGTGGACGCAAATGATGAAACAAATTCTCTAGAGGGATACTTCAGACCTTGAAAATAATGGAAAAGAGCTGTGCATTTTTATTACCTTAGGAAAAAAGAAGAGATGTTTGCCCTTCAGAAAAATGCCATTATTTCAAGGATTTTTGTAGTTAGGCCAGCTCCTTAACTATGATAAACATCAAACAACACTTTTCTGGCAAAATTAAATGGCATAGGGATTTGATTACTGCAATTATTTCCAATTCTACAGAAACTTCTCTATCCTGTATTTTCTACTACCTCCTAGTAGCTAACATAAGTTATTTTCTTAGTAGAAATTAGAAAGAAATTAAAAAATCTTCTTCTAGAAATGAATGAGCAGTCTCCATCTTCAAATTGGCTACAGCCACTTAAATTTGATTTTGCAATAGAGTTAGTTCAAAAATCTAATAAACTCTTCATGTAGCACTGAAATCAAAATGGCAGACACAAACCAGCACATTTATTTTTCCTGTTTCCCACTACAGTCCCAATACAGCCACTCACTCAGCACACCCTTTGAATTCAAATTTTTCTGCATATTTACACATGAAAGTTGTTTTTTCCTGAAGAAATAGAAATATTCTCTCAAACAGTTTGGAGGAAGAGTGAGGTAGAATATTATTCAGTCTTCAAAAGATTTATATAAAATAGATTCACATAAAATAGATTTATCTAGTTATTTATGCAGTGGGAAATAACTAGTATTCTGCTACCTGCATGGATATATGTATGTGTGTGTGTAAATGCTTCTACAAATATATTCTGACCTAAAAACAATGTACCTGACATCAAGTACATTGTCAGATGTAATACCTGGTTATGAGCTGAACTCTAGAGACAGAAAGTCTCTTTTTCTGTGGACATTATCATTCAGAAGGACCTCTGCTGTGAAATTTGACAGTCAATCGAGCAATAATGAGCTACCTAGTGTCAAGGTTGGTGACACTTCAAATATGTGCTTGGCACAATTCTAGGATGAAATTACGGCTCTGCTGGTGAGAAAGTGAAAGCTATGTGCACTCCGCTGAGGAGTTTTAGATTATTTTAATGCAAATTTCTCAGTTCCTAAGAACTCAAAGGACTAGGCTCTGGAGCCGGCCAGTAAGCAGGAAGCCTTGGCTTCTCTCCAGACTGCACCCATCTGCAAACTTACTCGCACCTTGGTTGTGGTGGACCTTCACCAGTATTCACTCTTGCTTTCACTAGGGACCGAATACTGCCCAACCTCTCTGTCTACTGGTAGGTATAAAGAGAAAATATTTCCATGTGTCCTTTATTTTTCTTTTAAGATTGCAGATGTTCAAAGTTTTCTCCACCCCTTACTTTGGACCTTCGCTGTAAGTCTATCTATAAAAGCAAGTAAACTAATATAAAAACTCAAATAACATTTTTCTATCTCTGAAACTCACTTATTTTCTTAAAACTGAATTGTTGCAGACAGAAACTTCAGAACAACAGCTGATTTGTTGGGAGAGCCTGACAACTCTTCTATTGATTTTCTGGACCGTGTATCTCTCTTGCCAGTCTACTGTCTCCCAATTCTGTTCGCAGAATTCTGTTCTGGCCAAACGGAGAACTTAGGCTATATCATGTGTAACATTTTGGATAATAGTAAGGATGGATTCTGGCCCATGGATAAATTTTCTCTTTACTAGGAGCTGTGAATTTACCTACCACTCAGACCAGATCTATAGAAAACAGCTACCTGGTCTATCCTAAGTAATTCACAAATTATTGTACCCACCCTTCAAAGTTCCATGCTGTTTGTTTCAATGATCCCCATTCAAAACTGTCATACCAGTCATACTAAATCCATGTTAGCAAGACCTACAGAGGCCACAAATACTGTGATCAGGTCAAAAGGGGCTGAGAGTGCAGGGAAACATTTCCTGTTGCTGCTTGGAGAAAAACATTCACATTCATTACAACATTAATCACAAAGTTAAATGAATGCATTTAGAATAGCAACATTAAATTTTTCACCATCAGCAATTTTTCAAAAGGAGATTCTAAACAAAAATTTGAATGTATTTGCCTTAAGAAAATACAGTTAAGTTTATGTCTGCACATGATAAGTCAGAGTGTAGTAAGTTCCATGAATTTTATTTTCCTGAATAGTGCTGCTTTGCTTAGGAACAGAGACTGAAATTCCCTCTAATTCTGAAGCAGAGTAATAGGCTTAGCAGCAATACAAACAATTCACTAGTGTGCCTTAAAATAGAGCTGTGAAGTACATATTTGTAGATGCACTATTAAGCTCAGGTACTTGTCATCAGGGTAGCAGGGGTACCAATTATGGTTACAGTCCCAGTATGGGAGTCTTCTATTGAATAAACTGGGACCACCATTCTCAGCATCATTAGATGGCCACATTACCTATATCATTAATGGGAGAGTTTGAATCCAAACCAAGAATGTTGGGGTGGAAATACCAGATATATTAGTATCAGATACTAATACCGGTGATTTGGACCATCCAGTTCCTTAACTTATGTAAAAATCTCATAGAAGTATAGGAACTATCTTGGAAAGAGCTTGAGGCACTACTGAGTGTAGAAAATTTGGAGCCTACCACTTACCATTTGTTTAGACTCTTTTTAAATACAGACAAATGTAAATAAAATTAAAACTTTTTCCGCAGTAACAGTGGGATATTGTGAATGTGTAAGGCTATTTCCCTGACTAGGGCTTAGACTCTGATTTCAGGTGTGTTGTTTATTAGAAACTGCATATTATTTCATGGGCTGCACAGAAGTTCTTTGGAAAAAAAAACAACAAACAACACACACACAAACACCCCAACAAACAAAACAAGAGTTTCATGTTTTTTGTGGTGTATTTTCAATAAAATATAGTAAAAAACTGTATAAGGTAATTGCACTACTTCAAACAAAATGTCTTGAAAGAGACTAGAGATACACGTTGGTTTTCTCATTGCCTTTCCTGCATATCATTCTCCTCTAAATGAAACCCCTTTTCAGAGGTGTCGCATTTGCCCAAACTTGAAAGATGAACCCTTCACCTTCCCTAAACTTCAGTAAACCCTTCCACTGGACTGCTTTACAGTGAAAGGAAATGGTGTATGTAAGACATGACACTGGAACTCTAAAAGGTAGTGGTTTGGACTGTTCCTATCTCCTCTGGTTCCAAGAAAATAAGAATAGATTATGAAGCATCACCTCTGAAGGAATAAAATTTCATTTATGAATGAGCTATTGAGAATATTCATTATGAGTGAGCAAAGAGAAATAGAGCATGCAACATTTCCTATCATTCTTATTGCAGTATTTCAAAATTATTTACTTTTAATTAAATAACACTTTACTGCAATTTATAGAATAAAACCTAATGGTCAAATCTGTGAGCATCATAATGAGTCTTTTAAGTTAATAAGGAACACTGGATTTGGACCATATTTCATATTACTTTCTGTCTGCTCTACTGACATGTAGCTGCATGCAATGTGAATGTAAACAGTAATTTTCTTCTGCCTGGTATTGACACTTACATTTAAATTTTATAGGTAGAGAAGTAAGCAAACTCAAAGTAATTTCACTGGCATGGCATTGTAATTAAAACACAAGATCAATTAAATAACTAGAATTTTTTTGTTGTCAATTCTGAGTGGATGATCACAATTATTAAATTACCCATTTTTTTAATTTACTAAACTCTCATATACTGGAATACCAGGATTAATTTAGTTTCACCATGGATTATTGTCCTGACTTTCAATATTACATTAGCTCTTATTCATGTGCTTTTGTTCTGCAAACAGTTTTCAAAACTCTAAATGTTACCAACCTGAATGCTGTGAGATACTCAACATCACCCATAGGAGGATCCAAGCCACCTGTCCAAGCAATATTTATGTTATACCCTTCACCAGGGCCACTTCCAACCTGAAAAAACAGAAATAAAATGCCAAAAAGGGAGAAAAAGAGGAAAAAGGTGGAGGAAAAGAGAGAGGAAAAGGGAGGGAAAAAAATTCTCAAATGTGCTTTAGAAACAAACATCAAACAACATGTCAGATCAGCCTTGTTTGACAAGGACTGCTCTGGGTTATGCACTTGTTCTCCACTGGTCCCCTGCTCCCAGTGGACAATTTGGTAATCTGGTGTAATTTAAAGAACCAGAGAAGGACAAGAAAATTAGGGGTAATCATGCAACGCAATTACCTGAAAGATACAAATAAAAATGGGGCTCTAAAGAAATAAACCTAACCTCATTTGGGGCTCCACTGCCGGGGAAGAAGTTGCCTTCATCATAGCGATGGAGGGAAACATACAGGATGCTGGGGTCAGCATAAAAAGCCTGCTGTGTACCGTTGCCATGGTGAACATCCTAAAGGAGAAGGAAAACAGATGACAAATGTAATAATGTCCAACTCAGTGCAGAGAGCTCAGTTCTGCTTTCTTTTACACCCCCCTCCTCTCTCTCTCTCTCAGTTTCTCTCCCTCTCCCTTGCCCTCCTTTTGTCTTTCCCTTTCCCCCTCCCTTCACCACCCCATACTTCCTGAACTTTCAGGCAAATTACTCTTTAATGCACTCATTTTTTAAACTGGCTTCTAAAAATCAGGAAACCATAGCGAGCGTGCCCTGGAGACTCCAGATGAGCAGTCATTGAGAAATCCCAGTCCTTTTGTACAATTAGATATTTATACACCGGCTCTTTGTACTCCTTGCCTCAGTGATGGAATCTAGCATCCTGTTTTATGGAGGAATTTTATGACTTATTAACTGCCAACAGTTCATAACCCCTCAGGCTTAATTAACTAGCCTCATTGGCCTCTGAAGAAAGACTAATGTTTAAACTACAAACTAGTATTTTGCAGAAGGATCTATGGTTTACAGAGCTTTTTCACAATTCTTGACAGAACACTAAACATAAGAGTATTCATTGATTTGCCAAGTTCCACTATTGAGGTCAAAGGCTCTGTGACCAGCTGAGTAAATTGGCTTTCTTGAAACATTCAGTTCAGTTCAGTCCCTCAGCAGTTAGATCCACATCAAAAGAGATGCCAGATGCGGAAAGGACTTCATACTTCATTTTTGCAAAATCATGACGGCAACAGTCGAAGACATAGGAATATGATCTCATTAGCTATTAAATCATCTGGCAGATAGGATGGTGCCTTCCACAATCAAGGAGTGACCTTGGCCAGTCTCCATATTTCAAACATTATATAATAACAGTGAATAAAATTCCGTCATTAAATAAAATGCTGACAAAGAAATGCTGACAGTATATCTATATAACAAAGGCTGATAATGCAGACATTTCCTTTTTTTTTAGTTTGTTTTCACAGTTCGCTACTATTCTATGTGGTTAGACACACGTGAATTTTACAAGTGAAAATGGAAAATCTACTTGCTTTTCAGTAAAAGAAAAGTAAAAAAAAGAATGTTTCCTCACTGGCATTTCTAAGAAGCTGGAAAGTTATAGATATTATTTATCTTCCTCCTTTAAGCCATCCCTTTGAAATTTCTGATTTAGAGATGAAGGGGGATAGAGAAAGTACGCTGAATGGCAACACTGTCACTGTCACCCAGTCTGTATTTATTTTACAAATATTATGATGTCTAAATCCAATTTAGTGTCCACAAAACAGAAGTCACATTCTCCTCACTAAGCCTAGGCTCCAGGAAGGCTCAAGTTGTACTTCAAGGTGTGCACTGCCAATAGCACAGCAAGCACTGAATATTGCTTGTCCTCCTTGCCAGCTGAAGCAGCCCACGAGTTTCACCCACATTGTTCAGAACATTCTACATTGATTGAGTCCTACTTGTACGGCATTGTGCTTGACTTGGACCTCCTCTGGGACCTCTGTAGGGTAATATTATAAGTTTCTTTTCTTTTCTATGTTGAAAGTACTTGAAACAACATGAGGATGGAGTTACAGCCCAACTGTGACTTAATGCCAAGGTTAAATGTAACACATGGGACATGAAAAGGGGAGCACACTGGTATGCGGCTGTTGGAGATTTCAAGGCATCCATGTAGTGTTAGATGGTTCTGACTGGCAAATGAAGCAAAATCTGGTATGTAGACTAATCCCAGAATCCCATCAGTCTTCAGCTGGGACAGAGTTAATTGGTTTACTCCAAAACAGACTCAAACCCTGCTAGCATAAATACAAGTATGAATGATCTTGGAATGAGGATTTCAACAACCTGACAAGCTATGCTGGGCACATAGACCTGCAGGGACACAGTAGGACTTCATTTTGTTATTTTAATTAGTCTTTCTTTTTCCATACATATTTGGGGCTTTAGATATATTCTTGCTGTAAGAGTGTTCAAAACAGAAGGAAAAATGTTAAAGGGGCATAGAGAGATCTTTTTTCCTTATTACTTTTTCTTATTATTCAAATCTCAAAGCTAGCTTTCTTGTCTAAACTTCAGTTCCACTAAGGGCTCTCTTTTGAAAAGCAGTAACTTCTCTGATTAGACAAAGGAATGTGTTCTTTAAGACTGCGGATCCTAGCATGTGGGAAATGAGTTCATATTCTGCCCTTAACAGATCAAATGTATTCAGGGTATATAAGTCAGTTCAAAACCAAAGATTTATGCAAATGGTGGAATGAGGAAAAAATCCTGTCAGATAGGTCTTTTATTTTACTGTAGAAATAGATGAAGGGAAGATTGACAATTAAAAAGTTAAGAATTTTTATATGATGACATGTAACAGCTATGAAGACTACACTTAATTTGTAACTAGAGTACACTTTAGTGTGTGGGATTGGATATTACTTTTTAATATTTATATTGTAGTAACAAGTATAGCTGCCAACTTGCATGGGGTCCTGCTGTGCTAGTCACTATCAAAATATAATCTTAAAGGTTAATTTCAAGTCTAACATCTGCAATTCCATTCTTTCCTTCAGATGCCCCAAACTCTGTTGGTGGGAATAAAGACATCACTATTAACTTGTTCATTCATTCAGTTTGCCCTGTGATTTATCTGTAGTTTGCATGCACAAGAAATTTTCCATTTGAATTTTTGTACATCATTGCTCTGACCGTGGAGCAGACAAGGGACTGGACTGCAACTGTTCCAGGAATGAAGTCATCTGTGTCAACCATATATTTCTTCCTTTTCACCCGCTGAGTTATTCTGGTCAATGGGACAGTTGCAGAAAGGTTGAAAATTCCCTATCTACTCTTCCTGGGTAAAGACAGGCAGCTTCACAGGTAATCATTTCCACAGGTAATCATTTGCACATTTAACCTTGCTTTGAAAAACTGAAGCTGAGTTTCTAAGTGCTTCTTGGCTAAGTATGTCAAAGGAAAGTATTTTCCCAACAAGGCAAATGTAATATTTACAGGCAAAAAGACTTGAAAACATTCACAAACTTTGAGTAGGCTTTTCCTATTAAAAAATGAGAAGAAACAGAGAGTTCACTTTTGGCCAGAATTTACAGCAATGAACTGAAAGATTCAAGTCAGCAAGCAGACATAACATACAGTAGAAGTGCATTTTTCAGAAATAACAGTTTCTGGCAGTTTATAATTATGTTTCTAAATGACAGTAGAACAATCTGAGAAATATTTGAAAAACATTCTAAGAATATTTAATCTACCCATATACTTATTCTGCCACTCATTTTTCGCTTGCCATTTCTTCTCCCACACTCCCCCTTTCTCTGCTTCTCTTCAACAGTCAGTATGCATGTTTAACTGAACAAAAGTGCTAGATGGTAAGGCCATGACTCCACAATAAGATTTAATTATGAGTGCAGATATGAACAAGATTTAGACTATTAAGCCGTGCACTTCAAAAACCCTTTAACATATTTTGTCTTTAAATCTTTTATCACCTGCAAAAATTAATTAAGTGCAGATGTAACAGGTTAGGTTTTGATGCCAGGGTTCATTTCCTGTCTATGCTTTGTCAGACACCCTATTACACCTCGTCATGAACTGTAGGAAAACAAAAATGGTGCTCATAAATCAGCATTCAACTTTCCTTGGGCTGTGCATTGGGCTGATCCTTTAAGTGCAAGGCAGAGCTCCAATTCATTATTCATGAAAATAATATAGCCAACATGCCAAATGTCATCTGCATTTAAATAATCCATTTGTTAAATGTATTAAGTATTGTGTAAGAATGCCTTCTATTAAAATACAAGACTAATCCAATGAAGTGGATTTTTAATCACATAGTTTTCCTTCAGGGAACCCCAAAACCTGGCATACTGACTAGAAAAATTCTTGGAGGGAATGACCTGTTGATTTGTTTAATAATATCAAAGTTACACAACAAGTCAAATCATTGCAAACTGGGAAAAGTGGTCAATTTCGTTACCAATGCAACAACATTCTTAAAAAAAATATCCGACTACTTAAAGTTTCTATTCTGTAGGGAAAAGTAAATTTGGGTTCTGTAGGGTTATTTTAACAGTGGAAGTATCAATTCATTTAAGGACCATAAAAGTTGCCCTGATCTGTGCCTTCTTCTCATTAAATTGCAGTTAACACCATTAAAGTGAAACATAGATGTTTATAGCTTCAGTACTGCCATCCTGGCTTTAATGAGTTCCCAAAATCAGAGGAAATGCACACCTTTATTACTTGTAGGTATTAAAAGCAGGAAAGCCAGACTTATAAATACAAATTCATTATCTTTTATCTAGATGCACTGCAAGTGTGATGCTTGCCAAGAATACATACCAGATCTACAATCAATATCTTGCCTATATTTAGCTTGTCTCTCAAGTATTTGGCAGTAATTGCAATCGAATTAAAAAAGCAGAACCCCCTGTGGAATAGAGAAGAACAGAAATAAGAAAGCAAATCAGTCAGGAAAACAGCTATAAATAATGTTCAGAGCATTTTAAAAAAATGCTATATGATCTCTGAGGCCATAAATCTGCTTCTGGGAGTACCTAGAAAGCCTTTTCAGTCATCTGCTAACAATTACAGTTCTTCAGAGACATGCACAATGCAGGTGATTGCCAGTAACCTTAGTGCTCCAAGATGGGCAATATTCCCTGGTACTTACATGGCTGTTGATTCTTCAGCATGATGGCCTGGGGGCCTTACAACAGCAAAGCCATTCTGTAAGAACAAGATAGGTTTTCAATTATCAGCCTAAAAAAATACTTGACTCAGAGCAAAACAGAGCAGCAGGCAGATGGGATTGAAATCTATTAGAGCCTCTTGAGCACTTTTTCTGTCCAATCACCCTTTCACAGTACTGCCAGAAATAATACAGTTGAGAACAGTGGCATACAAACTTATATAAATACACACATGCACACACATACATGCACACACAACTAAAGAGGAGGAAAAAGGCAGGATGAGAAAGCCCTGTTATCAGTTCTGCTGTTTAGAATTCGCATTTAAAATGAAGGTCATCTAAGATCATGTAATCTTAATTTGCTCCAGTTTGAGATGCTTCAAAATAAAAGTAGCTTAAGGTATATATTTTACTTGATTGGCCATTGTTGACTTTACCTCTGTATAGACTAAAGCATAAATTCAGACCCACACACACACACATAATTTCTAACAGTAGAAAAAGGATGACAATGAATATCCCATATTTCTGCAAACCGTGGGAACCTGCCATGCTTGCAAGTTAATAGATTCCCTGAAGTCAATTTCTAACACACTTTCTGGAACTGTATATACATTCCATAAAGTATAGCACTAAGATCAGTGATGACCAAGAAATTTTTTGCCTCTGGAGTCACTGAAGATAAAAGAAAAATGGAATTCCCGTCCTTCCAGTGTGGGTATGGTGAAGGAAAACTGTAGAAGTGCTGGCAAGGTAGCTCTATTAAGAAAGTCAGATTATATATTCAAGAAGCAGTGTCTCATAAGGTTGTGTATCATATCAAATTTCTCTTACAACAGTTAGATTCAGGAGAACACCACTGCTTCATTGTATTTCCTCTTTATTTCAACTACTCAAGATGGTCCTTCTATTCAGCTTTATATTTGCCATCAAAGTAATGACAATTATCACATACATAAAAATAAGAAATTATACTCTGTACATGAGATATCTGCCCAACTTATATTTTCACACAGCCTCAACAAACACTTGATGTGTATGTATGGCTGCAAGACTAATCAAGCATTGTGTTTTCAGAGAGGAGAGGACAGGAAGAAAAAGGCTGGAATACTTCTGTATTTTAATAATCAGTATTAAAGTATTCCAGTTCAATATACTAGAACTTGATAAATGTAAATGTTTCAGCCTTCTCTTACCTGAAAAAAACATAAAAATCATTAAACTTTCACTCACACTAGTGTAAATACAGAGGAACATGGCAGTTAATAGTTACATTGGTTCCTGTAAAATCTGTTTATTTACAATCATATGAATGTGTGATTTGTGTGTACCTGTGGAACTGTCTACCTATGGTGCTTCACTGGCATTAATTTATAAACAAATACTACCATGTTGTCTTATTTAATTTGCTGCTAGATGTAATCCAAGCAGACAGCTGCAAAGTTTTGTGGAGCATGGCCAAAGTTCTATCAGAATACAGTAAACTTAAATTACAATACCAAGGGAGTGCATCTGTAACAGTGGTTTTTCTGGCCACCATTTAAAGAATCTGAGGGATTTGACATCATGACTTATTTTGCATTGTGTCCACATTAAAACCCAAACAAACAAAATGCAATAACCCAACAATTAAAGGCACAAAAATTATATATGTTTGTATTCAGGCAGGCATTCCTGGAGATGGGATATAAATTGACTATAGATCAAGCATACCAGGAAAAAAAAACCACCACCACCCCCCCCAAAAAAAAAAACCCAAAAAACATTGCAGACTGGACTAATTTGTAGAACTGGTTTTAGATTCCCAGCTAAAACTGCATTCTCTATCCTTCTGAGGGGGTTTTAACATTTCCTTTACACACAAAATACGACTTACAGCAGAATTTGGCAAAGAACTCTTTTGTTGCAATTATGGAAAAACAAAGTATATTTATGCTGATGAATGTTGGGATAATTAGGTGAAAAAAGACTCAACAAAGAGGACATTACTAGAGAAAGAGCATGATGCTACCTGCATTTTTTTCTCTTGATATTTTTAAGAATTTGGAAAAAGTCCATGAAAGGCTTACAGCTGCCCCTGCTCAGCTAACAGCTCATTATCATCTAACTTTATCAGTATTCCCAAAAGATCAATATAATTAAGATGATTATCTCTAGGAGGATTTCATGGGGCAATATAGAGACAGAAAATATCAGCACTGCTGTTTCTGACAATATGACAGTTACAGTGTAGGCTTCTATTCTGTTCCCTTACTTTGATGGGACTCTTTGGAAGCCCTGTTTTATTACATCTAGGTAATTTCTGAAATCAGAGCTTAACTATTACAGTTCTCTACCAGCATGCAGGATATTCACAACAGGGTCGTGACCACTTTTTATGAGTTTTTACATCACAAAAAATTCAGTATTCACATGGGAAATTTTCTTTTTAAAAAACACAGTCATGTGTTACACTGATGATAAAATATATATTTGAATTATACCAAACATTGAAAAACAGCTACCATACAGAATTATCACTAACTTTTGTGCAATTGATAAAAAACATTTAATTTCTCCTACTTTCAAACTTTGCTAGAACACAGCATACATCAGCACAATGGAACATGATTTTTTTTTTATTTAGGCAATCTTTAAATATCAGACAGTGAACTCAGTAGACACTAGAACAGTAGACAGAAAGGAAAAAAATCTGCTTTAAGGATAGAAAGACTAACACAGAGCAGTATGTTGAAAATGAAGCCAACACACATAAATTCAAAGTGTTTCTGTACAGAGCCTTATTTGTACTAGGATACAGACACCTTTATAAGTAGACAGAACATTAAAGTGACTGACAGACATGAACATTAGTAAAACAATTCATGTCTGTGCCATTATGTGATTACCTTTATTTAAATTTGAGGATAAAGAGTAAAGCCTGAATAGAGATATTCTAAAATCTGTGCAAATTTGAACAACAAAGGAAGAGAAGTCTGCCCAGGCTCAGTTTACACAGAAGATCAACTGCAGATAAACCCGCTGAGTTGGACCTTTAACGAGAACTAAGAAAAATGTTAGTCTTTTTCCACAGTAAGATAAGTATTCTCTTCTTTCATGACTCTAAATGGGCAGTTGGATGTTTGACTTCCAAAGAACAGAGGTGTACATCCTACTGTGGCCTTCTTGTGGTGGTTGAGTTAATCCCTTTCCATAGTGTTCTGAGTTGCAGTGTTGGTCTACATCATGCTTGGGCATCCACTGTGCCGCTCCATGAACCTTTCCAAGACAAGTACTCAAGACAATACCATAACAGGGGTGGACAATCCAGGGCTTAGAACTCACCATTTATTGCAGAGTTCCACTGGTATTCCTATTACATTACCTCCATACAGGAAGTAAAACTAGATGCAGACAATTTTTCTCTAGGGCAATATGTAGTCATTGAGGCAAGGGGTGAATGACTTCCATTCACATGACAGTGAGGAGCTCACTCTGCCTAGATTCCAAGTGAACCAAGAGTTACCTGGCCAGTCAGATACTCCAGGTATGGTGAGAAGCCTCACTGAGAAGCAGTCCATGCTAGTTTCAGTCTGGTACTACCCTAGTAAAATCATCTGGATTTTTGTAGACTTAAAGAAAAGCCACTGCCATGCAAAAAGTAGCAATAAACCACAGCAGGCACTCCAAGAGCACTTAATGAAGTAGTAGAAGACTCAGGTTCAACTTCTTCTTGAACATGGGGATGAATTTGTAAATTTTTTCCCACACCACTTTGTGTATTTAGATTATGTGATCCATAAAACAGCTATTGAGACCCTTCTTTTCAGTCTAAGTTTGGAGTCATGCTCTTCCTCAGCTCTTATTCAAACACAAAAATTGTCAATTTTTATTAGAAATTGAAGGTTTTCTGGTATTTTAAGCTGTAAACCCCTGTATGAATGGGCAATGACATCTATGCCAACTATTCAAGAGGCAATAAGCACTGAAAGAGCAGAAGCTTCATATGAAAAAACCCTTTTACTGTGTGGGTGACCAAGCAATACAACAGCTTGCCCAGACAGGTTGTAAAGTCTCCATTCCTGGAGATACACAAAAGCCATCTGGATATATTCCTAAGCAACTAGCTCTAGGCAGCTCTATTTGAGCAAGGGAGGGGGATACAATGACCTCCTGAGGCCCCTTCCAACCTCACCTGTTCTGTGTATTTCAGATGGAGACTGGGTAACTAACCGAGGGTCTGAACTCCAATTGAAACTCAACTTGCTCCTAAGGTTAGGTGTTGGAAGTTTTTAATTTCTACTTGTCTAAATAAATCCCTTAACCTTATCTAGCAATTAACTCTTAAAATTACCAGTGCTTAAACAAGGCAGTCTTGGACATGCACTTGTTTTTAATGGAAAGGTTCTGTTTTTGCTTCAATGTGCACATGTTTCAGAATGAGAATTATATGGAAATGTATCATACATCATTATACAGAAATGTATCCGTATGTCCTGTCAGAATCTATATTCCTTGAGATATTCCTTGAGATATATATATAGATATAGATACAGATATAGATATAGATACACTTGTATCCTTATAAAGTCATAAGAAAAACAATGTATTTAAAAGGCAGTCCATACAGTGTAGCTGGCAGGTCTAATCCCTAAAGTGGCCTTAGTGCCATCTTTAACTCTGCGGTCTCTGATGTGGTCAACTCCTACAATAACAAACATCATGGTTGCTTTAAGTCTTGACTGCCTACAAGAATCCGCTTTCAATTGGTACCAGGAAGAAGATAACCATATTCTTACCAGTGTCACTTATGTTGTAACACAATCCCAAGCTATGCCATCCACCAGGGAGGGTAAACATGAGAATGAGTGGTGTAAGGCTGAGGCAATCCTTGGGCACCTGTTTAGGACAATTTTACAAACTACTCATACAGCCAGAGCAGGAGTCAGCACTTGGCCCTGGGGGTCTATGAATGCAATGAACAAGAACCTGTGATTTAACACAGCAGTATTAGCAGCATGTAGATTTGCCAAGAAAACAGTAATGGACATGAGGGAACACTATTTTGTCTTGCAGAAGAAGGTAGTAGAGG
Organism: Eopsaltria australis; assembly: GCA_034509425.1. NCBI lineage: Eukaryota > Metazoa > Chordata > Aves > Passeriformes > Petroicidae > Eopsaltria > Eopsaltria australis. The sequence goes on from JAVTVJ010000099.1 coordinate 313,651, forward strand.
CCAATTACACAGAAATGGACATGAAACACTTAACTTTGATGGAAACAAAGAGTACCTTGTCTGCTTTCCTGAAGGTCTAAGTGGATAGCATCAGAAAATACACAGAAAATACACAGGAAAGTTGGTATTTGCAGACTAACTTAGACTAACCATGATGGGCACATGGTTTAGCCACAACTAATATTAACTATGTTGGGAAAGAAAGCAGACAAAAGAGTTTTAAGTACAGAGTGGTCATGGAGATAAGAGATGCACCACACATATAATTAAAGCTGTCTGATTCTATGAAATAATAACAGTCATTCAGCTATGAATATAACCATAATTGCTGGGATAGAGTATCTAAGAGATGGTTTAATATGATATTTTGCAATTTTTTTAACTTCGTAAAAGCAAAGAATCAAACTACTACTACTACCTAAAAGATTTCATTGGTAACTTTGATTGAAGGCTTTTATCAATAATATCTTAACAGCGGTAAAATAAGTATTCATCTGTTTCTTACACACATGCACTGCTCAAAATGCTGTTGCTGGGTATGGGAAAAATGTCTCTTCTTGTGGCTGTCACACATCACTTGGAATTTTTTTTCAAGCAAAGGGAGGTTTTTATAGGGCAGAGGGTGAGAGGGTAGAAACAAGCGTAGGGCAGAGTTTGCAGGACAAATACTGTCCAGGAGGCACCTGAGCACAGAGCACATTCCAGGAAAGGAGATTTTTGTAGGCAACTAGAGGAGCTGTGTTGTTCAGGCAGCCATGGAAATTTGCTGGCCTAAAGCTTTACCAGAGGAAGGACACTATGGGACTAGGGAGACATTTGTTTTCTGCTCTTTTTGCTTATTTTGTCTTCAGAATGATAATTTATTTTGTTTTTGTTGCAAGAAAACATAGCAGTAAAGCTGTGAAATATGGCTGAAAGGTTTTTCTTTTTATTTATTTAAAACTAGCAAACTAAGAACTTAGGGGAAAGAGGAGGTTGACTAAGCTAATTCTGTTTATTCACTACTTACCACATGATGATTCCTCCATAGCCCCATGTGACAAAGGCCTTGAGAACAGTAAAAACCAAGCTCATTTGGAATTAGAGTTTCAAGTTCAATTTAAGCCATCTATGGATTATACAGAGACAACAGAGTAGCAATCACCAGACTCAGAGATTTACTTTGGTATTGATTCAACCTGACGTATCAGAAAGAACCATTCAGGAACATATCAGATTCTGGTTCAGGGGAAACTCATTTCAATTGATTTCATTCTGTTAAATGACCCTTAGCTACCAACAGGGCAACTTTACATGTGTGTGTTTGTGTGTGTGTATGTGTGTGTACACAGACATATGGTACAGTACAAAAATGGCTATTGCTTCTCTTGATGCAGAAGTTTATATTCAACACAGTATCAGACCATGCTTTTAACTTCTGTGCCTTTCTTGTTGAGTGTTCTTTTGAAAAACTGCTTCTTAATTCATTCAAACATTTTGTTTTTTAAAGCAGGGAATAATCATACAAATCCTACCAGCTCTTGATAGTTTTTTGTGTAGGTCTCTTCTGTTTCAAGTTTGTCAAATTAAAACTATATGGCACTACGTGTTTCCATCACAGAAAACAGTGCTACCATCATAAAGACTTACATATTTAAAGGACATGCAAATTAAACTAGACAGTAATCCTTATTACAGGTTCTGTATTTAAAATAATTAATCCTACCTTATAATAGTACTGAAGGCGTCATCTGGGGCTGAAGAAAAATGTCTCAGCAACATTCCTTTGTATTTTCTATGGTTACATGGTCTGCTCTGGCAGTGAGTTATCTACGATGACGGCAAGTCATCTCCCATTGGGAGAACGACTCCCATCTTCCCTTTGGGAACCTCTCCCAAAAAGAGGTTCTTACTAGGTATACTCTTTTTTAATTATATTTTTCACCTGCATAATTTTTATTCCTGCCAGTCAATTTAGGGACAGCCAGAGAAATGTGCAATTTGTTATCAGAAAATAAATTAAAACACATATAATGTTCACAAAACAACACACAATAAAATGACTGTTAAAAGAACAAATAACATTTTGGAAACCATTATTCAACAAAGTATCATTACTGCAAAATTATCATACTAACCTAACTGAACTGAATTCCAGCTTTTTAAATGTAGTATTAACCATTTCACAAACACCTAATATATGGCAACAAAACAGGTGGCAGCATCAACATGAATAATTTGGCTAACAAAATAAAAGTATCAGCAACCTAAACTTTTTCAGGAAAAATAACAACAACAATATGGCATGCTAAGTCCTAAAGATAAGATTCTTTGCAAGTTCTAACAGTTACAAATAAAATCTTAAACTCAAAAGACCACAGATGCAGAAACTCTCCTTATTTTTCTCCAAGACTTGTCTAATGTGGGGTTTGTACAACCTCTGTATTTGTCCAGTTGGGCAGCAGGAGGGACATGCCTGCTGTGCAGGACAGATGCAGAGAAAAGGGAAGAGTCTCCTGGTGCTTAGCTGCCTGTGAGTGAAGTAGCACAACAGCAGGGAGGAGAAGTGAGCATCACAATGAATGTACAGGAAGCACCGGGCCAGGCAATAAATGAGAAGGGAGGCCAGGACAACACCTCCCAGTGCCACATCCTGTGGCAATGAAAGAGAGGAATAAGAGCCTTAGGAGACACTTCAAGGAAAGAAATGCCTTCTCTGCATCTTTTTGGGCCCTCTTTCAGAAGGCAAGGTCATTAAGTAGAGGCAAGAGACAAAGCCTTCCAACTTCATGAGCTACACTGCATGAAAGAAATCATATGCTGGGCACTACCTCTATTTCTTCCACAAGCAGTAAGGAATATATCATAGGACTTCTCTTATCTGATAAAATTATTTATTGGCTATAGCTAAGGACTGTGGTGAAATTCTATTCACCCATTTCCATATACTCCCCTCTTCTAAAAATCTGTAGTCAGTCAGCAGACTATTAGGAGTTTTCTACATAAATCTGTTCGGGAAATGAGAAATTACCACACAGATACATAAAAAAGGCAGATAGGAGAGGTGGGGCTCCAATTCCACCTAACATAAATACTTCATTGTGCATCAGCAGCTTTCCTGATTATAAACAGCTCAAAAAAAGGTAACCCTCATGCAATAATCAGGCTCATCTCCTACTGTAATACTGCCAAGAAGACATTCATCAGACATGTAAATAAATTAATGAAAAAAGGAGAAGCATAGCATTTGACTCAGTATAATATCACATCTATAATACTATATATTTCAGTGCTGTGATTCTTTATTCTATATTAAATATTACCTCAAAAGTGGATCAAATGGATATTAATGACTGCTCATTATATTATTAAGCAGCCCCACAGAATGCTTAATTTTAACAATTGTATATAATTAAACAAAAAATCATCCAGATGAAGACTCCCCAGAGAAGAGAAATTTGTCCTGAGTTAAAAAAAAACCAAACAACCCCCTCCCCCAAAAATAAAAATTATCAACCCCCCCAAAAAAAACCCACACCAAAACTCCCTCCAAAAAACTCACCACTGTTAATTACTGCTGTTGCTATTGTTTTAGATCCCTAGTACTGCCATACTGATGTTTTTCCCAGTGATCAAGGAGATCAAAGAAATCTGATGTCTCACAAGGGGTTTGAACTACAGCAAAGAGAATTTCTCTTAATTCCTTGTCAGTTTTTGAACACTGTCCAAATCAGATGAACAACATGTTGCTGTTCTCAATGAGACTTGTGTGCAATGGGACTAAGAGTCTCAGGAAATTCAGAATAAAGTAAAGAACTTTTTGCCTTGTATATGAGTTTGACTCATGCCCAGCCCTGTAATGAATCTCCCAATTGTTCTGCAGACTTTCATGGTTTATTTTGCAGTCCCATCTCTTTTCCTAGCAACATGTACCTATAGCTCCAACCTACCACTATCAATTTGTGCAATAACAAGCAATATCAGTAGAGACCAAGGAATGAGCACAGACATTGAAATGTCTTGTCCTTCCTGAAATGAATTTTACATATCAGATCCCTGTCCATACAGGGCACTCAATGTTTGTTTCCACAGTCTAGCCTGGCATTGTTGTAAAAAATTAGAGGTTAAAATTGATTGAATTCATGTCTATAGAATAAACTACTATAATCAGTTTATCCTAGAAAAACCATGTCACACTTTTTTGAATGTACATATTGATTCTTCAAGACGTAAGGAAGTTTTGGGCTGCCTATAATCTGACTACACTTAGAAATTTGATAAACCTTATGTCAGAAAAGCACTTGTTAAATTAATTACTTCAGCTTCTCATTTCTGAGGCTTTTTGACTCATGATTTTGTCTACACTAGACAGTTCTACTCTGAGATTATCCTAATGTCACCATGGCTGTTTCAGAAAACGGCATCTGTGATTCTCCAGTGCAGTGGGTAGATATTCCACTGCCTTCTCTGCTCCAATCTGGAGCACTGCTTTGTGGTTACTCATTTCTGTGTATTGTGGGTCTGCCACCATGAACTTCAGGACATGCAGCTCTTCTCAGAGAACCGTGTGACTTCAGACAAATCTCATAATTAATCTTTTTTTTCTTAAGATGACACCAAACTGACAGTACACCACCTGATAGCAATCCACAGTGGTAAACATCCAGGGAACTGCTATGGTGTGCTTCTCTACTGTGCTCATCTTGCTGTTAACATGTTGTAGAGCTGTTATAGCTTGCATGCAATTCTTGGAAGTTGCTTTTTTTGTCATCCAAAAATTCTGAGGCTGTAGCAGATCATTCCAGATTCCCATCAGAGCTTAATCCTCCCACTCAGTGCCCACAGTACAGGCCCCAAATGGTTGCTTCACATGCATATTTGCTCAATGAATGCACATGAAAGTGGTCAACTTCATCTTATTCCCCTTAGATTTTCACAAGTACAATACAAAATTGGTATTTTTCCTAACAGAAACAGCTGATCAACTTATTTTTCTACAGATAAAATGGCAGCAAGATAGAAAAGGAATATGTAAAAGCATAAAGATAGACTTGGAACATACAGATCTATGGGTCTAAAATCATATGGAGATTGTAGAGAACTTCTGAAAACACTGCAAAAATCCACCAATGTAATTTACGATATGAGAGTTATTGACAGCAACTTGCTAGCAAACCCTGGATTTGAATGGATGCAGTGACAAAGCAAACATTGGATGACTCTGCCAAAATAGCTGATGTCAGGACTGTTGCATTTACAAAACTTCTACTAATATGCTTTTCTACTAACAGTCAGGCATTAATAACCTTTCCATAACCTTAAATGAAAAATACCACATGCAGATTGATAGTTCATACAGATGCCATAGTGGCACGTAAATCATTGGGCTTCATGCTGGAAGTCTTGGAGCAGGTTACATAAACACCTATCAGGAATGGCAGGAATATTCACAATTCTCTTTCATAGCAAATCCCTTCCATTTCTGTTTTTCTGATGATTTAGTTTAAACCAACCACTGGGCATATCTATTGAACAACTGCCTTTCCTATGTCTCAACAGCAAGTTGCATGACTAGTTCAATACTCTGCACTGAAGAAAAAGATTCTATTTAGGATCAACAATAATTGTTACATTAAACTACACACTAGTTCTAAATATAAAATATCTAGTACTAAATAGAAAACATTTGTTTACAGACTCCTGCAACACCAGCAGCAAGAGAAGTCTCCCAGTGGCTGATGGTTCTTTTCAGCTGTCTATCATATGCTTAAATACGCAAGAGCATTCACACTGTGAGAGACACACCACAAATGCACAGAGGTAAGTGATAAAGATTCTGCAGTGCACTCTGCCCATGGCAAGTGCACACAGGATGTACCTCACTATTTTTACCAAAACTTGCTTTTAAATTGCCTTAGACACTGGTGTGTATCCTACAGTTGTTAAAGATAAGAAGTACATAAAAAAATCCTCCTTCACTTTCATTATTCCTGTGAGTGGAACAATGCACAGTGAGTCATGTATCTTACTATGCCCAAAAAATCTTAAAGGGGGTGAAGAACCCCTCAGAAAGGATGCACAACAGCATCCCATATAATACACTCTGTCCTTGATCTGAGATTTCAAAATTTGTGCATTTTGTGTGGTACCTGGCTAATGACTTCAGTATCTGAACATAAAATTTAGTAACTGCATTTTATTATGTCAGAGCTATAGTACTGCATTTCACCTGATTGTGCTCTCACTTACACACTGATATATCCCATATCTATCTACATATATATAAATATATGTAACTATTCCCAAATAGGTGGCTAACATATTTTGATTGAAATATGAGAAATATACAGAAAGAAAATTCTCCAGTTCAAACAGAATTTGTGATTTTAAAAATCATCATCCAGTGTTAATGTTAAAATATTTATTTCCATCTTGATTCTGGAAATAGGACTGAATCCATTAGTATGTGGACTGGAAAGTGAATAAACAGTTTCATTAAGGAGACATGTTAGCTCCAACAATGTTTATTGGGGCAAGCCTGCACTCCGGCTGCATATGGTGTACCTTTAAATAGGGCCGTTAAAATACCAAATAAAATGTCAAAGTCTGTCAGGTCTGGAGCTTTTATAAATTGTTTAGACTGGGGATAATTTGTGTTTTGTACATCATGCCTGGCAGATCCCGCGGCACGGAGATAGGCGCGGGCAGGGGCCCGGGCGAGGCAGGGGACCGGGCAGGCTGGCAGCCGGGCACCGCCAGCCCACGGCCCTGCCCGCCCCACGGCTGCCTCCCCTCTCGCTGGGTGGTATCCTGACATTCCGCACGTGACTACACAACCATATTAAAAAAAAAAATAAATTAAAACTTGACTTCAAAGGCAGTGCCGCAGCCACTGGCCGGAGATGTGCGCTAACTTCACCTCGGCCGCAGCACCTCCGCGCTGCCACTACCCACGGCCGCTGCAGCTCCCGCCCGGCCACACCTCCGCGGGCGCCCTCCCGGCTCTCGCCCCGCCGCCCTCCCCGGAGCCGAGCGCTGGAACAACGCCGCCCTTGAGCCCCCCGCGCTCCGGCCCGCCCGGCGCTCCCACCCACGGCGCGGCCCGGACCTCACCTTCAGCTCCCGGGAGGCCACGCGGGCCGCCAGCTCGATGACACAGCCCACCGCCATGCGTGCCGCCCCGGCCGAGTGCAGCTCGTTCCAAACGGTGTCACTGTCCACCTGAGCAAACAGCCGGCCCCGGGAGGAAGGCAGCCGAGAGGGGAGAGGGAGAGGGAGAGGGAGAGCATGAGAGAAAACAAACGCGTGAGGGAGGGCTGGCAGCGTGACAGCCCGTGTACAATAACATCAGTCTTCCGTGCTGGCCAGCTGAAAGGCCTTCTGGACATGGCTTTGCTTATGCTTTTTCTCTGCACGGGCTTCTCCAATGGAAACACATTCCTGTCATGCCTCGCTGCCATTCCCTGTTTAGATTTCTCATTACAAACAGTGTTACATCGGCCGGGCCGGGCCTGCTCGCCAGACGCTCCTCACGCTGGCTGGCGAGGTGACGGGGACCTGCCAGCGCTGGGACCATCGGGACTGGCCATCGGGAATAATGATCATCGGGAATGGAACAGCCACCGCTGCCCCAGCAGCGGCACGGGCAGGCCGTGCCACCAAAGCTCATCAGCGGCACATGAGTGGCTCCTTTCTTAAGAACAAAAATGAGTCGTAACCCCTGTTTTTTCCTTCCCAGGCAGTTGTTTGTAAGTTGGAAACTTACAAATTGGAACAATTAATTGTTTCGAATAATTTCTGCATTCACTCTTGCCAGGGACAGAAAATGGAATTACATAAAGCAAGACCCTTGCTGTATCTCTGGTTTTGATGAACTACTAAGTTTTGGCTGGAAGGCTTTATTTTGTAACAGATGAATGAGGGGTTTTAAAGCAGAGAAAGTTATCTTCTGCACCTTCTGAATGAGATAGTGTGACATGTAAAACATTACATTATAAAGAATATACTACAAAAGTGGCTAAGCAACACTGCTCTACAGCTTCAGTGTGCTAAAATTTTACTTTTGAAAATCTATTTTTAGTAAGTGTTTATTTGCAGAAACATACCAAAACATATAGGTGTAAAGTTGTATATCTCTATATATATTATATATTATGTAAAGCAGACAAGACGGTGTTAAATAGTCTGAAAAAAGTTATCCAAAGAGACAGCCAGACTTCCTCAATGCTCCATGGGAAGTGCATTTAATTGCAGCATACCGTACAAATTTATCATGAAAAGAAAAACGTTTAGAAATAGACAAAATACTGTGACAGATGCTATTTGGATGACTTCCAAGCACACTGAGACATGTTTTCAGTTTGAACCAGAAGCTTCTGTTCCTAATTCCTTAAAAAAAAAAAAAAAAAAAAAAAAAAAAGGAAAAGAAAAGAAAAAAAGAAAGAAATCAAGTAATTGAAAATGGATGCAACTGCTACTCGACTCTGGAAGTTCTGAGGAATTTCTCTGATTAGTCATTTGAAACAGAAAGAAGCTTGATCTAAGCTTGATCTTCTCTACACCTGTCAAATGTCTTTGCCATTACTGTTACAATAATATTATATTTCAAGCTACTAAAATGATCTTATTTTTCAGTGTCCTGGACCTGATTTTTCTATCATTTTGATCAGTTTTGTGTGCATGCAGCAGAACTAATGAAAATAGTTTTTATTTGCAGTAGACCTGAATAAGAAAACTGGATGTTGCTTGCGAAGTTTAGAATAACGGTAATGGCAGCACACTATGTTTTCATCTGAGAAACTCAAAATGTTGTACAAACACAATTAAGTGTCATCAGCTTGATATGGGATGATTTATTATACTTGTTTTGTAGATTGGTAGCTTGAGATTTAAAGAAAGAAAAGTAGATTTCCAAAAGATGTACACTTGTAGGTAACAAGAAATAAGAAAGAAACCAAGTAGTAAAAAACTAATGACATATGTAACATTAGGCAGAACTTCAAGTTATCTCTCTTTTGCTTTAAAGGAACTGTGAATCAAATTTCATTTTTAAAGCTATTCAGGAGATAAATAAGTCGAGGTCATTGGTTAAATCAATTTAATCAAACCATAATAAAGTTTGAAAAATATTGTGCAGTATTTTAAATAAAGAAGTATCAGCAAGAGGGCTGGGAGGGAGTACTTTCTTACCATTTTTATGGCTAGCAAATTAAGGTTAACGTGAAGGAGTGGCTGATGAAAATGATTCAATAGCAGCTGCTCTGTACACCAGGGCATGAGCAGGAGCAACCTGCATCCTCAAAGGGACTATGATTCATTTCCAGGAAGGCTGATTAAGTTAAAATTGTAACCACAGCTTGAGAGTACCCACCCTTAAGACAGTTGTCTGCTCTGACACATGAGATTTCAGTCTCTCCATCCGCTGAATGCTGAGCTTTGGCCGGGGTACAGCATTTATCATTTTCTGCTTTCAGCTGAGTGTGAGGAGACTGAACTGGGACACTAAGACCAAGTATCTTCCACTGAAATATTTCCCTCAGACCACTTGAATGACTGCTACCTTAATTTACCTAGACTGGTAGAAAAAATGGGCAATCAGGAAACAGAACAGTGTTTCCTGAGAAATTTTCAAGAATGACCACCTAAATGAACACAGGAAATTCAGGATATTTTAGCTAATCTCTTGGGCATGGTGCATGTATTGAATGGTAAAGTCTTAAAACTAGAAGTAGCCAACTGAAGCTGCATACTTTAATGCACAGTTATTATAATACAAGAAAAGTAACATAAATATATTAATAATTACCCTAAAAAGGCACAGTATTACAAACTTAGGTATCAAATACTATTTCATATTCTTGCAAAATGAAGACTGAATTTCTGAGGAACATCTCATGAAGAGCAACCTAGAAGAACTTGCATCACACAGCCAATGCTTCAGCTGTAATAACTAGAAAATGCCATATCACTCCATTTTATATCTCTATAATTCTATGTATTCCCTGAAATGTTTCAGGTGTTTAAACAGAGATTTTCTTTTAGTGTTACTCAATGTTTACTTTGTAAATTGCTGTTGAAATACAGTGGTACAAATGGCAAACCCGTTAAAATTACAGCTACTAGTTGGCCCAGTTGTCAGGCTGTGTGTGAAATGAAGCTCTAAAATCCTAGTGATATGATTTTCCTTATTCCTGTGAGATGAAATGGTTGGATTTTATACAAGAAAAGGGAATAGGATTAGACACTGTGGTTTCTGGTTCTAGTGCATGTATATATCACATATATCTGACAGCCTATCTACGCTGACTATGCATGAATTTGTGACAAATGTGTTGCTTTCTGAATCACAGACTATGATGAAGTCAGATGGAATTTTATAAGAGGTTATTTTTGTTCAAGTGCTTTGGAGCAGCCAAAGAATTCAGTGAAAAAACCTATCTGGATTAGGATTGTTTTTCAGACAATGTTAAACAAGATTTATAGAAAATAGAGCATTTTTAGCTGAATTCTAATACAGAATCTTAGTCTTTTTTCTGTTTAATTATGTATATTCCTTCTATTTAGGAGTCCTTTAAAAATTGTCAGGATAGAAGAATGTTCTGAATTGAACCAAATGGAAAAAACATTTTTTTAAAGCATCAAAATGTCAGTGTTGACCTATGCGCATACTGCACAGTTTGTTATCAAAAATACTATCACTGCTGCAGCTCTTCAAAGAAGAATTGTGCATGATAGCGCCAAGAGCCAGAGAACACGAGCCCTATCTGAACACTGACTTTCTAACACACATATGGATTTACTTCACTCCAGTTTCCTGAATGAGCACTGTAGGTTGCAGGCTTTTTCAAGCATATCTAGTATAGCTCAATCATTGGCATGTGTAGCAAAGCTAATACTCTGCAAAGCTACAGATGATAGAAATTAAGCTACCTGTCCCTGAAGTGGATGTGGAGGCATTAAAGAGGCAGGGAATGACTTAAGTGAAAAGAAATGTAGGTAACTTCTCCTGACTGAATGAAGGAATATTTCAAGCCCCGTGTCCAGAAATTCTCTGCTTTGCACTACAAAAAAAACTTGAAATTAATGCTTCCTGTAAGAAATATCTATGTGATAATGCCACTTTCCCAATGAAGACTTTAACCATATTCAAAACAAGCTAAGAAAGGAGCCTTACAGCAGAGATACTTCAACAGACAGAAAGCTTATACTGTAACTGCTTTTGGGCTAGAAAATTTCATTTTAAGGAAGATTGATTATAAAGTGTGAAAGTTACCAGCTCCTTATGCTGTGCTCAGGTTGTGGCATATGTGAAAATGGTGAGGAAAGATACGACAATACACCAGAGGGAGAGATTCCTTACTTAGAGAACTTACTGCAGTTGACAAAACTGGAAATGTTCCTTGTCCTGCTATTTAAATTTATCTGGAACCTACATCAGGGGTGCAAAAAAGGAATGTGATTAATAATGCTAAAGCATTTCTAAGATACAAACTGCATTTTGTTTTACCTGTCTTTCTTGCCTACAAAACCTCTTCACTCCTCATCTTCTATTTCAGTCTTCTTTTTTGCAAAAATCTCCTGTTATCTGCCAAGTGGTCATTGTATCAGTTCTGCTGGCCAGAGATGCTGCTCACAATCTGACAAACCTTTCAGTTTTTTACACCCTGCATGATGCATTCATCTGTGCAAGTTATTACTCTTTCCTAAATTATTGTAAACTCTGAAGTTGCCTTAAGTACATCCCCATTGATAACTATATGACAATATAAAAGAGAGCCCAAGCTACTGCTTTGGGATGAATTCAAAGCATCCTAGAACTTTCTCTCCCCACCCCTCCTCCCACCCACAAACCTACGACTTGTGATCTAATGTAAATCCATTTTCTGCAGTGGAATTTTGATTTTACTCCTAAGAGAACTCAAAAGTACACTGAATTTCTCATCCTGCTCTGGATTCTCTGATCAACTGTTGCCATCATCATAATCAAAACCATTCTCTTAGAGATACCACATATCCATATAAGGGATACAGTACTTTTTTTCTGACTGGTCAAAAATGCAACTTGTCATCTAGTTGTTCATGGAAACTTTGACCTGTGATACTCCTTGGATAGCTGTCCTTGTATTCTATCTGTCCAGTATTTTGGGCAACAAGCAGTTCTTTACAGTAGTTTGAAAGACTGTTTGCCATTTCTTTAAACAGTAGAGACTGGGCTTAACTGTTCTTGGATGGAAGTTAATTCAGTATGCACTTCAGATGGATACATTTCAACAAATCTAGAAAAACAAAAAAACTGTCCTTTGACATAAGTGGTTATAATTCTGAGAAGTAAATAAAATCTGGTCAGTTAACAACAGTGTAGCTGTATGCACTAAACAAACTAATTAAGAATCTGTGACAAATAGTACTGGAGAGTACTGACTTCCTCAGTGATACTGAAATTTAATAAAACTTAGATATTTCTGAGTGAATTCCTGTGTTTTAGCTTTAAAAGCATTCAGAGTCTCACACTCTTTCACTTACGCCAGACCAAATATGTTCCCATAGCTGGGTTTTTTTAATATCCTGGCATGAAAACAGAAATTAAATATTTTTCTGAAGTGTTTCAACCTCTAAAAATTGTGTGGCATTTTGGTATCCAGCAAGGAGTCTGTCATTCCTAGAGACAGTTGGTGCCAGCTAACGCTACCGCATAAGTTTGTAATATTTTGCTCCTGACCATGAGCAGTGCAGCTTCCCAGGTGTCACGCTCATAGCTCTCACCTCCCACTCTTACAGATGTCCTGGTGATCATTCATCACCTCTGTGATTTCCACTAGGAAGCAAAAGGTCCTCAACGTGCTTCTCAGCTGCTGTTTCATCTCACCATGACTAAAGAAGCGAAGGTGTGCACTTCATCTCCAAGGAACAACTTCTAATGAATGGCCTGTCAGCCATGTCACTCGTTAAGGAACAAAGGAGAAGAGGTTTGCACGGCTGACGTCTTCTCCATAAATTCCAGATACAGGAAGTGTGTAAAAGTGTACTACTTTAGGAAAAATATGTACAGTGAACTTCCTTTATTTTTATTGCTCTTGCAGCTGTATCAAAGATTTTTTCTGTCAAAGGCATTTCCAGCTGTTTTGATCTAAAATGCCTACCGTAAAGAGTACCCAGAATATCAGCTTTGCATATTTTCTTGCCTACCAGTGTGGTTTACAAATAATTTGTGAAGGGCATGTGATCTTTAGGCTCCAGCAGGATGAATAGTTCAAAGGATCATCACAAATCATTGCTTAAACAAAATCCATGGAATTCCCTTACTCTTGCACTGACTTCTGTATCTGAATAATTCCAGTAGGAGAATTTATCAGTAATAATGTTTATGGAAAAGGACTTTTAAAAATAGTTTTAAAGGTTGTTAATTCTGACCCCAAAAGCCCCCATCCAGGCTTTCCTCAAAAACAAGGAATTTGAGCAATACATGAACCAATTGTATGTAGAACACTTAACATCTTGCCAATACTGAAGTAACGTGAAAAGGCAATCAGAGCCAATTTTCAGAAAATATTCAGTAAAAAATTTAATTATTAATTTATTGTTGAATGCCTAGCAGACTTAGTGATGTTGGTAATCATCCCCTGATTTAAATGCAGCACCCCCTCCATAGAAATGAAATTCATCCTAAAGTTTGTAAAAAACCAAGTAAATATGTTAGGTCTGTATTGAAAATTAAATAGCTTTGTAATCAAAGTGAGAAGCAGAAAAAAAATAAGGCTGAGTCAAGTTGAAGCCTGAATAGAGTAATATCTCCAAAAGAAATAGTTTTACTTGGTTTCTCTCTTAAAGTAACTTTCATGACAGACATTCAGAATTGCAAAGTCTTATAAAGCATACGTTAGACATCATAAAGGATCTCAAAACCTTAGTGAAACTGTGATGTGTGGATCATTGGTAGGGGGAATGGAGGGAGGATAGCATGGATTAGATGTGGATTAGAATTTGTTTTTAGAAAAAACTCATAAATAAAACACTTAGGCCCAGATTCAAGTCTCAGATATGTGGTGTATATCACCAGATGCTTGTAAAAAATGTTACTGCACTTTCAGGCCTAGCCCTAAGTACTCTATTAATTTAACTTGACATTTGTTTTAGTATTTAATGGGTTAGTGTGTGAAAATGCTTGTGCAACTGCCTTCTTATGTTTGATCTTGCAGTTTCCAGGAATTTGTAGACAACGAGATACAACAATGTATAGTTGGTTGTAATGCATACAGTTACAGAAAATGCAGTTTCTTTGTGCAAAATTCAAGCCTTATTTTAAAAAAATTTCATCATTTATTGCTGAACACATTTTTATTCAAACATAGCATTTCACCTTTCTTCCTGGATGTAGATGATCTTTGTGTTAGAGACCACTGTGAGACTACACTAGAACCTGGTGTTTATTCAGATAAACAACACATGAACGTTTACTCTTCAGAGAGTTCTTCTGTCCATCCTGGGGTTAAATTCTGTCAATAAACACATGATATGTTTTAAAGTGCAAATGTGAATTCTTTAATTCCAGGATTACCGTCAAGTCCATATGTATGTATGTGATTAAGTCTGAGAAGAGTGAATAGCAGTGGTAGTAGATTGGATACCACTATTTACATTTAGCATAACTGTGCATATCTATCTATCTGTCTATCTATCTATCCATCTATCTATATCTATCTATATCTATCTATATCTATCTATATCTATATCTATATCTATATCTATATCTATATCTATATCTATCTATATCTATATCTAAATCTATATCTATATATCTATATATATCTTTATTTATATCTATATATGTATATCTATATATCTATGTATCTATATATCTATCAAAGTTTCCTATTCTGGCAAATAAGAAGGCCTCTTTGCATAATGTTTGTGTTTGGCAACACAATAGTTTTTAGAAAATGTGGAAAACTAGTAAGACTTTTAAAGATTTGACTTTACAGTAGTTAATTAACTTCCCAATAATTTTCTGTGTTCCATGCACTGTATCTTTGTTTAGAAATTTAATCTGGTTGAATAGTAAGGGGTAAAGGTCCTTTGTTAAAAAGGGAGACAAAATTGTCTGAGGGACCAAACTGTGTATTTGACAAGTTGTCAGATTACCACACTTGATCTTTCTATCTTTGCTGCTGCAAGGAAAAGCAGTCTGGAACTATTCCAGAATGTTGTATTGTGCCTGCAGTAGTACCAAGGAACTATGTCTCTCAGGTAAACAGTTTCACATCTCATCAAACTCTGTGGTAGATGACACAGGGCCACCTCAGTGCCATGAAAAGACAAGAATGGGACAAAATATCTGCCCTGTAATGTGAAGGAAGTTTTTCCTTTTTTGTGGCTGTGTTGATGATATGCTAAATATGGCATTCCCTCCCTGCCCAGGAGACTCTGATGCACTCCCCAGAACCAGAGATGAAGTCTGTATAGCTCAGTAAAGGAAGGCTGGCTGTTTCCTGCTGTGATCATGAAGATTCACCTTATCACACTTGGGGTTTTTTTTCTAAAATCAATGTGCCTAAAATTTGAAACTTAGTTGTTTCAAGTCTCAGTCAATAAAGGAAATAAAGCATCTCCAGTCAGTTCCTCTGATCTTAGGTAGAATGTCTGCTGCTCTAGTGATGCATGTGTCTAATGCCATTACATAAAGCTGGACAAGGGGGTCTTCAGAGAGCTGTTGTTCTGAACTGCAAGTTAATTAAATGTGCAGATTTTTTTCTTAATTCATCATTTTTTCTTTAGACAAATCTCCAGCTGTGGCTCTGGTTCCATCCCCAATGGCCTTAAATTGCCTTGGGGTGGTACCAGGGTGGCCTTATTGATCACACATTTTGTTGACCTCTGCAGAAAATACCACAGTCAACACCATGTGAGTCCTAGATAGTCTGCAGAATATGTCAATTAAAGTATAATGTGCCTGTTTTTTTGATTAAATCTTAGTATTTTTTAGGGGTGGTGTAGTTGACAGGCGTAGGAAGTAAACAAGTCCTTCATTCCTAAAAGCCTTCTGCAGTGTGCTCCAAAATCTTGTAACTGGCAGATTTAAGTAGGTTAATGAGTCAGGTAAATAATTTAAAGTTTTAGGTGAACATATTGACAGAATGGCATATTAATGATTTCACAGTGGAAGACAATATTAAGTAGATGAGCTTCTAGAAATTACAGATAGCTTTCTCAAAACTAGGAAGCAGACATACTTTTTCTTGAGAGGACTATACCTCTTCTGGTACAGCCTGGAACATGGGGAAAGATACAATTCTAACATCTGTGTGGAGGTGATGGTTCATTTGGGTGCCCAAACTGTAGGCAGTCTAATTCCTTTATAGACACATTGGTGTGCAGATATAAGGAGGAAGACTCTTAAGCAGCCTGGAACCTAAACTTGCTACAAGAAGGCAGTACCACTGCCAGTATTTTCTTGATTTTTACACTGTTGTACCACAGTGATGGAATCAGTTTGGTACTATTAACTCTTATAGAAATAACAGGAATGAAGAGTAATAATGTGAAAATTCTTCCTGGGCACAAACTGAGAAGATCAAGGGAAGAATGAGAAGCAGCAAAAACCAATTTGGATGACTTACTAAACTTGTGTACTAGTAAAATCTTGCCTTTCTTATTGCTTTTCTTCCTGTGTGGTCAGGACAAAAAGTAGCACTGTCAGCTGCCAGAGCAAGGAATGGCAGCAAGAAGTTTAACATTCAGAAAATACGAATGTTTTTTAAGTTTTGTAAATATGATGAGAGATTTTATAGCTATAAATTTCTTCCCTTGGTAATTACAGGCCAAATTGTTTTCTGATATGAAAGATCTAAGTTACACTTCAGTTTCTGACACAAGACCAGCTTATCCCAGCAGAAAATATCATCTCTATTTTACTGCTGTAACGGCAAAATTAGAGGAAATGCAACGGACATTCCATAATATGTACAAGCCACACTTAGCCATTCAGATGGCTTGATATTTAGCCCAGGAGCCACTCTGTTCAGCTCACTAAACATTAATTCTTCTGAAGTCTGATTTTTTGCAGGGTGGCATTCTCCCCCAGCTCCTCCTCTTGCAATTTAAAGGTCTGACTTTACGCATTACAGGTTTGGAGCAGTGTCTTTGCTGGGGAGGATGGGGGGGAGGGCAGGGGGGATTGGATAACTGCCCAATTTCATATGATAAAAGTGAAATTCTCTTCTGTCTGCAGAACAATCCCCAGGGAACAACGTATGAAACCCAAACTTAAATAAAATCATATCCTGTTTGCAAACATCATATTCCCTTTGCTTCTCAGTAATCTGGACCCATAAACCCCAGCACAGCTTGAGAGCCCATTCCTCATCTAAACAAATGCCATAAGTCCCTTTATACTTTTACAACCATGTCAGAAAATAATATTGACTGCCAATAGTGATGTGATTGGAGTTGCCTCCTCTGAGCCATAAAAGAAGCAGTCTGTTATCAATTTCTCTAAATGCATCAAGGGAATTATGGGTCGGTTCAGTTCCAAGTTATAAATGACAATTCAAAAGCCGCAGAAGTGTTTGAAGCTGGGAGCCGATGATGACATTATCATAAAAGCCTGCTCTTCTTTGCTTTTGTGGGGTTTTTTGCCTATCAACTAGACAAAAAAATATGGCTGAGAAATGACTTCAAGATTTCTTCACACAGCAGCAGGTCAAACAGGCAAGAAAACAATCACTATTTTTAGTGACAGACTGAGACAAGGAGATGAAACTTACTCCCATTAAAAGTAGATTTCTGCTTCTCTTATTGTCATTTTCACAGCACAGCAGGAGAGGAGTTGCAATGAAGGGATACATTGGTCAAATGATCAGTTATAGCTCTAGTGGCTGTATACAGATGAAAAATTGTGGAACAGTCTGACAGTCCACAGAACCAAAATGTAATTTGTGATTATTCTCCCCATTTGGCCACTTCACCTGCAATCTACCCACCTCTCCTGGAAAACTTTTCACATTCCAAACCTCTGACCAGCTGCAAGAAACCATCTCTTTTTATTAAAACTGCTGGCCATAGAGCTGCTAGACTCTCTCCAACACAAAGAATTTCATCCCCCTGGTATTAGAATTCTTTAACAACTGTTGGTTCTGGAACAAGGTTAAGCTTGAAAATAAAACCTATAAAAAGCATTATTGCAGGAGGGAGATCCCATACTTCAGTGGGTTTTATACTCCTGACCCTGGATAGTCCTCTGATAAAATATTAACCATCATTGAAAGAAAACCTGTTATGGGAAAATTTAGGATGCTAGTTTAGATAAATTTTTTTCTCTCTTTGTGAGATCTGTTCAGTGTAGCTGTAGAGATGAAAAAGATTTCTGCTCTTAGATAGGAGAGCTAATTACTACTTATATAGTTCCTTATAAAACTGCAAAAAATATTACTTGATTTCTTCTGAAAGCCTGGCATATACTAAGCCAATGACTCTGACATAATCACTATTTAAAAGAAAATTCATATGGATGAAAAGTGTTTACAAAATGAGTAAACAGTAGTTTTACATACATTTTTTTCATTACTACAAAAGATTCAGTGGTGTGATGGAAAATGATCAGAAAATATTAGTTATGGGAACAGACTTCTTGTTTGCATTTCAAAACTCTTGAAACAAACTTCCTTTCACTGTAACTGTAAGTAATGTCCAAAGAAGAGGATCCCTGATGTTGACTGCAGTTTTTTGGTGTTTTTTTTACAGAGATAACAAAATCAGTAATAAAATTTCAGGGTTACGGAGGTTAGTTGTACTTTTATTTGTGAACAATGCAAGCCCATCAAATGATCATGTCTTCAGTGTTTAGGAAGTCCTAGCTTCCATTCCTTGATCCAAGAGCAGTTTTCATTCTGTTCAGTGATTCTTTCACATCAAGTTTATAAGCTGTTTGTGGAACATGGCCTCAGAACTACGACTTGGCAGTATTTATATTTATATGTAATAGGTAGATCATAGCCTTAGGTACATGGGCTTTATCCTACTTACAGATAAAGCCTTACTTGTCCAGTGCAGTTTCCAACAGTGGCACTGTTTCAGTGCATGGTGTGGGGGTCCCCAACCAGAAATAATTTTGATTTCTTGTGTGGTAGCAACACCCACTAAGACATGGGGTCTCTGATATTAAATCCAGCTTGGGAGTGGAGAAAACTGAGCCTAGGTTTCCCATCCCCCTGTATAAGTAGTCTAACTTCTAATCTATTTAATAATAGAGCTGCATAATAACAGCTGGCAAGGTCCTCGTATGGTTAGAAGACAATAGGATCAAAGAGCTCTGAAAACCCTCGTTCAAAAGGCAGTCATAAAGTCTCCTGCAAGAATGGATTTTTTTTTCATAACACTGTCTTACAGTCTGTAGAAAACAAGTAATGATGCAAGCAAGGAAGAAAAAATATACAACAAACATAAAATTTAAAAATCGTTCCATCCCTCCCTGAAGTCTTTGCATGAACTACTCTTCTGCCTTACATTGACTACTGCTTTATACCTGTCAATTAAGTTGAAAGTTACTAAATAGCAATATTTCTTGTGTCTTTCTACCATCATTTCTTAAAGTAAGCTTAAGAATTTCTTTCCGCATAGTTTGAAGCAGCTCCCTTTCCCGGAGCTCATATCAACCAATCGACAGCTAAATATCACTGAAAGAAAGCTCCTAATCTGATTATTTACCTTGAAAAAGGTCATAACCCATTCCTTTAAAAAAGCCCCACAGCAAGCCTGACAGTAATAATATATAGAAAGGCAGACCAGCTAGAAAATAAATAAATAAAAGATCCGTTTCTGCAACATGTTCTTTAATCCAATTTCCATGAATTTAAATAAGAAATAAACAAAACAGACTGAAAAAGAAGTGTACATGAATTTAAATGCTTTAAAAAATGAAGTTATATTGAGCAATTCTGACTTGTGTTAGCTTTAGAATGGAAAACATATTGTCATTAGTAGAAGGATTTCAAAGCACATCTCTGGTCATGATCTTTTAATATCACAATAAGCTGTTTCATAGAAAAATCTTATCCTTTAATTTTCAAAGAATGCTGTAGTCCATTTTTCTATCCAAGGCCCTCAAATAGATTTTTTCAAGAAATTTTACATCATCTCCTTTTCACTCAGAAGCCTCAACATCCTTTCTTAACTTTACTAATTTTTTGTTCAATTTTCTCTACATCAGCAGTGTGAAAAATCACCTTTTTTATACACTAGTGTGTGCATATATGTGTGCATGTGTGCACACAGTAGTTTACAGAGGTGCACGTGCACACACATCTACATGTCCGTGTGTAATGTTAGCTGAACCACATATAGAAATGATGCCCAAGTTTCCAAATTGGCAAGTTGCTAACCACCAACTTCCACATTTTAGGCAGGATCTTCAGCAAGCTAAGCCCACACTGGAGGAGCTGAAATGATTACAACTTCCTGATTTTTTTTCCTAACTCATAGTTCAGAAATCCACAAAAATTACAAAATACTGAAGGTTAAAATGCATTTTCTCATTTTTTTGTGTGTGTGTGTTAAAACCTTACAAAATGAGTATTTCTTCTGTCATATAAACATACTAGCATAGTATGGAATTTATCCTTTGTGAAGAATAAAAGTAAATGAAACTGTATAAGGTTGCACTGAAAGTTGACTTCCAGAGATTATGCCTTTATGTCTGCTCAGACTATTCAGAGAAGATACTCAGAGAATTCACTGATAAACAGTAAAACAGTAAAAAGTAAATAAAATATACATCAACCATCCAGCCCATTGGTATCTAGAATATTATCATTTCAGTTTGACATTGATGACATCAGTAAATAATGGACCCAGTTGGACCAAAAACATGAAATATTTTTGTGTGGAAAATCTCATATATATGAAAAATTATTTCTCCTTGGTATTATCTTCACTACAATTTAATAGGAGCATGATTCGGGTATCAGTAGAAATTCAACATGGTTATCAATAATTTAGCTTTATTTTTTACTTAGTGTTGCATCTTTTTGCAGATTTTTGTCTACTGGTGTCCTAATATGATCTTGTCTTTCAGAATGAATCCATTTCAAAACAGGACATAAAAATGCTCACATAATTTATTACTTTAACAATACCCAAGTTATTGGCTAGCAGCTAGTGAGCCCTTTTCATGCTAAATGTTAGCTTTGGCAACTTTTTTGTCCTTTCAGAGAAGTGTGGAGCCATATTTACTTTTCAACAGTACATGAAACAGCTTCTCCAAAGCTCATTGTGCTGCAACAATTGTACCCATGTTACTTTCCTCAAGAAAAGAGCTCATGTGAAAAACCCAAAGTGGGATAACTGGAAATGGGCACATTTACACAGAATTAGTTCCCAACTGTTCCATATGCCTATTGTAATGTGCTGTCTTCCGTGTCTTTGAAAACACAGTGCGATATTGGCTCATGTTTAATCTCTACATTTTTTATCAGCTGCTGAAGACTGATAGTGCTGAAAAATTAACACATATGTTGTGTGCTATCCCTTTTGTGAAAAAATAAGTATCTACTTACCCCAAGTCCCCCACAAGGTAACAAGGAAAAGAGTTTTTGAGACATGTTTCCTATATATTAAAGAAAAAAAGAAACAATAAGCACCGTTTATCAAAAAATATACATTTAAATACTGGAACTGTATTTCCTTACTTTTTATAGTAATTCAGATTTCAGTGTTATTATCACTATGAAAATGCCAGATTTTAGTAGAAAAAATAATCATAATACTTAGAAATCAAATCAACCACAGGACATTTAATGTACTGTTATGCAACAGTGACAAATCTTAAGACTAGTAAGCGGTAGTTTCAAAGGAATATAATGATCAAAATTCCACAGAAAATCACTCTGAACTAGGGTGACTAATCATCCTGATATCTGTAGCTGATAAGCAGCTTGTCTAAGCTACTCATCTCAGCTTCTTCTCCAGCCAGAGGAGTGAGGCAGGCACCTCCATCCAGTCTAGATGACTGATGGGATGAATTATGCTTGAGAAGTACCTGTTTCTTTTCACTGACAACAGAGGGAACCACATTAAGTGTACATACAACTGATAACTGATTACTTAGCTTTTTCCCTTCAAAAGAGTTTATCCTTTGAAAATTGCAGCCTTAGTCTTTCTGCCTATGTAAAAATGCTATTTTCTCTATTTACATTCCATCAATGATTGCATTATTATTTTGAAAACGTAACTTGAAATACTATTTTTTTTTCAGTATTATTCAGTAAATACATTATACTAAAGGGAACAAAAACTTAATAGGCTTTAGAATTTAATTTCTAGCTAATTCTACTGTATACATTAATTAATACGATAGGGTTTATCTTAATCTTTATACTCACATTTTATTCATTCATATTTTCTCTTTGGTTTTTTTTGGGGGGGGGGGGGGCGGGGGGGTTTGTTTTGGTTTGTTTTGGTTTGGTTTGGTTTGGTTTTTTTGGTACTACTAAACTCACTGCTTATCTTGATAACAACAATATGAAAACCAGGTAAGGATCTCAGGATTTGATGCAGTTCCTAGCCCAGTGTGTAATCTGATCCTAAGGCAGCTGTGGAAGAGAACATAAGCTTTTCCCCTGCCATATCACAGAACTGGCTTTGTAACTTTGCCATCTGGAGGAAATATTAGATAGTGAATCACTCGAGTTACCTAGAGGAGTCACCCATTGTTAGGGAAGGGGCGAATGCTGCAGTTACTCATGTTTAGCAGGTGCCAGTGAAATGCATGAAGACAATTATAAGCCATCATCTTTGAAGTACAAGAGACCAGACTGCAAGGTCTGGGATGAGAAAAGTGCTTTACACTTTGAGTAAAATCCAAGATGCATTTTTATCCGACTAGAGGCCTTTGATCAGTTTGCACAGTGTGCGAGAGAAGCCAAACAAAACCTCCTGTGGAGCTACCAGGGGAAATGCAGGTGCAGCAGCTATGCAGAGTATTCTCATACTGTGAGTGCTAATGGCCCCAGACATGCAAGGAAATGTTGGCTGCAGGAGATTGTCAGAGTGGAGGTGCAAGCTGGAGTTTCCAGATTTCTTGCTAAGCACATCCAGGGACCAATTTTTCACTTTTTACTATGGGGAAGATGAAAAAGTCTCGAGCAGATAACTAAAAAATTAGTGCTGTAAAGTGCCAGGAGACATTAATGGAAACATAAGATGTAATTTGAGATAAAAGTAGGCATTTTTAGATTGCTGAATGACTATACATTTTTTCTTAAATTCCATGGCAGAGTTGGGACATAAGAGACAACAGATGACTTCTCATCTCCATGCAGCCAGGCACATTGTGCACGGTAAGCACTATTAACAACAATAAACACGAAGTAAAAACAGAAAAGCAGATGGTGAGGAAGGACACAAAAATCAATCAGAAGATAGTACTGAAGCTGGGGAAAATAAGCACGTAAGCCTTTTCAGTGTATCAAGAAGCTTGCTGGAATACTTGCTCCTTATTGCATGATGGTTTGAAAAATAATAGTTGCCAAACTCCATTGAGAGCTGCCAAAAACCATTGAGATTTCATGAAAAGCACAGTGGGGAAATGTTGGACTAAGAGAAAGTGAGACCATAGCTTAGCTAGCCTCACAAAAAAGGAAAGCTTGTAACACTCTGCCATAAATGAAAATCAATAGCAAAAAGTTACTCTGAAAATGAAGTGAGAATTTCACATGATGTTTGATGTCCCAGAAGATATTGGGATACTTCAAGTAAGGTAGAAGACAAATTCTAAATAATTAAATATTTTTGACTTTGCACTAGGGCAGAGTTTTTAGTCACTAGCACTTAGATTCAGCACAACCTGACAGAGCTAGAAATGTTCCAAGATTTGTATTCTAGAATATCAACGCACAAAGGCAGTAGAAGCTACTTTGTCAAATTAGATGCTGAGGCACCCATCACTTACTGAGGTCAGGCCCCTACAGAAGTCAAGGAAGCTGCTTAGGAGATTGATGATTTGGGACTGAGAGTCTGAGAAATGGAGGAAAAATGATAAGCAAAACTCACTTTCAAAAGAAAAAGAAAACCAAACCCAAATTAAAACGTGTGTTCACTTTTTAACCTGATTATTCTCAGTATCATCCCTCAAGAGCAAATCCATTTCAGATAAGTGTTTCTTTCTCCATTAATTTGAAATTGGAATTGCATGGATGCTTTCTGATGCATGTTTTAGTTGCACTCTAATTAGTGACTCACTGTCATGGATGTGTTGACAGTGTATTTCTGACTTTTACAAACTTTTAATAATAGGAAACTTGACTTCTAGTGACAGGTCTTAATGAGTTGGAATGAGAAAAAGGAAACAAATTTGTAAGAAATGTTTACTGTTCTGCCATTGAATTTATATGAAGAGATTTGTAAGATTGTATTCTGGTACATTAAACCATAATGTGATGTGATGCATAATCTGCATCTGAGTTTCCTTTGTGTCAAGACCGTGGTAGTGCAACATAACATGTTGCTTAACACACACTAAAATACATCAGTCCGAAGCTTAACTACACAGTTGTGTAGAAGTTGAAGTGGTCATTTGGAATAGCTGCCTTTGTAGACCCTGATGCAGGGAAGATAAAACCAAGAGTTCAAGGAAGTTCATACTTGTACACCATTAGAAATAGAGGAATATGCGCATAAGTCTCATTGACTTCAGTAGTTTCCAGTCATGTTGTTTTGCAGTCTTCCAGAACAGGTTTTTTTTTCTTGAACACGGAAACTGAAATAAGCATTTAGTGATAAGTTCACTAGCCCTAGTCATACTTAAACTTCATTTCTTCAGGTGTCTTTTCTGTTTGAAAGGTACAGAGGCTGCTTCTTAGCAAAAAAAAAAAAAAAAAAAAAAAAAAATTGCTTCAGACAAAGCAGATGCACTCTTCCAAAGAGGAATAGGAAACAAACATTTTCTTCAGCATAAGTGGGGAACAAATGGTGCCTCTATATTTTTGGATGGTAGAGTAGTAAAGAAAGGAAGGTTAGGTCCTACTTTTCATTAGGATGCAAAGCCATCATTTGGTGGAACTATGGAGCTATTTCTATAGAAGATATAATACATTTGCATTGAAATAGAAATATTTTCTGGGCCAATGTTGTAATTGATGACATTTTTTATGAGAACCATTTTCTTTAGATTTTTCTCCCTTAGTACACATATTTTGAATTTCTGTAATATATAAAGATGCTAATTTTAATGTCAGGATTGATTAGGTTCAGCCTCACTAAAATGGGGACAGCAAATACAGGAACAGTCACACTGCATTTTGAAAAAATGTAAGTGACATGTAAGCTCCTTTATCCAAGAGTCTGGAAGCCCAAATAGTTAGAGCTTCCAGCCAGAAAACAGGCACATGCAAAAGCATGTGGGAAGGGTGTTTTATGGACTTTTCTGTTGGTAAAAGGCCATGTGAGACGCAACAAGAAAATATCCTAGAAACGGAGAGAGAAAAGGGCTGTGAGCCAGGGATACACTCAGAATAAATTCTAAGAGTGTGATCTTGATATAAACTTAGAGAGTAAATGTTTTGGACTAAATGTCTAATAAAAAAGGCAAAGAATGTCCAGTGAGGAGCTGTGGGCCAAGAAATGGTTTTCTGAGATTGGGTAAACAGAGCTTTCTGCATTCTGTGTACATCAGCAGAAACACATTTAGGTCCATTCCTTCTTGACCTTCTATCAGCAACTGCACACTGCATCCCAGAGGCTGCTCAACCACTGAGATCCAAAACTGGAACAATATTCTATATCAATGAATGTCATATTAAGCAATGTGAAAAATAAAATAAGATTAATCAAACCTAACAAAATTTAAATGAAATGCTTGACTGTATCAAAAAGGAACAATTTAACAATGTTGATGATATCAAATAAAAATGTTTCCAGTTTTTTAATTTTGCAGCAATTTAGAACCTTTTCTTGGAAACGCCTTTTTTTTTTTTTAAAGGAGGATCTCCTACTTAGAAATTCAAACTCCTAAGTATCTATTATACTGCAAATATTTTTCAGTTTTGATGCTGCCTTGGATAAGAAAATAAATAAATCTATATAACAAGCAAGTCTGAAGCAAGTCTGCCTTACAGAAGAAACAGCGTAAGTTCCAAAGCAAAATAATTGCTATGTATTACTGGAATTGTGGCAGCAATTTCTTTTGATGGCTGGTGTTATTCTTGTTGGGGTTGGATTTGATTACATTTAGGAAAAGCTCCAATCTTAGAAGAAGAGTTATAAAAATAACTGAGCATTAGAGTGTTGCATCCAGCGTGCTGGGACATAAAGGGCAGGATTTCACTCATACATTATTTGCAAAATGCACTATTTTTTTTTGTGTGTTTCTGACAGGTAGACTTGCTTCATGCTACACTAATGGCAGAGCTCAATTGAACCCTACTTCTGTATTATAAAAGGCAAACACTTCGCCTTGGCTGTGCATGAAGATATTTTACATTTAAAACCTGTCACTTTTCTGCTATACTGTACAACAATAGGTGCATTTAATATGTTAATCCCCCCCCCCCCATTATTCAGAAAGATACAAAATCCTGCATAATGAGAAGGCATTAAAATTAACCTCACATATTAACAAAACTTAGGCAGAGTATCTGCAGTCAGAGTGGCTGAAATAGTTGAAATAAAGCAAATGAGAACAGTAAACAAGCAATTCTGACAAGCAAGTGTATCTTAAATTCCTGGTTTTAAATCAAAGAATGCAGGGAGGTTGAAAACAAACTGTGTTCAAAATTGCCACTGACCTCCAATGGAGAACAAGTTACAGTAAAAGGTTAACACAGATGATTTTTGAAGCAAATGAGGAGAAACTCGTATCGCTGCTTTCCAGCCGGTGTATTTTGCTAATCTATATTTGGCTTCCATTGTAACATTCTCCTTCCACATAGCAATGCATTTGGAAAAAGTGAATTTTTGTCACACTGCTTGCCAAGTGTTTTAAACTGACACCAGCTATGACTAATGACAGTGCTGGAATGTGCTGTTCTCAGTAGAATAGAGGCCTGTACAGACCTAGGAGTTTCCTGGGGTCCAGCTTCTGTCTGTTCAGTGGGCTGGTGCCATACAGCAGTGAATGATGTTCAGAGTGAACCAGCTGTATTTCCTCCAGACTGGCTTTTCGACCTCGAATTCGCTGAAAGAAAACAGCAGAGGCCTACAATATTCCACTGACAATATTTAGGGAGAAAGAAAAGAAAAAAAGCAAAGGTCCGAAATAACATTTAGTATGATTAATAACGGGTTGAAATTGCGTCATGCAGGAATGTGACACTGATTTGTTTATTAAAGTAGTGCTATATGAAAAACAAATGCGTGTGTGCTTTATCACAAAATGCTTCACTTAAGCCTTAGGAGAGTTATCTTAATACAGGGTTTCATAAAAAAGAAAAGATTCTGCCTCTTTTCTACTAACTATAGTAAGAGATACAAACCAAAAGATGAAATACTTCTTAAGTAAGAAATCTGGCTAGAAAAGAAACTAATTTAGAGAGCAAAAACTTATTCACACCTGTAAGATGCAGATGTGTTTGGAATGAGGATTAATGGTTTTTGCATCATTACTAGTACTTGTGATTTATGCTGCTAGGAGGAACATGATTGCCATGAGGAGAGACAGGGAGAAAAAGAAAATTAAACTTTAAATGCTTTAGTAACATATTTGTGTATGTTTTAAAATTTTTAATGTGTGATCAAGATCCCAGGATCATTTTTGCTGTTATACATTATGACTCACTTGCTTTCTTACATGTTTGGAAGTGAAGTTTGTCTCTTTAACTGGGTCTTCAGCCTGTACCTGCCCCAAAACAACAAGTAAAAATTCTGGGACATCTTTCTACAAATCAGTTTAGGAAGGAAGAAAGGTGAGAAAGGAAAGATAAAACTAACACTTTCTTATTTGGCATATCTGTTCCTTGTGTGCATTTGGAGTTACAGCTTGCCATGAAAATATTTATTTCTCTGCTTGTACTCGTGCTGCACAGCCTTTGCCGATACAGCAACATGAATCAGATCTTGTTCAGGATTGGGCTTAATAAACAGCACTGCCAACAAAGTTCTAGACCCAAAATCATCTTTCCTGTTGATATTGGATAAAGTGAAGAGAAAACAGCTTGATTTTAAGGTCTTGGACCCTATTTGCAGATCTGGTCCTTATGAACACCGGGGGCCAAATCTCTCACAGTTTGGACTGGATGTGTCTGACTCTCAAAGTCTACAGATATACATGTACAGCAGTAATCTAAACAGACTACCCTCTTTTCAATTAGTCTGATTTACCTGTCACAGAAATGCATTTAATTCTGGTTTTCTTGGAGGTTAAATTGTAATTCTTATTGTATCCCATACCTTGTCATACACATTGAAAAGCACCGACCTCTGCACTAGGAGAAGAAGGCAATATTGTGAATATTAAAGAGAATGTGCAGGACAGAAAAAAGGAGATGCCTGGGGGATGGGGGGTCAGAAGAACATGCACAATTTATATTGAGTTAAGCAGTGGGAATTTTTTTCTGACTAATCAGGATAAATATCCTCAGAGTTAGAGCTAGATGACTGTGGAACAAGCTCCCCCTCAGGGAAATGGTGGAAGCCCTATTTCTCGCAGTGTTTAAAACTTGACTAGACACAGCAGTGGAAAGAACATTTTAGGGAATGATCCAAGAACTAAATGACTTAATAAACCCTTTTTCATCTCTAATTTCTTCAAGCCTCTCCCAGTCTCACATGAGAATTTGTAGCAGTGCACTCACATCCTTTTAACACACAGTTGCACAATCAAAATCAGCACATTATGTTACTTCATGGAGTCAGTAAACTCTGTAATGGTTCTTCTGGGTCAGATAAAATATTTTTCTTCACAAGTGAGGTGACTGGTAACATTTATTCCTTCATCTATTCTCATTAAGGTCTATGTTTCTAACAAGCTGCTTTAAAATGTATATACCCAATTCTCCATGGCAAAACTGGAAAGGGAGTCTGGCTTTTAGGACAGATAAACGAAATGTATAAGAAAAGTAAAGAGGATTTTTTTGAAGGTCATGCTGTAGAACCTTGAGCAAAATACTCACTCTCTGGTCACATATTTTCTACAAGATATGCAAAAATTCTCAGACATTTAAGAGAGTTAATTGTCTGGCTTTTAAAAAATGTTGTTAAATGTAATGCCATATATCTTTAACTATAAAAAGACACACAGCTAGCCATTATTTTTACAATTGGGTGCTCTGCGATGTCTGGTCTGGAAGTGGTCTCCCAAAATGTTTTGCCAACAGCATACCTCCTACCCAATATCACCACTCAAATTGTCTAGGGTAGAAACAGGTTATGCAGAAATCAGTTTGCTGCAGAAATCAAGGAGTACTGAAGAGGACACCTAACTGTGAGGCTCTTGAAGTGCAGCCACCAGCTGAGCTGGCAGAGCCCAGAGCTGCTCCTTCTCCATGGCTTCTCCAGCTCTAACATCAGCCAGGACATTTACGCTGTAGATAGCAGGAGGAAAGGAAAGGGTAAACCGTGCACGTGTCTGTGCTGTTTCTGCATTCTCATCTCCTCATTTAGTGTTTCTTTCATCCCATCCTTGCAGTATCTCTGCATATCAATCCCTACTATCTAAGGGTCTGCACAGAGGAAAAAAAGTGCATTAAAAATTACCTGTAATAATTTCTAAGAATAGTTCCCACACAATGATGTCAGGATTTAGCAGATCTACACAGGCATGTGTCTTAAGTCTGTTGCCAGAGCCTCTCATGTAACTTCAGTTATGCAAAGTGGCCACTTTTGGCTCTCACTAGCATGAGTTATCAGACAATAGAACAAATGCATTTGTATAACTTTACACCTACACTTTTATCCACATCTTTTTTTTATTTGGAAGTGTCTTTCTTAATTTTCATTGACCATGGTAGTATCAAAAGCATAAAACGTAGCAGAAAATTGGCATAAAGCCAACAAAAAAAGAGAACTAGCATAGGGGAATACATGAACAGTTTTTGTTTCATTCCAGAGAATTTGAATAATACACCCACCCATCTACTACATCCTTAGCAGAAGACATGTTATCCTTTTCTAATGTGTATGACAATTTGTGTGTTGGCTTTGTCCTCAGATGTATGCAGTTCCCTCATCAACAGAAACATTTATACATCTCAGAAGAGCAAAATACTTGCATCTGGGTGCTAGAACTAGAAATCCATTGTCCCCACAATGGGAAAATGTTTTCACGTTTGACAGAATTTAAGGCCAGAGTCTGGTCTTTGTTTAAAAGAGACCGTTAAATTTTCACACAGACACCCTCTATAAACCTGAAGATTTAGGTTAGACTTTCAGCAGGGTAAACCCATGCAGAGACAGTGATTCAAAAAGACAAAGGTGATGCTGCCTGTTTCTCTCTACTAAATAAACAGGAATTGTGACACTGGTTAAGGAATATTTCTAACTGAGGTCTCTCAATGTAATGTGTCCATTGCTTGTAATGCAGCTATTTGTATGAAATTCCTTTAGGCTATCAAGTTTGTAAACAAGGTCTTCTGATATTTTCCTGCCTTCCTCAGATTTCTCATAGTTGCTAAATTCTCTCTTGTTTTTAAAACCACTCACAGTAACATGTCAGTATACTCACATTGCTTGCTCTCTCTCCACCATGTGGGAATTGCAAGCATGCCTCTGACACACATGCACACACATAGAGATGCATTTATTCTCCTCATGTGTTTCAGTCATCTAGTGCCTAGCACTCCTGAGATTTAGAGTGATTTAGAGATTTGGAATAGGTTAGACACTTTAAAGATTTTTGCTCTTTAAAAAAGACTAACCTTTCCTGCATTATTTTATCTTTAGTGGCAAATTGGGGTTCAAAGAGTGGAATTTTTCAAATATTTCAGTTTATGTGAACTGGCAGACTCATCTTTAAATTTTTTCCTTCTCTCCTCTTCGGTCCATGATATGTGGACAGCAGGAAGTGTAAGATGCCTTCCTAATCCAGAAAACTACCAAAATTCAGAACAAATTCTAGGCTGAAAAGTGTTGCTGGATCACAGTCCCTACAGAATATAAAGGTGGGAGCATGAAGCAGGACCATGGCTACATTCTTCTTTTCTCTGCTGAAACTGTGCTGATCACTGTAGCCTAATGTCAGTCATGTGTGCATAAATTACAGCCCTAAAGGAGTTATTTGAATACTTCCTCTCCCTAGAACAAGTGGAAAGTTGACACCCCTACCAAAACATAATTCAGTCCTTTTATTGTCCCAAAGGAAGGGCAGCTAGGCATGGCTCTTTAGCAAGGGAAAATTGTAAAAAAAAAAAAAAAAAAAAAAAAAAATCATGGAGGTTTTTATGCCTATCTTTGCATCTTTTAGCAGCTTTTAACAAATACCAAACAGGCATTTCAGCAAACGTACATAAAACTTTGAAACTAATGCAAAAGTATTGTGTATGAATTTTGTTTTTCCAATACATATATACCAGGAGTACAAAAAAGTTCACTATGGGTGTGTGTGTATGTGTATGTGTGTGAATTACTCCACTTTCCTGCCCTCAACTCAGTCAGGGGCTGGTCTCTCAAATCTGGCTCTCTGGAACTGGCAGTGGTCTAAATGTATTTTTTCCCTTGTCTTGAGGAAGCCAATGGAGGAATTAATCTACCTGTTTGGAAGAAGGATATGATTAAAAAATAATCTGAAAGCTATAACTAATTTTTTGGTTTAGCAAAAGTCCTCCAAGCTGTTGTTTGAATAATTCTACAGCACAAATATCTATGGCTAGAAAGACAAAATACAGTCTGGAAAAGCAAGTCCTCCCGTGTCTGCAGCAGTAAGCTAAGCAGTGCCAGGAAACATTCCCAGGCAGAGTAATACAATCATCTGTACTATTAAATTGCTAAAGTGGTCCTTCACACTGTTTTGGCTGAGCAGCAACTAGCACTCTCCCAAACAACTCCCAGACATGGTTTGGTCCCTGGCATGGGCCAGGAAGCATTCCTGGTGGTATGAACATGGGCCTTTCCATGCCAGTTGGCTGCAGGGGTAGAGAACAGTCTCAGTCATTTTATTTCGTAGCAAATACACAGCTTGTGTACCCCATTAAAACCATGTTATGATTTTACCAAGTTGTATTTTAAAAATAGATGGGGTCAGCATGAGTAATATATACAGGTATACATAAAGGCAATGCATTAAGATTAGATTAGTCTACCTAGATTAATCTATGAATTGCAGCAAGCATGGTGTTAGCCTAGTATACATGACTTTCATCATCCTGTGCCAAGTTAGAAATACCTGTTCTCTGCACACTCAGCCAATCATCTCACTATTGCCAAAACCCTGAGCTGTGTGAGAGCAGTTAATCCACACTAAAGGATTTAGGAACCGCATAAAGCTCCCTGCTGTAGATAACAAGGGTCATATAGATACAAGTTGTTCATTTTCATAAGGGTTTCTTGTTAGATTATGAAAATAGGGAAGGCCCCCTAAACAAGCCTGTGCCCAAGGATACACAGAGTAAAAGGTAACAAAACCTGAACTACCTCTGGCTGAACTACTTTTGATCCTAAAACTCCTTATCAGACAAAGAGTGGAACTGCAGCCCTCCTGTGGGACTGCTGTTTTGGTTAGAGAGGAAAAAAATTCACAGCTACTGCAGAGGATTTCCTAAGTGGCTGCTGCAGGTTGCTGTTGCTAACCTGCCCTTTAGACTTGGTGTATGAGTCAAAACCTGACCAGTTATCTCCCCACTCCTTCTGACAAGATCTTTGTGAAATTGTGTTGAGAAATTATATTAAGAAATGGTGATGTCCGTGAGGGGGCACTCAGAATTCAGCAGAAGTGACAGTGCAGTTGCCCACGATGCTTTCACTGTGCACCCTTGGTGTGGTATATTCCAGAAAGCAGCTTGATGGTGGTTTTTCATATCTTGGATAATGCAATAACAGCTCCTTTAGTGACACAAGTTATCTATTCAGCTGAATGACTTTCTAAAGAAACAGAGCACCAATTAAATGTATCACTGTAACCTTTCTTATTTTGGAAAGTGAGCAGTTTTAAGCACTTGTTTGATGTCAGGCAAGTTCTAGATAATTTAGTGAAACAAAGGACAGATTGCATCACCAAATATAATTCTGTCTCTAGCTACATAAGAGGATCTAGATAAACACCAGATCTCAGCTTCACACTGAGACACCTTAGTTTTATCATCAGAGTTTACATTTTGACAGCTCATTTCACATTCCAGCCTCATTTCAAAGCACACAATTGGAGTCAAAATTAGCTGCATGCAGTTCAAGTGACTTTTTTCCTCCTTCCCCCCTCACTTGATTATGCAAGACCCAATAGGCTGTATTTCAGGTTTTGAAATTGTAGAATTGCAAGAGGAAACCTCAGATCTTCCAGGAAATTCTTATACTGCCTATACAACTTTTTATTTTACACCTTTTACAGAGCCACACAATTTACTGCTCAGCAATAGCTGTTTGTTACTGAGAAAGCAGTACATAGTAGCCCACTGCATTTTACTTATGGTCTCTCTTTTGTCTTTTTTTTTTACAATACAGAGTCCTGAGTCAAGAAGGCTTCATTTTAGTAAAACACTCAGCTGCATGTTTAACCTAAGCTTGAAGTATGTGTTCCCAGTGAAACTACTCATGTGATATGTGGCCTTAAGGGCCTTGCTGAAAGGAAGTCTTCTTGAACACTGAAAAAATTATCTATGCTAAAAAAAAGAATTAGCCTGTTAGAGTGCTGCCATCTAGTTAGATGAGTGTATACAACAAATCCATTTACAGAGCTTGCAATATCTCACTGCCCAGGACACTGAGCTACCTACACAAAGTCTTCGGGGACTGTCACCAATATTCAAAGGGATCTATTGAACCAGTTCCTTTGGGTTTGTAAAAACATAAGGATATAAAGAAAAGTAATTAAACAGAACATGAGAGCCCTGGAAATTTTGGGATCCTGCAAAACATTAGCACACTCTTGCTGAACTTTGTTAACTTGTGATGCAGTGCAGTAAACAGCTGCAATTGCCACAGGCTTCTGCAGAAGTTGACAGTGCTGCACAGCTCACAGGAAGCAGGGAATGGTAACAAAAAGCTACTTTTAACTAACCCAAATCATATATGAGCCTCACAGCCTGTATTTGACTTAAGCATGTTTTGATATGCTTTTTTTTGAGAGATAACATAGCAGAAAGAAATTAAAAATTTGCTATTGCCTAGAAGATTGTTTTTGGACAATGTGAGTCTCAGGGCTTCACATGGGACCTGTTGTATACCAGGTAAAGGAAAATGCTATGTAAACAGACTTTAAAGTCTGAAAAAAGACAAGATGCAATATGCTTATGGAGTGATACAAACTATGTTCTATACTACAGATGTAAAATCCTTAGCTGCTTGAAAAGGTTAAGAACCATGCTGATGGAACAACTGCACTCACTGTTTGACTGCTGTTTGTCTACATTCCTTTATGCAGGTGAGGAATAATCATGTCTGGGTTTTATATTCTGATGCATGTGGATGCATGGCACTGTGTAAATTCTTTATTTTCTGATTGAGAAGTGTGCTTTCCTATAATGCATTATTTGAATGTTATCAGTTAAGACCGAATAATTCCGAAAACAAATTACTCTCTTATTACAGAAATAAGACGGATTTAGGAGTTAATAAATTTGCTATTTGCTTTAACAAGTCAAGTATCTGGTCTTAATTTTTAATTACCTCGCATTTGTTTAGCAACCCAGTTTCTTGCAGCCTTGACCAGATGCTTTGGATTCTTCCGGCGTGTTCGGGGTGATTGGCATAGTTCCCACACATGCACTGGTGCTTCAGCATCAGGCTGTCATACACAACACCTTCAGCACAAAGACAGCACAATAAGAAATAAATTAAACAAATGCAAGTTATACTGTTCCCTGTCATCCGTGCTTTAGCAAAACTGGATTTTATTTGACAATTACAGCAAGGTGAAAATCCGACAGAATAATTTGGGTTGGAAAAGACCTCCAAGATCACTGAGTACAGTCTTTGACCTATCTCTGCCTTGTCAACTAGACCAG
Organism: Eopsaltria australis; assembly: GCA_034509425.1. Taxonomy (NCBI): domain Eukaryota; kingdom Metazoa; phylum Chordata; class Aves; order Passeriformes; family Petroicidae; genus Eopsaltria; species Eopsaltria australis. The sequence continues at coordinate 348,702 of JAVTVJ010000099.1, forward strand.
ACCACTGAGTGCCATGAACATTTGTGTCTTGAAGTCTCCAGGGATGGTGGCTTCATGGGTGGAAGCCCATTGCAATGCCTGACAACCCTTCCTGGGAAGAAATTCTTTCTAATATCCAACCTGAACCTGAACCTCCCCTGACACAGCCTGAGGCCATTTCCTCATGTCCTGTTGCTGTATGTCTGGGAGAAGAGACCAATCCCCACCTGGCTACAGCCTCCTTTCAGGGAGTTGTAGACAGCAATAAGGTCTCCCCTGAGCCTCCTTTTCTCCAGGTTAAACACCCTCAGCTGTCTCAGATGCTCCTTATAGGAGTCACTCTCTAGACCCTTCCCCAGCTTTGTTGGCCTTCTCTGGACCTGAATTTATCTTTCCTTTGTGAGACTCTGAATTTTGATTTATGAGGTGAATCTTGTGATACCAGTAAGGCAAAAAGTAATTCTCAAGGACTTATATTAATAAATATAATTAACCGTAAAGAAGAAGGGAAATTGGTTTGTGTCTTGTTAAAGCTTTTATGGCTAGGAAAGAAACACGCTTATTACTGGATCACTTGTTTTCTCTTTCTCTAGTGTGTAAAGTTAGTTAAAGCTGTTAACTTGTATACAACAAGAAAATGTTATGTATAGAAGTGTAAAGAATGTAATTTAGAGAAACCTTTTAAAATAAATTGTGAAATGGCAATGGCACTCTGCAGTTTTACTGCTTAACTAATACTGTATTAATTCCAGATCTCAAAGCCTATCAAATGAATGTTTCAGAGAGTCAAAACAGTGGCAGCCAGAGTCCTTTTTCATTAAAAAGAAAAGTTCCACCCACTACTCAATTAGGATCAAATCCTGTTGTTTGACTGCAAGTGCAAGGTACTTTTTGAATTTTTTATGGTCATTTATGCAAGGACAGAACAGCTTTATATGAAAAAGCTATCAATATCACATTGCTCTGTAGCTGTGTATTGGGAGAAAAAGAGAAATTTTAGTGAGTAGACTCAAGCTAAATTCAATTTTCAGGGCTTTCAAACCAAGTCTGAAACACTGAAAAATGATTTTATGTATTTACTTGTTCTTTGCATTTCTCTTAGACATGTCTGGAACAAAAATTATTTTCCTTACCCCTGTGTGGACCATTTTCATTTGGGAAACATTTGGCTTTTTCTTTCCCTTACAGTTGAAAGGGACTCAACAATTTCTCCAAGCTGCAATACTTGGCATTCAAAACATCTTTCTTCTGTGCCACCACTACTGGGGATGCCAACACAGTTCTGGGAAAATTGTGTTAGCCTGCTACTGAAAAGTCAGCTATTTAAGAAAAAACAAAGTTAAAGTCCAGATTCAACAAAATGCTCAATTCCACCCTTATTTAGCAAAGTCCTTTAATGGGTATTGAAAATTAATAAAGTGTTTAAAAGGTCTGCTGAATAAGAGCCTGTATACATCGTGGGTGATTCAAAGTTAAGGTTCTGAGATAATTCAGTTAGAAGCCAGCCAGAAGTTATGCTGCTCTAGAAATATTTATGCTGCCATATTTCTTAGCTCATGCACTTTAGAACTGATCCTTTGGGATCTTGCTATTTAAGCCAAAATGATAATACACTTATGTTAAGCGTGAGGAGAATACACATATAATACCTACGTGTAGCATGACTAAGTTTATGCTAAATTATAGCAAACATAATAGTTCATTAGCAATAAATTTTTGTATTTACTTTCTTGTTCTGGTTCCTTTTCAAAAAAAAAAAAAAAAAGAATCATTGAAAACCTGGAGCTAATAAGCTAATGCAGCTTAAAATATCTGCTGGCATTGTCAAAGCAGTTAATAATTTCCTTTCTCTGCAGTTCTTCGCTGCTCTATCATCAGGTCTTGTAAGTTACTTGGAAGTATGCACACAAATAAGTGCATGCTCACATACCTCACTTTCCTTTTCTTGGCACTCAAATTTTAACTTCTACAGTCTGTTGCCTACTCAGCTTGTCCAGTTTGGCAGTGGCCATTACACCAACAGATAAGAAAATGTTTCCTCCCATCCCCCTGACCAACAGGGAAGGCGTTTAGATGCTAAATGTACAGGCATCAGGACTTTCAGGAGTTTTTAAGCAGAATAGGCTGTTATGTTAAATGGATTTGAATAGAAATGCATGTTAAACCTTAAGAAAAATTAGCTGAAAATTGAAAGTATCTTCTACCTGCCATTCTTTCAATTAATTTTTTATTCTTATTATTTGAATAGTCCAAATAGCAGGTAATAGAAATAATATATATACATATTACTATGATTTTGTTATACAGGATCGGGTGTAATAATGGCACTTTTTGATTACCTGTATCAGGGTTGCAACTAATTTTGAAGTGAAGCACTGAAACTGTGTATTCAGTATGTCTCCTCTGCTTGACATAAACCACCTTTTCTTAGCACTTTTTCAGAAATAGAATATAACTAAAAATACTATTTTGTTGTATGTGAGTTATTTTGTCTGAATCAAAAATCATTTTAATAAGGTCAGGTCAGTATTGCATGGCAGAAGCATCTCCTCCAACCTTTTAAATACCAAGATATTCACACCACTGAGTGTAAAATTTGTTTCTAGGAGGAATAATTGACTTAAGAAAAGACTGAAATATATGTTTTCATTTATTGCAAGCATTTAAATTGATTTAGGATGTGCAAGTGGTTCAGATGTGTGGCTGCTGGTCATACAGCACATGTGCTTGGTACAATACCAGAATGCAGCAGCAGAGCTTACTGCTAAAAATAGCCTGTAGGATTTCCCTAACAGGATTCAGCCAATAATCTCCCCACCCCCACAAAAAAAAAAAAAAAAAAAAAAAAAAAAAGAGGGAGACAACTGTTTTCAATTGCAGACTGCTGTGAAATATTAATAAAAGATGGTTATTCTGTCTCTCCAGAACAAATGCCTACAGCCAGATTCTGCTCTCAGATTCCTTGTGTAAATCTGAGCAGCTCCACTGAGACTGGTGGATTTATTCTGGATTTACACCAATATTACTGAGGTCAGAATGTGGCCCTGAAGACAGATGGGAATGGTGCCACCACTGAATGAGATAATGATAGGGGACACAGGACAAAAGAAACTGAATTTGCATTAAGTCAGTAAAACCCAAGATTTTCCTGGTGAGGACTCCCTAACACTCATTCATTTCCAAAGCACTTTATTCGGGTCAGTTTCTTTTAATAATATTTTTAACAGAGGGGAGAGCAAGAGACCTAAAAACCATTGGCTAACAGCATGCTTTGAAGAAGATTAATTGCCCTGGAGAACAACAGTACCAATAAGAAAACCCAAGGGAAGAATATCTAATAAATTATTCCAACAAAAAATCTGAACTAAATAATGTCAAATATTCTGTAAACTGCCTAAATGAAAATTAAGTAAACTTTATTTTTTTCCACCTTTAACTCATTATCTTGTGCATATACTGTGTGTATATTGCTTAACTCTCACAACAATCACTGTTCTGTTTCCCTTCAGGTATTTGGCTAAAAGCATTTTTCTCATGATTCACAAAAATATAGGCTCAGTTTAATGCCCCTGTAATAATCTGCTACAACAGTTTGCCTTCTAACTTTTTTCTCTTCCAAGAATATATTGTCTTTAAATAGGAAAAAAACAAAACAAACAAACAAACAAACAAAAACCCCAAAACAGAACAAAAAAACCCAAAAAAACCAAACAAAAAAAAACCTCCACCAAAACGAACCCTAACAGTAAATAATAACTCAAGACAGGGACATGTTATTACATTAATTTCTAAAGTCTGAATTTGTCCTTGCTTTTCTGGTGGACTAGAATTTTCTCCCTTTCCACATACCTATTCCTTCCTTCCGTGCTTTTACAAAGGGTAGTGTTGCAACTGCTGTGGACAATGACTGGTTGCATCTTGTGCTCTCTTATGGGAGAAAATCATAGAACCATAGAATAACCCAGGTTGGCAGGGACCTCCAGAGGTTTGTAGTCCACCTCTTCTTAGAACAGATCAGTACTGTGATCAGACCACATTCCTCGGGACTTTCATCCCAAAGGATTTTCTAAAGTTCATATAAAAATAAATAAAAACTGGGTCTGAGTTTTTTTTCTTCCCAGTGATTGATGAATAAATGCTAGGGCACCATCCAGATTCAGGAAATAGGATGCACAAACAAAGCCATTCTATACCATAACATCCCATATGTTAATAATACACAGATTGATTTTTTTTTTCATAGAAACTGTAGTAGAACTGTTGATGTTGCAAAGTTTCTGTTCATTGTCACTCCAAAGGTATCAACCTCATAACATAAAATAGCTCTATTTTCAATAAAGGTTATATGTGTAACTATGTAAACCTAGACACATGTCAGGGAAAGAGATTTCTTTAAGCAGAAAGGAAAGGCGTTAACTGTGAGTGCAAAGCTGTGTGCTCTGCAAGACCTGGTCAATCAGCCAGGGGGTACTGGCTATGAGCACAAGTACAGCTTGCAAGCAGTACTGTCCTCAGCAAGTACCTAGAGGATATAAAAGAGCTGAGGGTACAGGGAAGTGGAGAAGCAGAAGCATAATGTAGGGCAGAAGAAAATAGGAGGTTTGTTGGTTTTGGTTTTTTTTTTCAGTAATGAGTAGAGAGTATTATCTTGAAAGAGCAGTGGAGGGAGAAAAAAAGATTCAGTAAAACAAGAAAAGGATTCAAGAAAAAGATGTTTTGTATTTTGAAAAAGGAATTCAGTGAAGGACTGAGAATCTTGTTTGCAATAAATTGGCTTCCTTCCTTTCTTTCTTTCTTTCTTTCTTTCTTTCTTTCTTTCTTTCTTTCTTTCTTTCTTTCTTTCTTTTCTTTCCTCTCTTCCTTTCTCTCATCCTTTCTTTTCTCCCTTTCTCTCTTTCTCTTTCTCTTTCTCTTTCTCTTTCTCTTTCTCTTTCTCTTTCTCTTTCTCTTTCTCTTTCTCTTTCTCTTTCTCTCTCTCTCTCTCTCTCTCTTTCTCTCTTTCCCTCTTTCTATCTTTCCACTGGTGTTGTTCATGTAGCAATACTTTACTAAAAGGGCAAGGTTGGACTCTATCTAATCTGGCTGTCTGCATTTCCATTGCTGAACAGATCAGGTTTCCTTGTGTCACATCTCGAGCCCTTTATGCCAGGGATGTCCCGTTCCCATCACCGTCTCCATTCAGTATTTATCCTACATAATTTCATTCCTTCTCTTATTTTTCCATCTCAGCTTCACACTTTCTTTCTTGATTAGTTCCACTGATGCCACAAGTCCACAGATCTATGTAACCCCATTGACCCTATTCCCTTTACTGGGGATTATAAAAGGAGGTGTCAGTAAACCTTAGCATTCAGAAGAAGCAGCTTTTACATCAATAACTCCATTCAACTTTTTCAGTGGAACTGCAGGTTTTTGAATGGGACAGTGAAGCTTACACACAGTGAGCTCACTTTTGGTGTGCTCTGTGAATCTTAGAATGAGTTACAATGTTTTGGGGACTTCATGAAAACAACTAGAAATACAGTGGTCTGGTTTAAGAATCATCTCTATATGCAGCTGTTCTTTTTGGAGAAACTCATGGAAAGTGAATTAGTATGTTTGTTTCTGTGCAACCCAAATGTTTGTTACCCAACAATAATAATAAATTTCTGCTTTCCAAGTTCACATTCCAATTGGAAAGATGGCAGAGTACACTGTCTCACACAGTCACATACAGTGCCCATTAAGGACTCCATCCTACATAAATACATGGTCATGGCCTGAAAGGATGTAATCTTTCAGGGCATGGGAAGTTGTGCCAACTGAAGGAAATAATACTTTTGGCATACACCTTCATCAACAGTAACTGCAAGTATTTATTCCCTCCCCCCCTTCTTTTTTCTTCGTGCACAAAGTGAATCTTCACTTCTGACCACGCTCTAATGTTATACTGACATTCAGGCTTTTAAAAATCTGGACCCTGCAAGGTCAGATTGCCCATAATAAGGAACTGAGTCTCTGGGGTCATTTTCCTTCCTCTGACTGGGGAATTTTGAGGTTCTAATCACTTTGCTTTGGACATCCCATGCTCCCTGAGTGACTGGAATGCCCCGGACCTGAGCATAAAATCTGCCTCTGTCGACTCCACACAACTGTTGAATGACACAGAAGTCAACATCACTTAGTTATGCCTTTTGCTTTGCTCTTTCTGTGGAGAAAGTGACCATGAAGCAGACTCTGACTTGTCAGATGAAGACATTGAGAATTACATCACAGTTTTCCTCTTTACTTGTGGTCTTCAACTTATTGGTGGTCTCTACAAAACAGGCAATGGGAACACAGAAAAGAACCAGAGAATAGGGAAATGAAAGAAAAAGCTATAAATTACTTAAAGGCACCAAAAATGCACCTGTTTCTGTATTGCCAGAGCCAGTGAATGATAATAATTTATGACTATGTGAATATTAACCCTGTGATTTATCCGCTGCACTGGTTGAGTTGGTGCCAGTATAACATCATAAAACAGAGGAGCAGTAGGGCTAAAACTGAACTCATTGCTGCAGGAGGTATTTGAGGCATTTAAGTCTGTTGATCCCACATGAACAAATGCATTTGCCCTGCCTATTAGAAGCAGTCTTTAGGGAATCCTACCAGTTGTGTAGACATGCTGGCTGGGCTGGTCCATGTCTGGGTGAGGTAATGTGGAGTCAGCGGGGGAAGATGGGGTCCTGGAAAGTGGTCGATGTTTATCTGATCCTGCCATGCCAACTGTAGCCATCTGAGCCTGGTAGATTTGCAACTGGTGGACATGTCGATGTGCCAGGAACTCCTGTTTCCATGAAAACAGCACAGTAGAAAGAAATGTGAGATGGGATCAAGTAAAACACTGGGGGAAACATGTCAACAAATTAAGTTCATTAGGTCAGGGCTGTAATAAACAGTGGGGACCCCCACCCCCCAACCTGCACCTAAGACCCACTAAATAAATCCATTCAACAGATGTTTTCACGCTGAGAGTGTGGGCTACTGACTTTGCTGGGCAGTAAGTGATGGCAGGCAACCTGTCAGTTCTTCCTGACAGGAAAGACAGCTTCACATGCAAAAGCTTGTAAAAGACAAATTTTTTCCAATATATTGAATACATAAGATGATATTAAAACATGCATTTTATGACCCTACACAAGTAGAATTTAAATTTTCCCACAGCACTGAAAGTGTAAAGTGAAGTTCTTGCGACTCAGTACCAAATGCACTGAGCAACTGTGAGTCGTTTCTACAGAGAGCTCAGATCCCAGAGCTCCCTGGAAAGTAGCAATGATTTGCATATAGGTTTTCACAAATCGTTTAGAAATCCAGGAATTGCTATGTGAGATCCCACTTAGAAACCATCTTTTTTTGTCATTACTGCTGCAGGCTTTAGGCAGAGGCAAACACTTTGGGGAAATAGGCAGGTGGGAAAAGACTGTCACAGAGTAGAAAGGAAGATTTTGTCTTCTGTTTTGTTTGTCAACAAATGGTCACTTTTGCTGACATGACAAAAGCTAAAACCCTGTGAAGCCACTAGGAGCCTTGGCATTCACTCCATGGAGTAGGATTGCTTCTCAAACACTTTTCGTTCTATTTTCCTTTTTTTTGGTGCATATAGTCCCAGAACCTCAACTGAAAATGGATGCAAGGGAAATATTTTCAAACCATTTAATATGAATTCAGTTGAAATTCACACTTGTGAGTTGCAACTGCAGGCTCTGTTTATCCTCACCTGGCTCAATATGCCTGTATATAGGAATATATATACATACATGTGACTTTTTGGGTTTTTTTAATAACCCAGTAACAATTAGCATTGCTGTATATTGTTGCTTGGGACAGCAGCTCAGAGGCCTGGCTTGGACAAGGAGAGATTGTTGGCTGCTCAAAGAGGTGAAGCTGAGTTCAGGCTGTGTGGGAAGGCAGGTGGGAGTACCCGGGAGTACCCCAGGCCCTCGTGCACTGCAAAATAAATCGGCAGCTCATGGGATGTGAGAATGTCTACCCTGCATGTAATAAAAGAGGCCTTTATGCAAACAAGTGCTCATCAATAACAGCTGAAATGAGAATAAATGCTTTAAAAGGCAGCCTCAAAACCCACATTAATATCTAGGGTCACTACTTCTGTGAAAAGACATAAGGTCATGGGAAGGGTAAATCACCTGGGACCTTGTCATATGTGACTAAATGAAGAAAAAAATATGAGTAAGCAAAAAGAGGTTTTACAAGAATTGCCTTGGTTTAGTGTCATTGGACCATTTCCCTTCCTTTAAATACAGTCCCCAACTTTTCTTATTGCTTTTTTAATGTACAATGACAGGATAGTGTTACACATTCCAGGGAATATCTTGAGCTATCTGAAGAGCACTATGTATCCTTCTATGAACATAATAAAACTTAGCGTTCAGGAATTTTTTTCCTGAAATCTATTTTTGCTTCATTTCACTAATAATTTTAATTGTGATATATTTTCAGAGGAGACTTTTTTTTGTCCTCATAGGCATATATATCTTTTACAACCTTTACTGGGAGTGTGTGTGATCGGAGACAAGCGAAGAGTGCATGGACACTATTGTGTTGAATACTCTCCCTATGGAGAACAGAAGTAGATACATTCCTTTGTGAGAATTTAGCATTCACTTTCCTCAATGCTGGGTTAGTGGCCAATAAAGTAGGCACAGGGGGCATTTTGCTGTTGGTGGCATGATTACTCCCTGCATCCTGGGATCAAGGGGGGGCAGCAGCACTGTCTGTCTGATGCTCATGTATTCACAGTCTCCTGCCTACTCTTCTAAACTCCCAGCTGAGCAGTTCAGAAGAAGCCAAACCCCTGCCTGCAGAAGCCATTCATGGCACAGAGTGGCCAGACAGAAAATCAGCAGAATACTGTTATTTCTGCTGCTCTCCTCAACTTATAGGTTGCCTTCATTGTATTAATTAAATAGCTGGTGTCTGTGTAGTTCTTTGAGCAAGGGAATTTCTGGTATATCTTTCAATGTTCATACTAACTATTGATAATTCATTAATTGAGTTCACTTTTCTGATAATTATCAGAGAACAGAAGACAAAAGTGTTTCTTCCCTATTGGAATGCTCTTCAAGCTAGTAAAGGAGCACCAGTGGATTGTGGTAGTCTTCATCAAACATTATTACTTAAACATACTTCTTGAAGAATTCTTGGAAATTCAGCTGTCAGTGAGGGGGGATTGATGCTGTTTCTATTTGGACTTTTCTTGGTGCTGGTTGACTCAGCTTCGAGGCTTTAGAGCTGCATTGTCTGCCTTTCTTTTACTTCCAGACCTGAACTTCAGTTTTCCAATATCTGTGCATGTTTTTTTCAATGAAGCTGTAAGTTTGCCATTCAGTCAATATCTAAAATATAATCTTTCCAGGTCTCTGATCTAAAAAAGTCTATTTAAGTGGGGTTTTTTTTTGTTGTTGTTGTTGTTCTCTTTTTGTTTGTTTTGTTTGTTTTGGTGTTTTTGGCTTGTTGTTTTTTGGGTTTTTTTTGTTGGGTTGTTTGTTTGTTTTGTGGGTTTGGGGTTTTTTTACAGTGTCTTGAAGAAGGAAAAAAGGTCTGGAACATCACAAAACATAGATAATTTCGGAAGATCTTATTTTTGCTTCTAAAATGGTTTTGTGTTTGTGTCTATGTAGTCAATAGAAACAATATTTGTCATGCAGGTGAACAAATTGAGATAAATTTTTTTAATACTAATCAACCTGTGAGAACAACACCTAAACCAGACATCTATTTCAGCAATTTGCTGGAGACCAAGAAGACAGGCTATTCTTTCTCTCCTCCATTTTCAGGTTAAAGTGTGTCCTGTTTATATCATTCTCCCCTCCTCAAATGAAACCAGACACATACTGTGTTTGACACATATTTATCAACATAATCTGTTCAGGGAAGGAGAAGAAATTTGTGGAAGGTTCCATGGAAATTGAATGACACCTGCTTTAATTTCTGAGGTCACAGAAAATATTTGCCTGTGAACATCTTTTAAAATTTGTTAAAAGTAGAGTAGTTTGTCTCACAAGGCTTACACCAAGGCTTACATCCTCTTGTGGCATCCAGATCCTTTAACTGTAATATTAGAAACTGTAGACATCAGCAGAGTTTAGACTTGTTTAGGTTTTAGTCATGGTTTTAGGCTAACTTCCTGATTAGGTTTTATTTTACAGACAACAGGCACTCATGAAATACATATATTTTTTCCAGCCACCTACATATTTATGCTGGTATATTTATTTCAGATACTCTGAGTCACAGACAAGTGGATTAATGCAATGAGTAATGTGGATAATCAACACACTTATCTGGCTCCCCAAATGCCCACCTGGCCTCTGGAAGGGATTAAAGCAACACAATGAATTCATCTTCAGGTTTTATGTGTTACAGCCCTGCAAACACATGTCCATCTCTCCAGCAATATGACAAAAGCAGTATTTGCACATCTGCAGGGCTAGTGATTTGTGTGAATATATTTGGAGCATTTCTTAGGTAACCTGAGCCCTGTCTGCCCGGCATGGAGCCTGCTAGTTCCAGGTGCCTGAGATTAGTTTATTAGTAGAGGCAAGCAATTAGGGCCTCTGCTGGAGCTAGCGGACAGCCATCGCCTTCCACAGAAACGAGCTCAAGGCCCTCAGTAATTATTTTCAGGAGGAATTTTAGAATCAGCATCTAAAGAGAAGATGAGCCTTTTAGGAGCATGGGAGGTAAATATTTGTTGTTCTCCTAGTATTACTGTAAGGTTTGTTTAGCAGGGCTTCAAATTAATTTGGGTTGGTGTGAATATTCCTTTCATGTAAATGCGTGATTTGTACATTTTGGTGCTTAACGTCTTGTAAATTCTAGGGATTTTAATGAGAGCTAGTTACTTATTTCTACTGGCTGTGAGAACTGATAAACCACGAGTACATTCTGTTGGATTATTAGATGGTCAATGTAAAATGATAGAGCATAGGTGAATTGTCTATAAATTAACACTCCTTTGAACTGTAATGTTTTGTGCAGAGAAAAAATTTGGTGGAATTCACTCATAAAAGCTCTTTTTGCCTCTCAAGAGTCTGTCTTTTAATTTAATATGTTAATCTTTAGTTTAGTCACAGCTAAGTAAATCCAAAGATTATGTCTGTAGCATAATCCTGTGCATACATGGGTGTATTCACACCTCTCTTCAAGGTTTATGCTTTGGGGTTCTTTGTTGTAGTAGAGAACGTTTTTTTCTCTTAGGGATAGCAAATTTTGAATTTCTTAATAATGAGATTACTACTCTCATACATTTGTGGTGAGGTTTATATCCCTCTGTTGTTGAGCCTTTGATGTATTCTGCTGAAGTATGAAGTGTGTACTAATGTCTATTAACTGGTAAAAGTTATTCTTGTTTTGTCTGTTCTGCCTTCCTGTCCCAAAAGACCCTGAAGCACTACTAACCTTACAAAGCTTTTCCTCTCAAAGCATTTTTGGTGGTCTGTTTGCTAATTTCCACATTGTTTTCAGAAAATTACCCAAAGGATGGGTAATTTCCTGAAGGGAAAAGCTACATGCATATACTTCAGAAAGTTTTGCCCTAGTTAAGGATGAAAACAAGACCTGCTGCCTGTCAGACCTTCCTCTCTCTCCGTCTTCTGAAGGATATTCCTGATTCCTACTCTGCTGCCTTATGTAACCCCATGGCTCCTGTTGGAGGCCCTACTCCTTAGCCCTGTCCAAAGCCCTGTAGCAATGTGGGAACAGAGCACCTTCGGATCCTGCCACTTGTCTTCTGTACCCTCACTGGCTTTCTACCTTCCCAGTGCAGTTGTAGCTGAATGCATCCAAGGGGTGTCCAGGCCAGCCACTGACTGCATCCAGCAAAATGGGCTCAGGTTGCAGCAACAGAGCTCAGTCCTGCTTTAAGGTCCCTGTGATGGCAGTCTTGGCCCAAACTAAGACAGCATCATCCAAAGTCTGACTGAGTCAGACATTCTGACAACCCAGAAACTTCTCGTTCAACCCAGATGTAGGTAGTTAGCAATCCTTCAGAAATCTCATAAAATATATTAATATGTTTGACCTGGGTTATCATCAGAAGTGACAACATAGAAAGCAATGAATGCCTATACAAAGGAGTTTGTTCCTTGGGACAAAAAGAGCTTTGGATAATTGGAAATTTTAGCAATTTTAACCCCGGAGTTTAATGAAGTTCTATTTTGCCTACTATCCTCAAACAGAACCATAGTTACCCTCAGAAACTGAGCAAAAGTAGGTCCTGATGTCTTTGGAAAAAGTGTGTGAACAAATGTGAAAGTGCAGGAATGGTTTCTCTCTGTCAATAAATACAACCTAAAATAGAAATTAGTCTGAGATATCCTTGAAAATGAATATGTTGAGACATCTTTTTAACTGCTCTGTCACTTGGAGAAAACACATCACCAAGAAACCCTACCAGTTTCTATTTTTGACAAAGCCACATGTAAAGCCACCAACTTCCATGGTCATCACTTTCAAAAAACCCCAGTATCACCATCTGAAATATAGTCAACCACAAACTCAGAATCAGCATTTTTATGAAAAGTAACTAAATTTACAAGTATGGTTACAGACACATAGATTGAATAGGTAGAAATGGATTTAGAGCAAGCAAAAGAATAGACAGGAAGAAAGAGGACAGCAAATCTTGAGGCATCTGGGTATATCAGGTCATGTATTATCAGGATGATTGTAGAACTTGGATTTTTCTTGTTGTAATCCAAGGAACACAGTGTTGACTAAAAAATGGGTAAACAGCAATGAAGTCTTCTCAACTGAATCTTAGGTGCAGATACAGAGCAGTGGGATGGAAGCCATAGCCCAAAACTGCCTGGAGTCCCAGGCAGAGATTTGCTTCTCACAGCAAAATAACCCCATGCCCTGTGCCTTCCCCTTGCCTTCTGAAGGACTCTGGAATGGCTTATTCCAACTCCTGCCAAGGTAGAGCTTAGTACTTAGAATGGTCCGACTGAGGTGACAGCCCAGGGAATGGTTATGACCCTCAATCTGTTTTGGTTTCCCCCTCTGTTCCTGGATCTGCAAAGCTGCTGCTGTAGAGGTCTCTGCCCCTCTCCTACCATCCTTCCTGTCCAGCACAGGATCACCTTTGGGGTGGCAAAACATGTAATAAAAATTACAGCACTTTTGGGCCAAGAAATAGGGGAAGAGCAAAGACTCTTAATGGGATGACAAGAACAGGCTCCTTCATCAAGACGCATAGGAGAAGATGCATTCTGGACCTGGGGTCGCGTGACTGAATGTGCAAGTCCAGGCTGGAGTCACACCCCTTGCCTCTGGCTGCAGGATGTAACAGCAGAGTCAGGACCCTCCCTTTCACCTCTACTGTTGCATGAGGAGGTGGGATGGGTTGCTGACCTGTGTTTTTAGAGGGAGAGAGAGTAAAAGTTACCTCTCTTGGATGGAAAGTTTCCAAAAGCCTGAGCATCTAGACATGACCCATGCTGTTTCCAATGTAAGTGAAGAATCAAGGTGGTCACATGGTTTGAGAGGTTTTCTGCTATCCTCTTGAAGAAATATGAACCAAGCAGTCATTATGTTGAAGCCTGGTGTGATTAAGAAGAAAGGAATTATGTGGGTGACAGAAAAGGGGGCCCTAAAATCAGAGCATTTTTTACTGGAGGGAAATTCCAGGAGTCCAACTGAACTGCTGGTTTCACTCCTGGTTGCCTCTCCTGTGAGACCTGCCTTCTCTGCTCCCAACATTGGCAGGTACTTGACTTCTGTCACTCCTGCTGAAGTGCTGACTGCAGTGTGCACAGCACTCATCCAAAGAAAATGCAGCACCTCCTCAAAAGCTTCACTCCCGGCTGGATCTTTTCCTTACTTTCTGACTCTCCCAGATATTTTATACAAATGTATAAATAATTGGGGGTACAATAAAGGGGAAAAATAGACCACCTGAATATCTTGTGGGATTCTTTATTTTGTTTTTAAAAGAAACCTCTGAAGAGGTTTCTTGTTACTTTATTGCTTTTGCTAGAAAAAACATGACTTTCCAGAAGTCACTTGTTGCTTTCCAAGAAAAGAATGCAGAGAAGTGCAGAAGCAAATGCAAAAGGAAAATACAACTGTGTCTTGTCCTAACATTCAGTATAAACAAGTATTTGCTGCTTTTACTTCAATGTGAAGAATAAATAGACTCTATAATAGTATTTAATGGTTACAACCACCTAATCCTAGTAGCTTCCCGCAATCATTAAGCTGATGTGTTGGCCAAAACTAATTAATGATAACATCACCTGTCCCACGTGTTTCATTGCTCTGGGAAATGTCACCTAACTCTCTTCGACAGTATTGGCAAATCAGTTGGTGTTACTTTATGCAGATTATTTCAATCACTTCCACTTTTCTGCTCTTCATTAGAACTACTTTTCTTAGCAGATTTGTATGGTTTCTTTTTAAGTGAAGAATCATTTCTTTGGCCTTCACACAGAAAAATAATAATCTCCAGGCTAAATTCACTAGCAGTCCTGCCTGCTGCATATCTGTGTTTTTGGCAGATTCTGCATTGGTTTTATAGACAATTTTTCTGAGTTCAGGATTTATCATAGAATTAATGGAAATTGCTTGGATCTGACATATAAAATCTTGGAAAACCCTGCTCTTCAATATAGAGTCCAGACACACTAACACATCAGTGCCTAAGTATAAAATCATGAGGGTGTATAGATGCTGTCTGCAGATGCTTTCTCCCTTGAATGGAGGTACAGTGAGGTCAGAATGGGGCACACCAGTGGACCATATGGTCAGCAAATATAAGAGCCATAACCAAGGTTTGACCAGCTCTGTTCTCTCTCTACAGAGCATTTGTGCAGGTCACTGTATCTAATGCTCAAGGCTGGGGGATGAACAGATTCAGAGCAGCCCTGCCAAGGACTTGGGGATGCTGGTGGATAAGAAGCTGGACATGGCCCTACAAGGTGCATTCACAACCCAGAAAGCCAAATATGTCCTGGGCTGCATCCAAAGCAGCGTGGGCAGCAGGGCCAGGGAGGGGATTCTGCCCCTCTGCTCTGCTGTGCTCTGCTCTGGTGAGACTCCACCTGCAGTGCTGCATCAGCTCTGGGGTCCCAGCACAGGAAGGATGTGGACCTGTTGGAGTGTATCCAGAGGAGGGCTGCCAAAATAATCAGAGGGCTGAAGCTCTTCTCCTGTGTGGAAAGGCTGAGACAATTGGGATTGTTTAGCCTGGAAAAGAGATGGCTTTAGGGTGACCTAATTGCAGCCTTCCAGTAACTGGAAGAAGCCTACAAAATAGATGGAGAGAAACTATTTATAAGAGTATGTGTGGACAACAACTTCAAACTGAAAGAGTGGAAGTTTAGATTAGAAATCAGAAAGAAATTCTTTGCTGTGAGGGTTGTGAGACACTGGAGTAAGTTGTACAAAATTGTGGATGCACCATCCCTGGATGTGTTCAAGGCCAGGTTGGACGGGGCTCTGAGCAACCTGGTCTAGAGGAAGGAGTCCTTCTCTGTGGCAGGGGGTTTGGAACTAGATGATGTCCAACTTCCCTTTCAACCCAAGCCATTCTGTGGGTCTGTGACTTTTGTCCCTCCGAAGATTTCAGAGAGATAATTGTCAAATCTCACACCTCACTTCTATGTGGTTAAAATGCCCACAGACTTCCTTTCTCCAACACATAATTAGTAAGAGACAGTTTGTTGAAAAATTGTGTATGTACACATGCACATCTGCAAATATCACAAGGTATTTTAAAAACATTTTTCTCACTTCAGTGCAGCTCTACTACATTTTTCAGATTTTGGAACACATGGAAATAGTGATATATAGTGAAATGGTGATATAATTTAAGACTACAAAATAAAGGATTTGAATATAGGAAGGATGCTGCAGATGGAAAAAGAAACTGTCACCAAAATGCCTTCAGATCTGTTTATATATTTAGAATTCTACGTAGTTGTAGAATGCTCAATACATTTATAGGATAAATATACTTCTGCAACAAATAAGCACAGCTTGCTGGGGTTTTCTTTTAATTTTATTTGGGATTAGATCAAAGTATTTGCAATTGGAACAAAAATTGAACTGACCATCAAAAGATTACTTACAAATATTTCCCACTTTGTTTTCTCAGCCTAGGGTTTGCTGCTTTTAACAAGTGGGAAAATTGCCAGAATGGGCAGATTTAAAATAGAGGAGAAAAACCTTATGTTTGCTGATTTAGGAGCAACTAGAGAGTGAAAAAGAAACAAGGAAAATATTATGTCCTAGCACAGCACTAATTGCATAATGCAGACTGCAAAATAAATGATGCAATTTCTTATTCCATAAGTAAATCTCCTAACTTAAAATGCAAAGTAACGTTCAGTAGATACCATATTACTTGTTTTATTTCATGGGAAGGATAAATTAATTTATCTGAATTTGCCTCATTGCAATGTACTTCAAGTGGGGCTAGACTGCTGCTACAAGGAGGGCTGTGGAACACTGGGTGGGACTAAAAGGAAGAGGAGAGAGGGAGCAGTATTACAGAATCCAAACATCTGAATAGCATAAGGTCCAAACTCTTCCCTTCTCGCCCTCACTCTTTTATATGATAATGCTTTCCACTTTATTTCTAGTTTTAAAATTTGGAAGTTGTTTTGTTTGTATGTTTAACTATCATTTCTTGCCTTTGTGCCCTTTCCAAAAAAAGCTGAATCTTTCATGTACTCACATTAATCCTCAAATAGCGTAAGATATTATAACAATTGAAAGAAATGGAAGCAGTAAGAATAAGTAAAAAGAAAACTAGCTAGGGAGAAGTGGGGCAATAAGAGCACTTGTCCCAGTGTAGCACTTCTGGAGGGTGGCTTGTTGATTTGCTCACACTACATAGGGATCTCAACACTGCATTAGCCAGTATTTTTCTTCTTCTTAAAGAGAGATCTCTCCAAAGTAACCAGGAGTAACTTATAGGAAAAGAAGTCTGAATGCTTAAAAGACCAAAGGACACAAAATTACAGGCCAAACTCTAATCTATATTCCTCATTTGGGCTCTGTTACTCCTTACTATGATCTATGTCCTTCCTGAAACAAGATTTTAGGTATATTAATTAATACTTCAAACTGCCTACGTATGGAACAGAAACAGCTTTCTACTTTAGACAATGGCTATTTTTTTTTTCAGAGGATAGCTGCTTAGTACTTAGAATGACTATCTCTTTGCTTTAAAGGCCAGCTTAGATAGTGGTGTCTCAATTCGTATATTGGGGAACGCAGCCATAAAGATCAACTCCATTGCTGGGGAAGTCCCCTAAAGCACCTCCCTAATCGTGGTCTGATGGCAGCTTGGGAGGACATCTACAGGCTGGAGATTGTCTTTGAGTTAGTGGCTCAGCAGGAAGACAAGAAGCAGCAGGGAAGAGGCAAATGAGCCAGCTGGGATGCACAAATACAGCGTCCTGAGAGCTGTGCGGGTGCAGTCCAAGAGCAGAGGCCTTCCAGTAACTCAAAAGGAAGGACCTGGCAGTCAGTGAAGGCAACCTCCTCCAATCATAAGTTATAAAACATTCAGGCCTGTATTGGGGCCAGTTTGGATTATTTACACAGATGAAGTCTAGATAAACTAGAGAGGAACCAAGAAATTTATTGTGGGTTTTCATGAGGATTTGTCACTTCAATAGCTGCTTTTTAAAGCATTGCCCACAAAGGAGGGAGACAGACTTCTTGCAGCCACACAACACTCAGAAAAAATATATACTGGAAAATGTTGCACCAAATAAACAGCTACAACTTTAACTATATCCAGTGAAACCTGGGAGGACAGAGTGGAGGAATCCTGAGAACCAGTCAAAGCAAAATGTTAATTCTAATTGTTGTATTTAGTTGGCCTTGTGTTGTGACAAGTTTGTTATTATGCAGATTTCCTACCTGCCACCTTCTATGGGAGGATTTTACCAAGTGAGGTTATGCAGACAATTCCCCTTGCTTCTTACCTCTTTATTTGTAATTATGTTGGCCCTGTGTTCACTCAAGATAACATTATAGCTGTCCCCAAATGCTCTGGATTTGGGGCCTGTGACAAACGAAATCTTTCAGTGCCTGGAACACTTTTTTTCCCTCTGTTGCAGAAGTGTAGCTATTAACATGCTGAAAACAAAGCTGTGCTTGTTTATTGTCTGACAACGGGTTAGTAGGTGCTATATATTTTCTTGGTATAATTCTGCAAATGTCCTTTTTTTCTTCAGACAGATATACAATGTAATATATTGTCCTTAAGGTTTTTTGTAGTTTTTGTTTTTGCTAAGAATGTCATCTTTCCTGCTATGTAATAAATGTTATGTATACGATGCTCATATATATATCACTTGCATGATACTATCCTATTAAAGGTTATAATGAAAATAATCTGTAATTCATCTGCTACATAGAGAGTATTCTTGTGTGGAGAAGCCAAGGTGTAGATATTACAGATCTAAAGTGCACAAGGATTGGAAATCCTGATTTTTAAGTCCTTTCTTTAACCATTGGATCAGTAATAATTGTGTTGTATCAAAAATATTCTCAATTTCTGGTGCCACATCTGATTTAATTATGAAATAATGCAGCACTGTGGCTTTCTGTGTTTCTTATTACAACAGACATCAGTGGAGGTATGGTCAGAAGTTGTTTTGGTTTGATGGGCTGGATTTGACAAAGGGTAGGAGAAAGAGGTCAGAGCAATCAGCACTGTAAAATAGCAGAGCTTTTAGGTACTGCTCAGACAAATTAAAGCATCCATACTCTGTATCTTTAAGCTGGATGCAAAAGGGCTTGAGCAGTCTGGGTGAGGAGAGGGAGGCTGATCATCCCTGTGACCCACAACGACTTTGCATTGTGGCAAAGTCATGGAAGGACCCATGAAATTTCCCAGTTTCTGTGTCTTTGGGATCATTTTAATCTGTAATCTTGTTGGGAACATCCAGTCCATTTTCTTTCCAACCTCTGGAAGCATTAAACCTACTCAGAGAAACCAGGAGGAAAGGTGATCACGTAACATGGTGAGCGTGCACATCGTGTGACAGCCAACCCAGCATGAGTGCCAAGAGATGTGCTGACAGCACTGTGAGCAAGGTAGTGCCAAAGCACTCCAAGCAGCTGGCACCCCACATCCATGCCCTAGCATTCAGAATGGCCTGGAAGCCCTACTGGCCATAGGGGACCTTCTGAAAAAGAATGGATGTTGTGAAATGTATCTCAGAGCTGTGGCAAAACTGCAAAGGTGGGCTGAAAGCTTTGAGGCAGAGCTCAAGGCACTGGGTGCTGCCAGCCCAGCAGTTCCTGCTGGAACTCTACAAGACAAGACATGTTTGAAGGTTTCTTCCCAGGAACCACAGGGGTTAAACCCGGACTGATTGCAGTATCAACAGATATGCTAAAAACAAGAGATCTACCCCTGAGCCCAACCAGAGAACCTAATGCTGTTCAGAGGCCCAGCCACAAGCAATGAGCTTCTCAGCACCTTCCCTCTCTCCTTTTCCAAGTTCTCTGACTATGGGCATTGGGGTTTCACTTTGCTACTTTTGGTACAAAAATGTAATTAGTGCAATTAAACAAAAGCAACATTCAAAAAGGGAGAAAATAAGTGAGATTGGAGTCGAGCTTTTGACTTTTACTGACAATTTTAGAAATATCCCTGGTTTTCATCATAAAAGTTCATATTCATATATCCAAGTGGCTCTTAGGACATTGAAATGTGCTATACATATGGATATAATTTAATTCATAAGAATCTGACGGCTGCTACCTGGCTGCCTTTGCTTATTTTTAGTCAGTCTACAGAGAACTTAAAAGACTTTTACTGTATGGTTGGAAATAAGAGACAGGATTGTTTTTCAGTTTTCCTCATGTGCATTGTGAGATCTAAGCTATGACCATGTTCTTTTTTTCATCTTTTTTTTTTCTTCCCCAACCTGGATTTAAGCCCTGATGACTGTTTCTTTCATATAGCAATATTCTCCAGTGTTGTAATACCAAACACCCTGTGTGTTGTACCCTCAAGAAGTTCCTGGGTGTCATTCTTTCTGGGAGAAGGAATCATGAAGTTGCAAGATTTCCAGTAAATTTTATATAAAATCGTTAATTAGCTGGAGAATTCTGATTTTAGGTACATCCAGGAGTTGCTCCGGATACAAAACCCCAGAAAATGCTTTGAAAATTTGGGTTCAATAAACTTCAGGTGGAAGCATCTGCTACCTTATTTAATCTCCAGCCTTTTGTGCATGTGACAGGAAATGATTACTGAGCTTGCTTCCAGAGCTGGATGTTATTTCTGGGCTAATATCTGTAATACCTGGAGATTCAACATATTTCAGTATAAAAAGTGTTATGCAAAGTTACCCAACTTAATATGGCCAAAATTCTTTAGAAAATAAAGGTTTATTACTTGTGCAATGATTGCTAAGAGCAAAATTCATCTTGTTACAATGTAAGTAGCACACTCCAAGTGGTAGGAAGGAAAACAGTGCTAATTTATGGGTAGCTGCCATCTGAAGGCATTGAGATTTTAAGCCCATTGAATCACAACCAAAAAAGACAGAGGCAAAAGCTACTTATTATATTTTCATCTATTTCACTTATTAAACCATTCTAATTTCAGATCAGGAGTTTTACTTTTTTTCCCTGATTGTCCCCCCACCATCCCACTAGGAAGGACTGAGCAAGTGACTGTGTGGTAGTTAGTTGCCAGCTGAGATTAAAGCATGACAACATCACAGGCATCTATTAGTGCCTACATAACCCTGGCCAGAGAGGGAATACAGACTGTCAGTGCTGATGTAGGCAGTGCATTCCCATGGAGGGAGCTTGGGGTGACCAATGCACATACTTTGTCCCTAAACCAGAGGTGTGAGTTGTCCCACTTAGTGTTTGTATTTTAATGAAAAAGAAGGGGGTGAAAAGCCCTGAGCATGGGTCCACAGCTGGCTCCTTTCAGCTGTGAAATGTTTGTGTCCCCAGTGGCTCTGCTCTCCCCAGGGGCAAAGGGGGTGTGAGAGCCTCTCCTTTTCATTTTAGAAGGGTTACAGGGCCAT
The DNA here is from genome assembly GCA_034509425.1 of Eopsaltria australis. Taxonomy (NCBI): domain Eukaryota; kingdom Metazoa; phylum Chordata; class Aves; order Passeriformes; family Petroicidae; genus Eopsaltria; species Eopsaltria australis. Next base: position 369,737 of record JAVTVJ010000099.1, read on the forward strand.
GCTGCCGAAAGAGCTGCACCATGGGCTGCAAGTCCCGAGAGAGGTTTGGGTCAAGTTAGGTTGCTTTGGGAGGATTTGGATCTCTGAAGATGTTTTGTTTTCATTCTTTGAATTAAAATTTAATTTAAGTAATTGAAATACATAATCCATCTCTGAGGAATGCTGTCTTAATCTTGTTTTTTAGAAGAAAAAGCAGGATTTTCAAATTTTATCTGTTACTGATCAGCTGTATGAGCTTACACCAGTCTTCCAATGTCTTTGAGTCTTTGTGTCACCTTATCTCATCCTGGCTTTATCTCTCCTAACTATGGAGATTTCAAGCAGTTTGTCCTTTGCAATGTGACAGTTCAGTGCTTAACACTAAGGGTGCTTGACTGCAGTTGTGGACTTAAGGCACATAACACTTAATGAAAACCTACTTCAAAAATCTTCTTCCCTGCTTGCCCCCACCCCCCCCAAAAAAAAATTAAAATGAAAAAACTGTGATTTTCTTTTAGTTTTTTTTCAGCACAGTACATATAGGTCCAGTTACATTTCATACTAAAAAAAAGAAAAGAGGTGAATACAAGGAACCAGAGCAAAGGGAGAAAAAGTAAGAGAAGAGAAACTAGATGGGAGAGGTGTAGAGAGAACAAGAATTAAAAAGACAAATCATAACTCAGACTCTGGACCCAGGCACCAACATTCTCATCACCTGGAAACAGAGCACCACAACTGTGGGTTTTGGGTATTCACACAGTATGAGGTTCAGTTAAGAAAACCCTGATGCCCTATGTCACTGTGTTACGATTACTTTTGTAAAAGCTTTTAAATTTAGATTACCTTTGTTGTAATATGAAGGCTTTTGAAATCTGCAGTTATTTTGAAAGGCTTTTGTTTATTGCTCTAGTCCACTATAAAATAGCATATACCCTATTTATTCAATTCCTCCCAAAAGGCCACAGAAATGAATTGCTGTAATGTGTGGTTGTGGTAGCCCAGTGGTCAGACAAAATCAGCTGAGAAAGCAGGGCTGGCGTGCACCAGCTGCAGCGCCCGCCCGTCAGCAGCCACAATCACTAACCTTTTTGGGAAAAGTCACTTCCATCAGTCAGGCCACTACAGGGCAGTGGCCGCGAGGCAGCAAAACACTGCTTGGAATAATTCTTTGCAGATGCCAGGAACCGGAAGTTTCAGGGAGAAAAATGAAAGCCATTCACTCTTCCAATGACACAAGCCTTTGATACAACAAAGTCAGTTGGACAGAGAGCTCCAAGGTCAGGAAGGCACGTAAAGATTGGTGATTAGAGAAATACTATATCAGCAAAGTGTGGCAAGCTATTAAAAGAAACTGTAGCTTTTATGATTGTGCTGCTGGAGCTTCCCCAGGGCTATTTATATTAGATATTGAGTTAAGCATAACTTATTTAGTCTCAGCATTCCAGAAAACATTTTGATGTCAGCTACTGAAGGAAAGTAAACACAAGGAGGAGGAAACAGGGCTGATCCCAAACAGATAAAAATTTTGTAATTTAATTTTGTGAACTCCTGCATGATAGAGCATTAAGAAAGAGGAATTTTTAAAAGCTTGATTTGACTTAAAGCTTGGTTAATAGAGGTATTTAGTAACTGTGCAGCTGGGGGAGGATGGGTGGAGAAAAAGACATGATTTATCACCTTGAATACTTGCTACACCCTGACAAAGCATGAACACAGTTTTCTGTAGGCATTTTCATCTAGAGCAGATTTTATGCACATGTGTGGTTCTCATCTAATGCTGTGGGCTTGTGTGCATGTTAAGCCAAACTATTTGCTTAGCTGGGCTGTTTGCCCAGTGGATGTCCTGATGGCTGGTGACAGGGATTTGCCTGCCCTGTAGCAAGCAATTAAGAGTCTTTGGGACTATAATTTAGGAATTGCTTTACGAGTCTGGACTTCTGGTCACTAAGTGAAGAGTCCAAAATCTGATCTAGAGGCTGGTAATGTCTGCACAGATATAACCTCTCAGCTCAGCAGCTCCACTGCAGGAATCATTCTTGTTTATTTCTGTAAGAATAAGTCAATAAATCAATTGGGGAGTTCTGCTCATGGGCTCTCTATTCTCTCAGAATAACACTGTGGACCTGAGGAAATCACAGGTATGAATGTGAAATCAGGTGTGGTTTTCTTTGATTTGCCAGAAAGTACCGTTTATTTAAGACTGAGGAAGTGGGAGCGCTGAAACCTCAAAGTCAAGTGCAGCTCAACCCCCTTAACCCAGGGGAGACACCTCCACAAGAGCTCCTTGCAGAGAGTTTTTCCTGCCATCTTGACTGTGCACTGACTCTTAGATTTATTTTTTTAAAGGTGCTTTTAGGTGGGAGGTTAGCACTTACAGCTGTGTTTGAGTTCTGCAGAAAAAATGGTGTGAAGGAATACAGAACTAGCATAATGTCACAGGTATCACTCAGTAGATGTTACCTGTCCAGAAATACTGTCCAAGAAACAATTTGTACTTCCTGCTACCTTGTTCTGACCAGGTGTTTTAATGTCACTTCTTTTTGTTTTTAGGCAAGATACCAGCCCTTTCATTTTCCTTTATCTGAGTAAAAGATATGGTTGGTAAGATTGTGAAGACCATACTTTCATGCTTTGCTTGATTAGCATACTTCCCATTCCATGACCTCTTGTTACTGATAAAATAAAGTTTTTCACTCAGACAGTGTAATTCTACATTTCTGTGATTGAGTGAAAGAAAACTTCCTCTTCCTTCTCACCTTGCTAAGTATTTTTTTTTTGTGCTAATGTTTTCACTGCAAAGAAATGATTCACTACCACAGAAATATCCCTGCTCTGCAGGTTACATACTAATGACCAGTTCTCCCAGACAGAGGATCATATTCCATTTAGAGTGCAAATGTTATGTCTTATGTCTGCTGGCTACCAAACATCACAGAGAGGACTTAGCAACGAAGGCTTTATTTGCATGCCCTCAGCCTAAAACCACACTAGTTAATAAAAAAACTCCCCACAGATAATTTTTCCCTTAATTACTCAGCCATACATAGTAGTCCTAATTCTTGGCATATTTAATAATGTGATGCTGTGCTATAAATTCTCTATTTCTTAATTTGTAACTTACCACTTTATTGCACTTCCAGGCTGTCTTTAGCAACAGTATTTTACTCAGGAATACAACTAGTGTTGCATGTTGTGAAGACAGATTTGAAGTTTTTTGGGATCCATTTCTAGAAAGGGAAAAGGCTTGTGTTGTTGACTATTTGGTTGGCAAAGATAATTCATGGCTCAAGGAAAAGAAAACAGAAATGTGTTTTACCTTAAAGATAGACAGAAAACTAGTACACAAATTTAATAGAAGAATCTAAGTTTGGCTATGACTGAAGGACTACATGAGCCAAAACAGATTTATGATGATAAGAACATAAGAAATGCCTTACTGCATTAGGCCAGTCTATTGTGGCCAGTAATGTCTCAGACAATAGGAGATGCTATTTAGTGAGAGCACATGAGCATTGCTACTCTTCATGATTTATTCCCCTCATACCCTCCCAGCACCTGGAATTTCTGCATTGTAGATGTTAGAAGTACATCCCTCTCATTTTCCTTTAATATCTGCTTATGACCCAGTTTTCCATGCATTTGTCTAATCCTGTTTTGTACTGCTCATTCTCAAATCTTCCACGGCAACCAATTTCAGAATTTCACTACTCATGGTGCAAAGAAAAAAAAAACAACCCAAACCCCCCAAATCTAAAAAACTCACCACACCGAGGTCTTGCCTGTTTTAAACTGATCTCATAATTCCAGCAAAAGCTCCCAAATCTAATATTGCAGGATTTGCTAAAAACCAGTTTCTCATCCACTTTGGCTGCTGCCCTCCTGATGTTGTGAATGTCTTGGCATTCTGTAGCAGATTTAGAGATGTTTATCCAGAAGGATCTGTGCACTTTTTCAGCCTCTCATGGTGATAATGTGGCCCTACTTCTCAGTTGTACAAACTACCTTTCTGCTCAACGTTGTTGAAAATGGTCCTTTAAATGATATTTAGGCTGCAGCCGCCTGGCAGGTAACCCACTCAGTGGAGAGAGGACACTGCTGGCTCCTGCCAGGCTCCCTCCTGGCCCCAGCATGCCCCAAATCTGCCACCTCTTCTCCAGGCCAAAGGGAGGCTGGCAACCAGACAGGGAAATCTTACAATTTAGGTGATATTCCCTAGGGAAGCATTTGAGAAGTGCATTTTAGTTTTATTTAAATGTTTAAATATTTCTGGTTTATACTGCCATGGATTTTCCTGTATAAAAGCCCCACATTTAATACAAAGTAACATGAGTTTTCCAAATGGTTTCCTCTACACTTCTGCTTCTATTTTTCAAACTCTTAATTTTGTCTTTCTCTCTTCTTCCCTATTCTCCCCACTGGGAGAGGATGGTGTATCTTTGCACAAGTCATTATAGAGTGTCTGCATTAGTACTTGCAAGCAGTATGCAGTAAAACTTTGAACTACAATGCAGTTTAGTCAAGAAATAAGAGACAAAGCCTAAAGGCTGAGACCAGCACCCATGTTAGAGGTTTGATATTAAATATATTGCCACTTTCTAATATTTTCAAGTAGGAAATAAATCTCCTTTCTGTTGAAAGATAGTTCTGCCTTTGAAGATAGAATAACGTTTACATAAATGTTAAGGTCTTCTTTAATGTAGCTTTCATTATCTCCTATGTTCCCCCTTTCTCTGAAGGCCCAAGTGACTGATGTCAAGATCAAGGGAGTCAATCAATGTAGATACACTCCAGGACCCAGATAGGATATAAATCACCTTTACTCCTAACCACAGTAGACACCTAACTGAAGGACAGAAGTTTACATACTCGCCATCCTTGTGGGGGAGGCTAAATTTCCCAGCCACTTACCTCACGGGAACCCCTCATTCATTAACCAATTGGGGTGCTTAGTATCACTTATCAAATAGGCTAATCAAAGTTTGAGAGAAAACAGCTCTTGACCATTTCTTGCCCTTTGAGCACTCCAGGGCCACCTCCCGCCCCTAGACTTTTATCTAATTAAAGTTAAAGAGGGGAAAATTAATCCATGGAAGAAAATGAGATAACAGTCACCACAGCAGACCATCCCAGAGCCTGGTTTGGCTTTCATCTACTGCTACCTGACAATTAACTCTTCAGCAACACAGGAACCCCATTTTATGGGAGCAGAATCTGTCCCTTCACACTATGATGAGTATTGTATTTTCATTTCTCACTGCTCCATGTTGCAGTTCCTCTACTTGTAATGGGTGTGGGTGAATTAAAAAGGTCATCCTTTACTTTCCCTCTCTCAAGCTTGACTTAGTGCTGTTTTCACTTGCAGAATACAAAAGTGAAAACTGTAATTTATTACAGTACCAGCAATTCAAGATGTTTTGCTTGGATCCTGTGCTTGCAATTGGTTACCAACATTCCTGCCTTTCTTGCTTTTGTTGGCTACAAGTTTATAACCCTCAATTTCATTCTCTAAATCTGTCTTTAGGAAGACATTTCATAACACAGGGTTGTAGGTTTTTTTAACTTGGAAAAAAAGTGTGGAGTGTCCCTTTTGTAGATTCACTGCCATTTTTGTGGTACTACTTGTGTTCCTTTTTGGTGTTCTTTTGTTTTAAATTCTTCTCTTTTAAACCACCTGATGGTAAACTTTCTAAATCCCAAAGGATCTTCCTTTACGATCACTTGAATTTTTCAACAGCTGAAACTTTGGCACTGTGAATATCAGAAATAAGTTAACTCTGGTAACACAGCAGTTGTTAGCTGCACTGTGAATGGAGAAACTGGTGTTTTATGAGGTACTTGGGAGTCCTGAGCTGTGGCCACGCAGCAGCAGCAAGCTCTGCTTCTCCAGCTCCAGCAGCACCTGCCAGCAGCAGCACATAGGGGCACAGGGGCAGCTCCAACACGTCACCCTCGCTGGCATTTCAGGCTTTGGGGCACCAAGGGAGCAACAGCAGCAAAGTTCAGCTTTCTTTCTAAAAATACTCTGATACTTTGAAAGCTGCAGTTATACTACTAGAATTTTAGCAGGAAGCATTGGATTATAAAGTTTGTGGAACAGGCGCATATGGCCAAAATTAGAAGTGCTGAGGAAATCCCACTTAAATTCTAACCGTCTCAGTGTTGTAACTTGCACCTTGAGGCAGTCAATGGTGGGCAAGTCAGAGCAGCTCAAAGTAACCCCATTTGGACTCTTTTCTAGACAACGAAAACTGTTCTAATTATTGCTTGTCTATTTTGCTTTGGAATGGGGTCACTGTACTGGGTTTTGTGGGGTTTTTTGTTTGTTCGTTTGGGTTTCTTTTGTAGTGTGTTTTTTGCTGAATTTTTTAAGCCTTCAAAGACTGTGGCATCTATAGCACCACAGCCAGCAGTAGATATTATTATACCCTATAAGACTAACCTTAATATTGTCAGTACCAGTCCCCAGCACTTCGTAATGGGCATTCTGCAACATAGTTAATCGATTGCAAATGGAAGCTGTAAAAGATAATAGGGTTCAAACCTTTTCATTTAAATCACAAAGAAGCCCTACTCAGGCTTCCAAATTTCTTCCAAACTTTGGGAAAATTTTAGTCCATATCAATGGCTAAACTAATATCTGGCCTTCCCCTTAGCTACCCGAACTAATCCATCAGGCTGACAATTTAGAACTATGACCTGCAGCTGTTAGGTTATGGAAGGGACACTGGTAGGGCTTTAAAGGGGGATAAGCAAGGCAGTGAAAATGAGATTCAGTAATCCTCCTGTATTTTAAGGTATTTTGCACAGGGTGGGAAGGAGCTGAGGCTTTTGCTTGCTTCCCCCATGCCAGGTAGCAGTGGGGGGATAGGGGAGCTCCCTGGGCTCAGTGCTCCCGTGGAGGCAGGTAGCAGAAGGGTGTTTGCCAAATTCCTCCTGCAGCTGCAGTGCCAGAGTGGGGAGTTCACCAGGACCCAGTTAAACTCAGATACCAATTAATACCAGCTGCTTTACTCTGCAGGGTGGACAGGACCAACAAGGAACTGGAAAATCCGTAATAGGGAAATACATTAGAGAGAACAGTTCTGTGCTGGCCAGGGGATAGGCTGCAAGCTGTAACAAATCTTTTCCATCTCTACTTTCTACATATATAATTTATATAGGGCACTGAAAACTAAAATTGTAGCGAACTTTGGTCACTATCCACAAGAGACAGATTTGATCCAGTGACCCAAAGGCGAAAGGTTCTGTATTCTATTAGCAACCCCCTACAAATGCAGTCCCTCACCAAGGTTTTTACATCAATAACTAAATACCACTTACCTTTACAAGCTATATGGTAACATTTTCAGTCACCTAATTCTGAGTTATTTCCCATTCAAATGGATATTTGAGTTTGTCTTAAGAATGGAATTTCTACAACTTTTTGTTGTTAGATATTTAGGCATTCAGTTACTTTAGACAGAGGGGAGAAGAGGAGCAGGTTGGATTATGACTGTGTGTTCAGAGTGTCTAAGAGGCATTGCCCTTGGAGAACACATTAGGCACCACTCCTACGCTACTTTTTCCACATTCCCCTGTGACTGATCGTGAGAGAAAATTCTTTTCTTCCCTCTTACTGGCAATTTTACATCTTTTATTCTATTGCCCACTGGAATGTCCCTTGGAATTCCAACCAGATCTAGAAGTTTAGAGAATCTTGATCTTGATACTAATAAAACTTGTGAGAAAGATAAAAGTATTTCCACACGTATTATTTTGAACATGCACCAAAATGTGTACAGACTAAGAAAATACAGTGCTATTTAATTTCTATTAAATGTAAAAATATGGAAATAACCAAAAAGAAGTTACATAAAATAGCAGTTGGAGGTCAGTATTCATGTCAGAGGTGGTCTTGTTCTATTTTTTTTCCCCTTTTTTCCTTTACCTACAAGCCAAACACCACTAAGCCAGAAACCACCAACCAGTACAGTCTCACAGTAACAAGATATTAATAGCCCATGGAAAAATCAACATATAATTTTTTATTAAGGTACTTACTACAGTCTCTGTATCTTTTTTAGTTCTGACCTAACTATAACATGAGAAAAGGCAGTGAAGTGACATGTAAAAAATGTGTGCTCATTTTAATTTATAATATATTCAAAATACTGTTGGTAATTTTTCATATTATATGTTTTTTAAGGAACTCTCACTTCATTCTTTTGTTACGGAATGATAGGAATTTTGCATGCAAATTTTAGTGGTTTTGCTTCTTGATTAAAGAAATCTATCAACCTGTAATACCCAGAGAACTATATAATAATCCTCAGTCTATAAAGTGCCTTTGGGATAGTGATGCATCTCCACCATCAGTCTACAGGCTCCTCTCAAACATTTAACTCTTTTGTCATTGTTTTTGCATACTGATGCAAACAAACAAATGTTTTTGTTAGATCCCAGAGAATGCATTTGTATCACCAGCATGGACATCTGAGGAAGTCACTCCCACACTTACAGGCAAGTAGGTATCTTCAAAATAGAGGCCTAAGCATTTTTGTGGTTTTACTTAAAATTGCTTCACAGAGGTTCCTATCTGTTGTGATGGTCAATGAACTGGGTTGAAGCACTCTTAATTCCTAAAATCTCCTTCTCCATATCTATGCATGCATTATTGTTCACTTGCCCATCATTTACCTTTGTCTCTTTTTGCACACATTCTCTTCAGCATCAGTGATTTCAAATCACTTATTGCTATAGTTCCTAATTCTCTTTATATCTCCTAATCTTCATACATGGGCCACAGATTCTGTTTGTTTGTTTGTTTAAGTTATGTTGATTAATCTATTGATGTCAAAAATACCAAATTCAGCAACAGAAAGAGAATTTTCTAGTTAAATTGAAAAGACCTTAATCTGCATTCGCCTAGCCTGGTCTCCTTGTAGAGGTATGCAAACTGTTTAGCAAACTTTCAATCAGTGTCTCTCAGCCTTTGTCTCTTGGAAGGACTAACGCTGGTTCAAAAGTGCAAAGCTCCTCCCTGATTTCAGGAATGTTAAAATAGCAGAAAAAACATGAGGCAAAAGAGAAGGAATAGAGACACAACTCCTCCAAAAACTCTCCCTGTAGCAATAAAAAGGGAGCTTGAAAGGAAGAATCCACTCAGCAGGCAGGATTTAGAGGATAAGATGTTTTACATATAACACTGCTCTCACAGGCCAGCCAAGAGCTGCACTCAGCATGCAAAGGGAACACTGTAGGTCAAGTCAGAAATCTCAGAACTTTCCAAGAATTTTGGATAGCCTAAATGATGCCATGGAGCCCGAGGTAAAGTGAATGCCTACTGGGGCTGAATTTCAGGTTGCTCCTAGGACTCCATGGGTTTTAACGATGCTTTGCTGCTGTTTGTATTCTGATTTTAAAATGAGATTAGACACTTGGGAAAACACTGTGTTAATCTGCTCCACAGTGATTCATGCTGGTCACCAGACTGAAGCGAAGTCCTGCTGAAAAGCTTTAAAACTAGGCAACAATATTGGAAGCAGAGCCAAACCAGCAGTGTTATTTCTAAGGCTAAGGGCTCCATTCCAAAACTACTGTCTCCTTTTCTCAAGCAGCTTAGTCTTCAAAAGAGATCCATTTAATACTAAAAATTACCATGATTTGGGGGTCAATAAATCTTGTTTTTTTAAATGATAGACCACAAAGTGCCCCATGAATTGATCTACTTCATGTTGCCATGGAGTTTGTCATCTCCTTTTTTTTTCCACATACCCAAGTACTTCATTCTGCTCTCTCCTTGAAACTTGGAGGATTTAGGTTTCTCCCTCTCCCAAGATAGTTATCGTTGGCCAGTGCATCAAAAAACTTTTCTAGCGAACTCCAGCCACAGAAGAAATACACCACCTACCAAACCAAAGGCGCCCTCTTCAAATCACAGTCCCTTTTGGCAGCCAGTTCCTCTCATACCATTATACCCAGAGCAAACTATAAATCTTTTGCCTTGGACACTACTTGCTACCTCAAGTGCATAAAACCAGCTATTACAATGATCTTAGTAAAATGAGCAACTGCTAGAAAGGGATTGTGCTGTAGGTGTAACACATTTCACAGAAATAGTTTCATATAGCTCCATCTTTTATTTTTCAACATTCAAAAGCTTCTCTCTAGCAAGCTTGAAGCCATTTCTTTTTTGTATCTGCTCATGTTTTTTTCTGTTTCTGTACCTTTGCTTTTTTTCCTTTCTTGATAATTTGTTGGTGTTGGTTTAGAGTTTTTTCATGGTTTTGTTTGTTTGTTTTTCCTGTGTGGTCTTTGACATTCCTTGTGAGCTAAGAAACATGCCTTACCATTGCAGGAATCATCACCACATGGTTCTATGTAGAGGAAGAACCTCACCACTGCTGTCTTAGGTAAAAAGAAGTTTTGAAAATGCCAGACAAAATGAATGTCTGTTGAGAACATCTCACTGAATTGTCATAGAGCTTCCTTTAAGTGTTTAAAACAACACTTCCTTAAAGTGTTGTTTTCAGGTTATTTTAAAAGGAATTCTTGATACTACAGAAGGTGTGGGAAAGTAGTAACTCCTTCTAAGAACTCCTAGCTATAAACTGCCTGAATACCTGTGCACAGAAGAGTACTTTCTTTTTTTGATCCTTACTGAAAATAAAACTGACTTCTATTTCACTGGTGTATGCTCAGTTTAAAACATGTTTTTGAACTGCATTGCTCCATACTATACATTAGAGTTGAGAGTCTGATGAAGTCTGTAACATGGTAGATTGTTCTAAGCCAAATCCTAGTTTAGTACAGGAACAGAAGTTTTAGCAAGGCAAGTAAAATGATAACCTGAATGCAGTGACTTTGGAATATATGGCCAGAGCTTTCACAGCAGCTGTCAAGAGGCCCACAAGTGTCCTTACAGACACAAAGGCAGCTTCACAACAAAGGCGTATTTGGCTTCATCCCCTCCATCACCATTTGCACTGCTCCAAAATGCTTGCTCCTACTGCCTGTCATACATGTGAGTGAGAGAGGAGGGAGGACATTATAAATACCTGATTTCCAAGGGCTGTTCAAAGCTACTTTCCAGTTTCTGAATCTGGCTCACATCCATTTGATTACTTGCACACTTTTTACTTTGCTGCCTTTCTAATTACTTGGGGCAAGTATTTTTTTCCTGCTCCATGTCAGGTCCAGCTAACAAGAATTCCTTTGCTACAGGGCAAGAATGAAACATCATTAAATTATAATATCTTTTCCACAAGCATAGCAGGTATAACCAAGCTGCTTTCCTCCTAAGCCTCCCTCCCAGCCCTGAGAAAGAGAAGAGACCCACAGTACTGCATTTCTTGGGTCTCTAAAACTTAAAGCCCTTTTGTCAGAAGGAGAGAACAAAGGTGCCTTGAAACAAATTTTTTATCTCTCTCCCTTCAAAAGCAATGCAAAAGTTCACACTGTGTGCTTTTATAATCAGACTGAACAGGGAACTTGTCCCTACTCAGGCAGCTTATGCATCAACAGGGTGTTTTTACTGCAGCAAGCCCCAGATTCTGGTCTGAAGATAAGTTGCTTTCTTGTCTTGCCTGCTTTTGTATGCTCTAGCTAAACTTCCTGAAGCTCATGCTTAGCCAAAAATATAGTGGAGAACTTTTTCCCTTCCTAAGCAGGCTTTGCTTAAATATGTTCACTGACAAATTCAAGAAACTGTAGGAAATTGGTGAAAAAGAAGCAAGTCACATAAATGTCCTGTCTAAATGAAATGTAAAAGCACCAGATTTGCAGAGGAAATCAAAGTCTGAAAAAGTAATTACACTTGTTTAGATTAAATGCTAGACAGCATTTTAATAAACAAGCAAAACCTTTGGCTAACATCTCACTTCTCAGCCTTTCTCTTATTTTATGTTTAAAATTAGCTATATTTTCTCCTCAGATCCATAATCCCCAATAAATTAACCTGTCCAAATAGCACATGTACAGGATAAAACCGTATCTTTGATTTTGATTACTTTGCTTATGGTTGCAATTTAGGTAGCCTTGATTCCAGCCATTGCTGTTTCTGTGGACTTGAGCACCCTGTCTCTGCTTTAAACTGCAGAGAAAATCTCAGTTCTTATATGGATCTAGTTAGGTTGTTGGCTGCAAACAGATAAACATATCTCCTTTTTGTTGACAAGTTACTTAAAAACATAATTTCAGAAATATGGTGCTGTGTTTATGGTATATTGTTGCTCTTTTACAGGGAGCATGGAGACTTGCACTGTTGTAAGCTGGAAGAAATTACTTGTGAGTGGGAGTGGTTTTATTTGTAAATACAATTCTCAAACATTCAACAGAACTACAGGAAACATTGCATTAACTGAACTGCTGCATAAAGACAGCAAAACTGACACTATTAAGGCCATGGAATTTCTTGAAATCCCACAAATCAGCAATTTGACTTCCATCTCTTATGAAATATACTTGATATAACATAAATAGCTCATTAGCAAAAATACCTTCCTCACTGATATAGTGCTAGATAGACACTAACTAGACTTCATATGACACTAAAACTTCATTACACTTTGCTAAAAGTTCTTTACATTAAAACACAAAAAATAATGCTAAAAAATGAGTTGTGATAGAATTTGAAATGGAAATGGAGAAGAACATCATTCCAAGGCAAGGAGTCTCACCTTCCCTGCTTCCAGGGTGCCTTTGAGAGGAGTACATGGCTAATGTGATAGGAGATAAAGATGTAACCAACCCACATTGCTACAGCTGTGGGAGATCAGGATTAAAATATGTGAAAAATGAAGAAGATTTATAATATTTCAAATTTAGATTATTAAACTAAAAAGCCATATTTACTTTTGATTTGATTATGGGTAGTGCATTTTTGCACTAACAGTTGACAAATTGATTTTGGAGAGATTTTTAGTATAGCCATTTAAAATAATCTTTAAGTATATCACACAGCACATATATTAGAGTTATAGCACATACAGATAAAATGTGTTATAAATAATTGAAATGAATCTTAACAAAACAAGATGCTTGTTAAGGCACAAACAAAAATGTATCTGAACACGCTATTACTCCACTTTCATATCCTTATGCTCTCAGGCATGTAATATAGAAGCATAAATGTAACTTTGGAGGATCTGTTTTTCCAGCAGTCTGGAGCTTCTGGATTTCTGGAAATCAGGCTTTTAAAAATGTGGGATTCTTTCCACACACCCTTCTGGAAAGTTCATTCTTCCTAATTCAAAAACCGCAGCAGCCAGTGCCTTATGGATATGCATGACAGCGCTCCTCCGTCTCTCTCCTCCTCACACTTTGTCATTTTTGGACTTGAATAGCGCAGCATACTCTTGCCTGACTCCTCAGTGGGATATTTTCCTCCCTGCCCAGTCTTTCCAGAATCACACTACTGAAGCCAATACAGTATCTTTTTTTTGGGGAGGGGAGGAGATAGGGGATAAGGGCAATATTCTCCACAAACTCCAGCCTATTAAGTTTTTCTTGGACTTCCTCTGGTTTCTTTTATGTAGAGCTGTCATCAACACTTGCTAAGTTACAACACCCTAAAGATTCACACAGTGACTTACAGTATGTTTTTTTTCTATAAATGCAAAGACACATGCACTGCTTGTGTACACCTTCATGCACAGACCTAAATACCTATATATATATCCACACAAAGTTCAGCAAAATGTATACTAGTGAAGGCAATTCCTGTATAATGTTCTTTTTGAAGTTCTTTGGTCGAGAAGCATGTAAATATATAAGCTGTTACATGGGGAGACTGGAGTACATGCCCACACCTGTTAAGTAAGTGGGAAGTAGTGTCATCTAGTGGTTAGCTCAAAGCTGAAGGGGACAGCAGCTGTAATTCAGCACATAGTAAACAACATTTTTAATTCTTGCATTGCTGTACTGTGCACCTTAGAGGAAATAAGTGTTGCCTATTATATCTCATTGATTCAGCCAGAAAACTGAGAAAAGTGAGTTGGAGAACCATACACTGAATTATCAGAAATAAGTAAACAGTTAAGATGGACATTTTCCTTTCACGCATCCCATCAATGTTTCCTTCTGATGATGAAGACTTCTTCAGAGCATATTCATAGACCACATACCCATTCTCTTCCCTATTATATAGTTCAAAAACTATTGTGGCAGGATGCTGGCACCCTACCATATAAATAAGTACATTAATTTACTGTTGAAACATACTAACTGAAGATTATTCAATAGATTCCAAAAATATGAGTTGGCAAGTCTTTCTGTATCTGGTAATACCTTGTAAGATGGAATTTGTTCTTCTGACAACATGATTTTTAGAAATAATATCCTCATATAGTCTTAAATATACTCTATATATACTCTTTAGCATCACCTCTGGAAAAGGTAGTGTTGAGTACTTGCTTACAAGTGAAGGAAGCGGTGGTGTTAAGCATATACTTAAGGCTGTGTGATTAATTTCTCTGTAGATTTGGGTTTTATAATATGAATGGAATACTGTATCTGCTCGTCAATTTTTATTTTAAAGACTTAAAAATGTAATTTGCAGATATTTGTTATATAAAAATAATGGTAGAGTGTTAACATAAAAGCTAACTTATACCTGGCTGGAACAGTACTGGTGTAAGTATTTGCTGTGGAATCTTAATTAGTTTCACCCATAAAAGTTTCATCTATTGAGATGAAAGAAACAAAAATCTACTGGAACTGTTGAATGAAGGGCTAACCATATTAGAAAGGAGCAGTTATAAACAGGACTTTTCCAGCTGCCCTTGCTAATAGGCAATTCTAAAATAACAGTGATGTGTGTCTTAGGTTTCTGCTAACAAAGCTGATTTCTGACCAGAAGGCTAGAGTATTCTTTTTCATCTATTAAGCCCTGAAAGTGAAAGTTCTTCTTCATATCCCTAATATTTCCTTTTCAGCTCACCAAGGCCAGAATGTCATCTTTTCTAGTAAAACAAAAAATCAAAGCCAAATGGTTAAAATGCAAAGTTTTGGTTAAACAAACAGTCAGTATTTCAGTGGTTTTATCTGCAGCCTGCAGAGCAACTAAACAAAGCCAAGATATTGTCCATCTCTTTGACAGACAAAGAGCCTCAGAGGTCCAGAATGACATGCCTGGGGCTGGCACGTGATTAGAGTAATTAAATTAAATAGCAGGAAACATGTTTTCCATATGCCATTGCCTGGCCACACACAAACTGTAACAGTAAATCTTTTATATTACATTGGTTCAGGGAAATGTATAACCATTCTAAAAATGCATGATGCCCACAAAAATAAGAGATATAGTAGCATATTCAACAGGCTCCCTGGCTTTGGTCGTTGGTCTAAAGTGCCTAACAAATTCATTCCTTACTTATTTATTTATTTATTTATTTATTACTTAAGGTGCAGCTCAGAATTCCCTGAGCATGTGAACATCCCAAATACGTTACTGGATTTACAGTGGAGGGTAGTGCTGATGCTCCAAATCAAGGGGAAAAAAATCCTCCCAGTAAAGTGAAGAGAAATATTTTGGTTATCATCCACACTGAGGTCCTAACATATTCCCATCAGTCTTTTACAACAGTTAGGCAAGCTGTACTCCAAGCATGTATTAAAAAGGGATTTTTGTTTCAGTTCTTTTTTTCCACAGCAGTATGAACTCAAATTTCTCTGTTTTCATGGCCAGTTGTTAGAAAAGCCAACATGTTTATCCATGCCATAATACAGTCAGAAGAATTTCTAGTCAGTGGGATCATCTGTCATCCTTGAATTTACTTGTCACTACACTATTAAGATCAACTAGAACACTTGCTGATCTATTTCTGACTCATCTTACAGTGGTTGGTGATGCCAAATCAAATCTCTGGTATTTCTGTTGTGTAATGATTTTGTACAATAGGGAAGAAGCTGTTGATCAATGAGGACACTTATTTAAATAACCAATCCTTGGGATTTTTAGGAGATGACATACAAGAACATTTCCTATAAATGAAAAACTCTGAAGACTGCAAAATGCTCTTAACATGAAGATAATTAAGAATTCAGAGTAAACCATTGCAGCACATGAAAAGATGTCCATTGAAAGTAAATTAAAAATATGTCACCCTTTTCTGATGAAATATATCTTTGAATAATTTCATAAACATTTTAGATATTCCATCTTCCCTTTAGCTATCTTCTTGACCCAGAAAGCTCAGAGACGAAACAATGGTAACTTCACTGTTTCTGATTTCAGATCCACCACTGAGCTACAGTACTAAGTTTATTAATTGATTCTATTCAATTAAATCAAAATAAGAGCTTCCAGCTGGAAAAATAAATGTCAGTTTATCTTTGAAAAGTAGTGTAAAAGATGATAAAAAATTTATACTCTTGGCTCAGTCTTTAGCAGTTATGGTATTTCTCAAGTTATTAAAGTGTGATTCAAGATGTAGTCAGTATGGAGAGTTAGAAAGCTAGACTTTCTTCTTCTATTTCTTTGAATGCTTTGTTTAGTAACTAATCTCCATTGTTTGATCAGGAAAATTTGTGTTTCACAGTGTATCTAATTAAAGGAGAAAACAATGACAGGTCAGCAAGGACTAACAACTCATTTTGGTAGTAGCTGAGAGCTCTTTTTTTTAACCTTTCTTTAACTGTCTGAACTCTTCTATTCCATGAAAGGATTGGTGCACTTCAACCTTGATTATTTAGCCTGAACTTTCTATACAGTGGGTTAAACCAGTCAGTTAAAAGGCAAGGAAGTTAATCCCCTGTACCATGCTGTCTTCTGAGAACAAGGACAATGGAAAAAGTACTTTGTAACAAGTAGAAATCCGGAGCCTCTGGCTGAAGTAATGTCATCATTCCCAGGAGAGGACAGAGTTGCTCTCTGAGCCAAGGAGGGCTCTCAAGCCCAGCTACCAGGTGTCTAACATTTCACTGCTGCTTCTTTACCTCCTCTATCTCCCATCAGCATTCCTCACCATGCCACCCCACAGGAGTGCCCGAGAGAAGCATACCCCTCCATCTGCCCCCCTTGCTCCGCAACTGGCCTTTGGCCTCCAGCCACTGCACCTTCCCTGCCAGGAGCCAGCTCCACCAGGGCTTGGCCTAGCATGTGTGTGAAGCAGAGATAACTAAAGGCTCACAGCCCTTCCCAAGAGGGTATCTTGCATCTTCTGATTTTCAGAAATGGGACAAATCTGGAGAACTTGCCAGATTTCTGGGCTGGTACACCAGGGGACACCTACATGGATAGGCATGGGAGGGAGAAGGGCAGGGGAAACTTCTGGGTTGGAGTTCATCACTGAAGGGGAAAACCACTGTGGTAGCTTTGGGTACAATTGTTCTGATTTTGCAGCTCTGGCTTTCACCTTTTGGTGCTTTTCCAGCATTACCCCTTTTAGGGACACAAGCTTTATGCTGGCAGGAGCCTCCATCCCTATGAATCACTACAGCTACTTCAGTGGCATAGAGGAGATAAGGCATGTAGAGAGACCTTGGTAGCATTTCTTTGCTCTTATAATGCTATCCTGTACTTAGACCTATAATAGCACATGAAATCCAGTCCAGTGGCTTCTGCCAACATTAAAGAAATCCAGTTTTGCCCTTGGTTTTGCCCTTGGTGAATTACTCAGACCAAAGGGTTTGGACAGTTTAGTTTTTTTGGTTCTTATTCCTTGCTCCAAAGAACTGCTGTAAGCCCTGAGAACCTCCTCCAGCACAGCACTTCTCAGAAGCTATGCAACACAGGGATTGAGCACAGCACCAGTTAAGAGACTACTTTCCAGCTTCTCCTTTTGCAGAGTATCTCTGCTGTGCAGTCAGCTGCACAGCTTAAAATCTTATTAGGCCCAAATTCTCAGTTCAATGGATAAACTTTGTAACACAGAAGAGCAAAAGATAAAGATATGTATGAGTCCTCCTTGACATCAACTTCTGTTTAATATACAGGGTTCTTCAGGTTTAATGCAACTGATCTCAGTGGAATTGTGTCCCTGCTTTCCACATTGCCAAAGCCTCCTCCATTTAAAACCCCTCACCAGATGTCTTTTCAATACTTAGCATATGTATCAAGCAGAAAAAAGAGCAAAATAGGAAATGCCAGAACTTCACAAGTAAGAAGTTGCTATACATCAAACATTAAGTGCCCGGTCTTGTGATCTGTTTAATTACTAGCTGAAGTAATCACAGTAGAGCTGATCCTCGTAAGACACCTTAGCGAAGATCTTGGTACAGATCCTGATCCTGGTAAAGGGCTTCAAAACTTTTTCTTTTCTAATGTACCTAACACACTCTAAGCACCTGTCTGTAAGTTCATATTCAGCCTTTTGGGATGACACTAAATGTGCAGTTGGCCACGTCAGTAAGACAGAGAACCAAACACTCACTTCTATCACTGACCAGCCAAGTTTCACAGTATCCTTTCAAACTCAAACGATCCACTCATTTGTGGCCTCTAGGATTGGGTACTGATATCAAAATTATGAAGGAAACTGTGTTGTGGAATTGTTTCCAGCTTCACAAATGCTCTGCTCCTGTGGGCATGGCATCCCACTGTGGGCAGGCTGAACCCACTGCCTCTTCTCTGACCCAGTGCATTCCATGCCAACTGATTTCACAGCCTGAAAGCATTTTGAAAGCCACTAAAAGAAGAACTTGAAAATTAAAATGACTGAATGGGCTTTGAGTAATTTTCTTTCATTAAAAGATGGAGGGAAAGGGCCAGAGAGGTGAAAGAAAGGATTTTTTTCTTTTATGGGAGGGTTCAAGCCACTATAACAGCGACATATAATGGTATCTAACTCAAAAGCAGTCAGTGGACTTGGGAAAATAAGCAGCCTGCCTGGTTAGTGCATTATCCATCAACATAGGTAAGTAACAGTCCCCATGCTCATTCTCAGTCTCTTGCTGCAGAAACAGATCTTGCTCCTGTTTCTTTTTTCCTGCTGGTCCTGAGCTGCCTGTGGTTGTGTTCTCAGAACCTGCCTGACAAGGGATAGAGATTGTTATGAAAAAAATCGCTCACACAGCACAAAGGGTAATGCTGTGCATATTTTAACTGAATGATTAGCATCCTTAGTGAGACCCAATTACCTGCAGAAATGGCCAAATCAGAGCTATGGATATCAGGTGTCTCTGGCCTGAACCTAGAGTGATGGCACCTGTATTCAGCACTCCCATTTTCATTTCTGTCAGAAATGGTAGAGGCTCTCTGTATAAAGTCAGTAGCTTCAGAAAACTGAAATCTATGCAGAAACTGTTGGGAAACTATGACAAAAGACCTCTAAAAATTTAGGCAAATGGCGAAAGCCAAGAAGTTCTAGAAAGTAATTAAGATGCCAAGAGATGTGCTGTTGGACTTGGGTGCCTTTGATACCCTAAGACAAGGTATCAAAATGGCTGAGAAATGAGGGAAACCAGTTACCACCTGTCCCTGTGTGCAGTCAAGTAGTTGAGTGATGGAATTTTGGTCTCTGATGTGTAGTAACTCTTCAGGTTCTATTTTCAGTAGTGCAAGATCTAGGAGAACAAGGCTTAGAAGCAGCCGGTCTCAGTAGTTGTCCCTCTGCACACAGCAGGAAAGCATTTCCCAACAGTGCTTCTGCCCTGTGCTCCTTCTGGGTCTGTTCAATAACAGAGATCTGCTTTAAAGATCTGCAGGCTGCCACCTAAAAACTATCATGCTGCTCTTATTGATGGGAGCAAAAGGAAAAGAGTAAGGAAGGAGTGTGACTGAATCTTCCAGGCTGTACTAGCTGCTTTACAGAGAACTTCAGCAAAGCTTTCTTAAGCCCTTGACATTGCTGCACTGCTGCATTCTCATAGCTGTAATTTTCACAAGCCCCTTTGCTGAGGAAATGCAGGCAGTATGAACAGAAACACCTCCTTGGTCCCCTGGGGATCCAAGGGTCACAGGCCAGAACATGAGAGGAGACAGATTATGCACTGCTTTCTGCATTACAGCACCTATGTCTCCAAGGCATTCGGGCTGAGCTGCACTTCCAGGACATTAAACAACGGAGCTTTATGAAGATTTAGCCAGTAATATACTGAGGAGTGCATTAACTCACTCTCATATTTTAAAGGAAGGAAAAAAATGAAAGCTTGTGCGTGTGCACATACAAATGTCTAACAGGGGGAAAGACATTCAGAGGTCAAAACAGAATTCTTTCCAAAATGAAGCCTTTAAAGAAGCAGCTTTCCAAGAACACATAATCCTCTTCAATGACAATATTAATGAAACTCTGTGCTGTAGGATATAGGAAATGATAAATTGCCCAAAAGTATGAAAGTAGTATCATCTGACTGTCAAAATGTGCAGTGATAATTACTGGGGTCTGGATTTGGAGGCCTTTGATTCATGCTAGTTATGTAGCCCTGATAAGGAATTTTGCCTAGCGTTGCCCCAGTGGTCTCCCAACATTCTGCTTTCTCTGACAAATGGGAGCAATAAGAAAAGTATCACAGTGCTATATCCTAAGTAGTTGAAAGAGGAAAACAAGCATAAAATGTCTCGAATCTAAAAACAAAGCAGTGTCAACATTAGTCCATGAAGGTATCAATAAAATGAAATTAGTTTGTTACATTGTAATGCTACATGGTCAGGCAGACAATTCAGTTAATTAGTTTTATGATGAAATAAGTGTTGTTGCCTTCTGTAACTGGAAGTTTACAATAGGAGACAGAAATAAATAACAAATAACAAATAACAAAAAAATAAATAAAAATAATAATAATAAACAATACATAATAAATAATAAATATTGGCAATTATTAAGGTTAATAGATTTGAAGGTTCCTTAAAAAAAGGATAATTTTCCCATCCAACTGGGGATGGGAAAGTATAGTTACTTGAGAAAGAATAATTACTTGTAATTATTCACATTATTATACACTTTCATGTAGAAATTAGCATAAAAAAAGAATTAGTCTTTGTGTAACACTATTTTTAATGACCACAGTTAGAAACATGATAGAAATGAACAGGTCCTTAGGAATAAGGCTGAGCACAAGCAGTCTAAATATTCAGAAGCTTCCCTGCATGTAGACAAATGAAAAACTTTTACAAAACAAATCCAGCTACACAACACTCCACCTCCTTGCTCCATCTACACTATGTTTGATCCCAGAAATCACAGAGCCAGCTTGTGTTGTGTAGGAGTTATCCTGGGACTCACAGACCTGAGGAAGGGCGGGAAGGTGCAAAGTTAGTGTCTCTCTTACTGGCTGCAAAGTTAAAGGAAACAGCTAAGGCAGCCTACAAAAGAGATGAATTGAGCTAAGACAGCAGTGGCAATCTAATTTAGGAGGGAGGAGAGGGGAGGGCAGGTTTATTTGTAAGTCTGACATTGTTCAAAACTTACATTTCCATTTATCTTGCCCTTCAAAGCACTTTTCAAGGCCAAAAATGCCCTAACTGTCCTGGAAGGATCAAGTATACAGTGGGACACTTTTGACATCATATCCTCCAAACCATCTCCCTTGTATTTCAGGGCTATGTGCCATTAAGAGTCAACACAGTTACTTCAAGACAGCTGTGGAAAATAAAGTAAAACAAATGCAACAAAGACTCCATGGCCACATTCAAAACATCTTATTCAGTTAATTAAGGCACTGGATCATTTACAAGTAAGTATCTGGTCTGTCAAAACAACTCCAGGGAGTAAGACCCCCATGTACCACAGCAAATCACATTGCTGAATGATTTCAAGTTAATAAGGGGACTCCTTTCAACTCTCAGCTGCTGCTTGAATAATCCTTAGGTGGCTGCAGCAGATGTGTGTGTCCACAGGTAGCAGGGAAAGTTGCTCTGTACAGGCTAGATGAGCTGTGGGGCCACACTCAAAACAAGCATGAGTGTGACACTCAAGCTCAGCAAATGGGGACCAGAAACTGGGACATGCCTAAAGGATGTGCCTTCCCAGTCCCGTGTGTGTGTGAGTTAGAGCATGGCTGAGGAACCCAGCTTTTCTGCTGGACATGCAGTTTATGCTCATCCTATTTTTTATCTAAATCTTAATTCAAGTTAGTCTGAATTAGAAGAGGAAAAAAAAACCGAAACAAAAACAAATGCCAAGCACAAGGTCTATCTAACCGTGCAGTAAAATTCCAGAAAAATGACTTGCATTACTGCTCTAGACCAGAGAAGATAATTTCATCCAGGATGCTCTTTTTCTGTTTGCCTAACCAGTAATTCAGCAGATGGTGTTCTAAACTATATTCTTCCACCGAGAAATGAGGTACAGAAGCTCCGTTACCACCCAGATGATGGGAACTGCATAAGGAAATCAGAAACTAAACAAATAAAAGAAAATCAAACAAACATTTCTTAAGTGGATAAGTAGGACATGCTGCTAGCAGGACAGAATATAATAAGGAAATTAACTCGGCTTAGCCAATTTTGGCTGCAAATTGTGAAGTGTTCATAAGGGGGAGAAATAAGTAAACATTTTTAGATTGCTGCTTGGGACTAATGTTTATAGATTTTTACCTCAGAATTCCAGTGAAGATAAAAACAGGGTATAGTTGGCTTAAGTAACATGGAGTAAGTCTTAGTGATCTTGATGATAATGAAGATGGAATGAAGATAGTGCACAAATGAGTGGTGGTAGTGTCTGAAGTGCTCCTGCTTCGCTGAGGCATTCAGATTTTAATCCTATTTTGTTAATGCCAGAAGATGAAAACAAAGCTAATGCTACAGTATCTACATTCCAGTAATGTGTGCCTGAGTATGTAAATATTATGATGGATTTTCCTTCATTTATTAGCAATTACTTCTAAATTGTCAGCTATACTGGCTTTATTTTTTGGACAATGGGACAGAATAAACACCTACTGTTAAAAAAACAGATGCACATCATCCTGGGAAAAATCAGGCTTGTGAATTGCATTAAATTATTTTCTTCATTGTGGGTGCTTTGATGCATGGTGGATAATTTAAGGAAAAAAATCTAGGTGCAGTCTCCAGCACAGGAATGTTGTAAATCTAAAACATTTATGTCTGCTCTTCTAGTTCTAACATAGGTATTTAAATAAATGCAACTCAGTAAAATCCCTGTTAGGAAAGCATGATTCACTTGAAGACATAGGATTCTAAATATACTATAAACAATGAGGCAAGAAGTACGATGTTATACTGTTAATGCTTGTTTTAAGCTTTTCTCAGCTAAATCTTGACCTTTTATCTATTTTGGGGGTTGTATTACTGATGAAACATTACACTGCTGCTTAGCAGTGAAAATAATTGAATTTGATTTACAGAACTATTCTTACATACTTACGTTGTTGAAACATAGACTTTATTTTAGTTAAAATTATACCAGAATGAAAGCTGCATAGAGCATTTGGAAATGAAATGAACAGTTGTAAGAACTACAATGCAATAGTTTTCCGAACCCTTTTGGTAGTAATTATTCATGTGCTGTAGCAACAGGGATTGTTATGCACAAGCTCTTTCTCTCTGTGGATCCTAAGCAAAGTTCAGGAAATGCCACAAAGTTATTTAACATCTTCATGGAAGTTCTCTACATTGGGACTTCACTGTCTCATGCAATTGCTTTAAAGTTTGCCAAATTCATGGATTCCCTCTCCCCCAGCATACTTGCAGGTGGACTCTAGTTTTGCAAAGGTCTTGATGAATATCAAAGTGGTCAGTACAAGCATATTTTCAGATAAGAGGTCTAGGCAGGTTTTAGAAATATCATGGAAATTATTACAGTTCATCTGAATTTTGGATAATTAGAAGCTGAGGAACTGGGATTCACTTTTACCTTTCCTCTGTGGTATGATCACATGTTCAACACAGATGCCATGATGGGAAAATGAGCATGCATCAATACTATTCCACATTCACTAAAACTTATAATGGCTGATGTAGGTTAAAACAAGAGACCAAAAAGAAAGACTTTGTGTAATTATTGTAAGAATAGTGTAATAAAAAACCTTGCTCCTGAAAGTTTAAATTGTTTCAACAATGTGTAGCAAACATATTTGGTTATTATACAAAGCAAAACCACCACTAAGTTACCAAATTTACACAAAGTCAAATATCTGGAAGGGGATCTTTTAAAAAAAAACTTTATTTGAGAAAGGAAGAGACTTATATCAGAAGGCAAAAAAAGGGAACATACAAACAGAATATATTTACAACACAAAACAAGAGATCACCTCTAAGGGTGTAAATTATAATAAATACAGTAGATTTAAAATGTAAGAGACAATAATCAAATAGAAATGTGGTTGTTTAAACCCAGTTTTCCTTTTCACTGGTTCCAGGTAGTTTCTCTTATTTCAATTTCATCCAAATTTGAAAGATTCTGAAATTAAAGTATACTAGAGTATTGGGGTTTCTCACCTGAATGACATTATAAAAATATCTTTTGACTTCTGTGAATACATGTCTTTGAAGTGATATTGTACAAAACTCTTCTCACCTGCAAATTTCTCCTCAAATCTATTTTAAAAGATGCACTATCCCTTTTTGATGAGGCTGAAGCCAGATTTCAAAGAAAATTAAAAATATACGGAATGGGAAACACATACACTTTTAGAGCCTTCACTTTTTGAATGTAAATGTAATTTTTTTCATCCAGGATGGAGAAAGATTTCTGTTCAAATATGAAGCACACACAAAAATCAACTGTGTTTTTGTCAATTAAATCTTTTTCTATCTATTGAGGCCTTTCATGTTAACAGCAACTATTTAGTCGTTTGTTTGGAGACCTTCTAGGAAAAAGGATAATGTATCTTTAGAAGCTGCAACATTTTAGAAGAGACTGAATAGTATTAGAACATAATGTAAACAACACATGCTAATAACGTATTTTAGAACAATTTCTACATTTGGCAAAACAACTATCTCTTTTGAAACCAGATACTGCACCTTAAAATACCTCTGCTTTAGAAATATAAATATTTTTAATAGAAAAAAAACCTGACAAGGAGTCCAGGTCAGTTTGGGATTATCCATATTAAAGGGGATCTTAATACAATGAATCTTTAACTAGCTTAACAAAAGTAAACCTATAAAACAAGGTAAACATATCAAAAGGGAATATGAAGGAAATGTTTCACTGGAAAGCTTCCTTAACAATTTCCCTACTCGCTTTGTTATTTTCTTTGACAATAAATCAATTCATAGAGTGCCTTTAAAAACAGAGGGAGCGCTGCCCCGTCCCCCCTGCCCCGCATTCCTCAGCACATGAATCACTTGGGCTTCCTGTTTCCATAAGGCATTTCCTGCCCCCCCCTCCCAAAATCACTTTTCTGCAGGAGAACAGCGGGGACCTGACAAAGTATTGACTTAAATAAACAGGGCCTTGCACTGCACCCAGCCTTGCTGTGCCGGCTGTGAGGGATGGACCGGGACGCAGCCTGCGGGCTGCACACACTGCTGCAACTCCCAGCTCCCGCTGAAGCACCCAGGCAAGCTGAACCTGCCTTTTGTCAAGGTGGCATTTTATGCACAGTTGTTGTTTTAGGATTTGTCCATGAGACTACATGGTAAAGGTTATGTGATATTGTACAATTAGTCTCCATTAAAAAAAACCAAACAAACAAGTGATTGGATATCAGATGATAGTGATAACAGTTCTGTGCTTTTCGTGCAATGTCCTAATAACTGACTGGAACCTAATGCTGCATTTTGCTTCTCACCAGTACTTGCATTTGCTGTATTTAAGGATGTCTCTGAGGACATTATGATCAAATAAGACAGAATGAAATATTAACCAAGCAGTGCAAAAAAGAAAACAATGCAATTTTAAAACAGTGCCTTGCCTTGCCTCTTTATATCCACCTTGTAATTTTCTCTAAATTAAACTTTATACACCAGCCTGGGACCACCAAGATAGCAGTCAGTACCTGTCTACTGGGAAAAAGAATACCCTAACATTAACAGTGTTCAAGACTACAGTATGATACAATATATACAGACAGCTGAAAGCAGAAGTCAGAGGATTCAAAATCAGAAGAATGTTTCATCAATCAGGTCTGGAAACTAATTCCATCAATTGCTGATCTCAACAGGCTAGGTGATACGAGCTCTCTTTCACTAGAGCTAAGCAATGTAAGGTAATTCTGGGCTAATGCAATGTCTATCAGCTATTCCTCAAAGATTTATGTAGAGTAATTGACTGCAACAGATATTTTCTC
Source organism: Eopsaltria australis (assembly GCA_034509425.1). Taxonomy (NCBI): domain Eukaryota; kingdom Metazoa; phylum Chordata; class Aves; order Passeriformes; family Petroicidae; genus Eopsaltria; species Eopsaltria australis. The sequence goes on from JAVTVJ010000099.1 coordinate 395,831, forward strand.
AATTAGTGGCCATAAGGATGAGCTTCACTATGTTTTCAAGTGTACATACAACACCTCTGCATCTGTTAAATTCTTTGAACAATAAATCAGGATTTGCTAGCTCAGTGAATCAAAACACAGTTGCTATCAAAGCCTAGAAAATGCATGTGATGTTCAGATAATAACCTTAATTACAAACCCTGGAGCTAAATCTTTGCCTATTACCTGTTGCATAAAAGCAGCTTGCTCCCCAGATTCCATTTGCTGGGTTTGAACATCCTCATCACTGTCCAGTGGCTCCTCTTTGACTTTCACAGCCCCCACCTGCTGTCCTATTCTGTCATCCACACCAGCACTGCTGCTCTCAGCCCTAATGCTGGCACCGCTGGCGGGAGCTCGCTCTTCCTGCATTGAGTGATCTCCATGAAGCTCTTCTTCAGCTTCCTCCAGGTGACTGCCAGGCTGCTTGAGCTGCTCAATGGACTTAGAGAGCATCTGAAAAGACAAGAGGGGAAAAAGTGCTGACTCCTTTCACTGATGCCAAACAGCAAGAAGTACTAGATCGGCACAGATGAAATTCAAGTGTCCACAGCAAACCCAAGTAGCCACACACTGTCAAAACACTGATGTACCCAGAAAAAGGAACAAAAGTCCCTAAGAAAAAGGTCACTTTTTATTCTGCAGTAGAAAATACCATGTATATAGATAATGAAAAACATGACACATCTGTTAAGCTGCTACAGCTGGTAAACAGGAGAAATTAGTCTTCTTTCATCTTCTTTAAACAGGAATGCAGAAAGTACATTATTATTACAGTGATTTTCCACAATACAAAATATTAAGGGAACACTAAGATATAAGTGAACTAGTAATCTGGTTAATATTTTGTTAGAAGCAAATTAGAGAGTTTTCACACAAGCATCTGTTTTAATTAATGCATGAAGGCACTGAAAGCCAACAAAGGAGAAGTGACAAAGAGCTGGTGTCAGTCCCCTATCCCATGCTATAAGGATACTACAAGGACATCTGTCCATGACTGGAAGGACTGCAGCCTTTTTGGTGCATGGTACAGGTATCCCAGTTCCAGCAATGATGATATAACACAGCTACCCAGGCAACACCGGCTCCAGCCCAGGAACTGCTATTGCAGAGCTCTGCAGAGATGCCAGATGCCTGAATGTTGCAATCATGTGCAGGTTGTGTTTTGCTGTATAAAGTGAAGCCAATGCATTCCAAAAAAGTCCAAATGTAGTCCAAAAACCTAAACTGAAAAATATCCCCACTTTGTTAAAAAAGGCACAAATCGGACATGTGAGTAACAAGCTGCAGGGTCAAGTGAGTAATTCTCATTTATTCAACTGGCCTGCTTGATTTTGACTAAATATTGTTTTGTATCATCTAAGTCAAATATCTTGAGAGGGTTAGAACACCTTTTACCATTACTCTTACATACTTTCCTCTTCCCATCTGCCTCCCCCCAACCATCAATCACATCTTTCAAACAAAGTTTTAGCTAGTGTTACGTACTCAGTTACTGAGTATATGGATGGCTTCAGAATATCTGTTTTTGTCACAAACCATGGACCATTTAATTCAGCTTGCTAATGCGTATAGGAAAATGCCAAGTTGTCACGTAAACGGTGATCAAGGAGCTGCAGCTGGATTTAGGAAATCCCACGAAATCAACAAGCAGAATTGAAAGATCAATTTATAGTTCCAGTTGATGCTCTGATGCATATGCCTTACATCAGTGAAGAAAAAAATTCCTCAGAGGAAACCTCCCTGGCTATTGTCACAACAAACCTTCAGTTTTGAGGTGTAATGGGAGTTTAATGGCTTGCTAAAAAGAAATAAATTAAAAAATCCCTCTTCATTACTGCAGTAACTGGCAAATCACATGAGTATCCTGCACTGGGCAATCCTTACTACTTCAACTAATGTGAGGAGTCTCTTTTTATTAGGCAGCATCTGAAAAATCTCTCAGATCAAACCTATAAATGTTTTCCGGTTGTTTCTCAGGAGATGACACTGACCAAAAAGGCACTAAAGCTAACTAGATGTGATCAGCTCAGGTACATTGTTGTCACTTATTATCATTATTATTATTATTGTTAATTAGTTAATCGTTTGTGGGGAGCCTTCCCCGCTCCTCAAGCAGGAAGAGAAAGGCAGGTAAAGCTGCATGTCTGGCTGCAAGTGAGCAAATACAAGCTGAAACATCTGTGTGACAGATAATCATATAAACTACAAGAGTCACCGAGGCTGATCCATCTGTAAACCATTCCCTGTGTGCCAGTTACTTGACACCAGGTGGGTTTTTCTGCAGGGGAAGCCAAGACATAACGAGTGCATGCCCACAGCAAAGTTAGACACATATTTAGCACATTACTGCTCTCCTTTCTTTTATGCTTTTTCACTTTTGTGTCAGGCTCTTTCTTTTTTACGCTGCTGTATGGGTACAGATCTGCTGCTGAGCTTTCTGAGGCAACACATGACAGACTGCAGTATAGAATCTATACATGAATCACCTTCCAGCACTTCTTGCATGCAGTCAGTGGAGAGAACAAGCACACGTAAGGGGGCTGCAGAGACTTAGAGTGGTATTTGTGTGCATTTCAATTTGCAGTGTTACTGTTTTGGAGCCTTCTCCCATGCTGTGGAGCTCAGCAGGTGATTTGGTCCAGATTTCACCCACACGAGGAGATAAGCAAATTAAATTTTCTAAAACTCTGTGAAATGAAAGTCTTTATACATTTACTCAATATAGTTTACAAAGTGCATTTATATTACCTTCTTTATTGCAAAATTTATTAAAAACTGTGACTTTAACTAAGCCTCAGGCAAGGGGCTAAGAGGCACTATGGTCATGTCTTCTCAATGGAGCATGATCAAATTGTATGGATGGAACGGGGGGGACATGACCCAAAACCTGAAAATCCCTTCTGCTGCTCAGATTGCTAAGTCACAGCTGACTGCTTTCTCTGTATCACCACGATGCTTTTGTATTTGTCGATGTTTTTTTTAGTGACAGCTTGACCCCATCCTATTCCAGTAATTATACCTGTAGCATTACTGGGCAGTTCTCCTAAGTCTGAAAATTTAAAAATCATGTCTCCTAGTAGTACTGGAGCTGGAGACACATGAAGATAGCAGTTTAGAGTTAGTATTTCTATCTTCTCAATCTAAAGATAGGTTACACAGCAGGAAATATTCTGAGCGAAACACTGCTGAGATCCTTTCACTCCACAGCTGGATACTTCTGCTTGCACTTAATATTTAAACCTTTCACTTTAAACCCTCCTCACCATTTTTTTCTGAATTTATCTGTAGGTACATGCAGGACTTTCTCCTAATTTTAATGTATCTTTTTTGACTTTGAAAAAGTGATTGCTTAATCTGAGTTTTAGTGGGACTATGTTTAAAAATAGCAACAAACCCATAGTTTATTTCCCTCATGAATTAAGGGTTGCACATATTGGTTATATTTAATCAGTATACTTTACTGCTATCACCTATTCCAATTTAAGTGGTCACTAAAAAAAAAATGTCTTCATGCTAATGTAACCTATATTTTTTTTTGCTTTTATCTCCAGGAAATTAAGCTATAAGGGATATGCATGAGTCAAAGTAAATAGTGTCAGCAGGAGAGGAAGTATTTACAGATATCAACTCCATTGTATGACTGCAAGAGTCTTAGTCAAAAAAAAAGACATCAAACATATCCTAACCTGCTTGGTTGTACAGAAAAATGAAAGACTAAATAATCTGGACACTGCAACAGACCATTTCATAGGTCCTTCAGCTGCAGTCCCTGTCTCTTCCTCCTTTGAAATTATATGCTCTTGTAAAATACAGAGTTTTAAATAAGATGTCTTTACAAAGAGACAAAATCACAAAGTCCTCCAACAACCAACCAATATGTTTCCATCCTTAATTAATTGTTCATTTTAAACACATGGTAGTTATTTCTAAGAACTCATGTATATTCTTACAGAACACTTCTTCCCCTTCTCCCCTATGGCAGTCAGATTTCTCTACCAGCTATGTGTGTTGAATGTACATCATCATCTGCACTGAAAATAACTTGGAGTCTGCTTCCTGTTGTCTCTGTTACTCATGTAGTACCAACATTTCTAAGGGATGTGTTTATCTTTCAAAACCATTCTTGGCATTACAGCCTAAACATTAGTTCTGAATAAAGGAGAAAATGCTCTGAGCATTTTCCAGTCCCAAACAGGCAACAGTTCCTTTAGTTTTGCCCAAATAATCCCTTACTATAAGCCATATTTGAAAGAATACCTACAGAAGATGTTGGTCAGATTTGTAAGCTGCAAAGCAAAAATCACAGTGGAATATATTTAATGAAACCAGATTGATTTCCTACTGCTAAACCTGATCTGGTCTTTCACATTCCATTAAATATCATTCAGATAATTGAATGATTAATCTGGAGTTAACAGTATCTTTTCAATATTCCTACTGACAATAAATAATCATTCTACTTTTCCATCAACAGAAATTTCTGTATTATTTTTCATTTTTTAGTAAGAGATATTGGTAAACTGAGAACACCATCCAAGTACTAATGAATATTCCCTTCCTATATATTTTTTTACCTCACAGGCTTGCCTGGTCCCCATTTCCCTATACAGAGATGCTTTAAACCAAATTACATCCTAGAATGAAAACTGAAATTCAGGTGTTTCTTATATAAGCCTTAACATTATCCATATACCTCCCATACTTTAGAGCACACTACCAATAGCCCCATTATTTTACCCTGTATTTCTCCAATACAGAGGATTTTACCATTGAAAACAAATTGCCAAAACACTATGAATAAACAACTTAAAAACAGAAATAGGGTTCCTGCATTGACCAAATAAAGTCTTGGCCCCAGTGAAGACAGTGCTAATTCAGTTTCAGTATAGGCAGACCTTATTCATCATACATGGCAAAAATAACCTCTAAAGACAGATAGCTTTGTTCATGTACTCTTCACATTGTGATTTCTGAGATTCTCTTGAACACAGACTTCTGCTAGGGGCTTTGCATTTACAGTTAAAACCTCCTTTTTGCTGCAAGTGGCTGGGTCAAAGCTTTCCATATACAGATATACACAATAATATCAAGATTTTAAGTTTTTTATTGTAGTAGTGGTGTTCTGGTATCCAATTGCACTAATTTTAACTGGGGGTTTTGGACTTTGGTCTCCCTTTATTGAGCAGAATGAAGATCTGCAATGGTGATCAAAGGGTGTTATGAGGAAATAAGCTGTCATTTGGACAGAAGTATATTAAACCTGACAATTGCAAAGCTGGTCTTCCCTAAGACAAGCTGAGTTCAGGTTACTTCGCATTCATTATTAATTCTGGGACAAGGGTTTTTACCTACTTTTGGAAGAGATGTCAGCATTTGCAGAATGTTTTCTGAAGGTCAGTGTACTAGATCCCACAGGTATAAATGTTAGACTTCAGTGGAGACATATACCATTTCCCACATCAAAAGCCAGGCATCTGACAGCTGACCAGAAATAATCCATAGGGGATCTCCTCTTTGCTAGTATGGACAGAGGCACACCTTTTGGAAATGATTTGTTCCTTTTCAGAATGTAAATGATCCAGGGGAATCCTTTACCTCTGACCTAGGTTAGATTTTGCTCGTTATCACCCTCACAGCAGCACTGGCATGCTGCCGAGTATATTTTTTCCTCAAAAAAACAAACAAACAAACAAAAAAAAAAAGCAGGTTTTTTTAATACAAGATAAATATAAGAACAATGGGGTGAGGGAAAAGTGGCTCTCTTCCTCTTTTTGTTGTTACACCTATAAGTCAGCCAAAAAGATCTGACCAAAACCAGTTTTGGTTTCAGGGAGTGCTGACACATGCCCTATCATCTTAGCTCAGAGATCAGCTCAGAACCCATTCAAATTGTGGGTTCAATGGTTCAATACTAAAGACTTAAGTACTTGAAGTCCTAAACATATGGAATAAAATGTCAAGACAAAGAGAAAACAAAAAGAAGATATAATTTGCTCCAAGCTCTTGATCAACTAGCACTTCATGGTCTTGACAGTTTAAAATGGTTCTGATCTTTATTACCAAAACTTTAAGGATGCTTGAGTATTCCTTATTAAATGAAACCTCTGGATTTTCCATGACTGAAAAGGCAAGATCTGTGCAGATTTCATTATACAGCCTATGAACAGAAGAGTTAAGGACAGAACAACAGAAAAAGGCAAGTTCACGTGTTAACTTCATACATGCCCAAACTTATCCTAAGAAATAAAATATTTGGTTGCTTTTGTAGCTGGTCTAGAATAGCTACTGTTTGAAGTTTCAAATAACTACAACTCTGCTTTGCAGAATTTGATTGCAAAGCTGTGCAAATTATGTAATGAAAAAATACTTCAACTGTGAACAGAGGCAAGTTTTAAGACTAAATAAAGTATATTCTACCACTCTAGCAGAGTTCAAAAACCTTATGTAGTCACAGGAGTTCAATCTGAACTTTTAGCTAAAAGGTTAAAGAAGACAGCTTTAAATCCACTATTTATAAGCTACTCCATGATTTGATCTTTTTTTCACTCTCTTGTCTACTGGCTACCCTTAAATTCCAGTTTTTAAAAGTCAGGTTCTGTAAGAACATAAGGAAGCCACCTGGCTTTCTGTGTTCTTGCAGAGGACAGGTTAATGGTTAGGACACCATCATTTGTCAGTACTGTTCCTCAAAATGATTCTTCTGAGAATGGAGAAGGACCTAGAGGCTGCAACCTGTGAAGTCTGATAAACCACATGCATCCTCAGAAAACCCACTGCTTCTCTGACTGCAATATGAGCTCATCCTCCTCAGGCAATTGCCAGATTCACCAGTTTTGTCTCTTCATCACAATGAACCATGTGAGAATGAAGCTGTATTTCAAGTATGAGAGGGAATTATTCTCATTAGCATGTATTTTCACTGTAGTTCAACTGAAAAACAAAATGCTTTCAACTGAAACAAGCATTATCACAAACCAACTCCAATCTTTTTCCTTCCTTATCCCATCTATCTAAGATGCAATGTATTCCTAGTCCTACGTGACTAGAAATATATGGTTATGTGCTTCAAGTTTAATTTTCACACTGGGGACAAATGTTCATATATGCCACAGCACAAACCCCCGAATGCTATGGTAGAATTTACATTAATAAGCATATTATTCTAACAAAAACATATCAGTGGGGTTCTTTGCTTTGTAAGGAATGCATGAACTGATGGGTTTGTAGTACAAAGACTCAGTACTTTGCAGTTAAAACGTCTTTTCAGACAATTGAGGGAAGGTGAAATATTTTCAAAACCTGAGGCTACGAGATATACATATGCCATCTTGATTAAACATATGGAATGCATACTCAAAGAAAAGCCAACTGGAGTCCTAGTTGAGTAATCAAAACACCCAAGCTGAGAGGGGTTAACATGCAAGGATCAGCTCTGAACTTTGAAGTTTTCTGGTCTTCATTTTACCTAATTAAGACAAGATTTAATAACCAAACCACTGTACAAACTATGTACTTAAACTCTAGGTTTGTTTCTAATTTTGTTGGGAATTTTTAGTAGATTCCAAAGAATCAGTAACCCCTGGGAAATTCACCCAGTAAGTAAGGTGGATTGATTTTTTTTTCTCCTTAGGTACAAGAACTGAACATCCACTTTTCATCTTTTCTTCTCTGACATTGCCTCTTAAAAATAGTTATTGAGTAACACTAAAACAAAAGAGGACAGCTAAAGATGCATAATTAATGTCTTTGCAATATTAGTGAAACTTCAGCAAACAACTTCTGGAAAGTTGCGTACTAAGTGCAGAAAAATGTTCTCCAAATAAAAATACGTAATTACTTGCATATCTTAATTTTAGAGCAGGTAAGAACTTGATTTTGTTGTAGAAGTATTGCTTCCTGAAATATCTATTTAGATTCTGCTGCTTGTACTATACGATTCAGGTCTGTGTCAGATACCAGCAACAGCACATTTTTCTCTTTCTCCTTATATGGTCATTTTATATCACCATATAGGTAACAAACTTTCATGTTACTCACAGAGAAAAGTCAGTTTGACAAACATTGATTAAAAATTTCTCCTGATGTTTAGTAAGTTTCTTACATAAACCTGATGAATTTAATCAGCTGATTTGAGTTCAAATGACTAATCTATTTATGCAGCATTCTAGTCCACAGTAAGGAAAGTTTTAATACAATTCAAAAGCAGCAAGTAGAGTGACTGCTGCAGCTCAGAAGCACACGTCAATTTTTACGGCATTATTTACCATTCAACAGGAAACCACCTGTCAGGTAAAACTGTAAGCTGCTTTGAACTCTATTTTGTTGAATTATAGCCTATTTAAGAACCTTAAAATTAAGATCCAGATGCATGTATATATCAACTATTCATAAACAAAAAAGATGCTCCTGCAAGAGCCTCTCTATTGTCCATGATGACATGCCACCAAATAACTTCCTTATTAGTTTTCCACCTTTAAATTTTTTGGAAATTCTTTACTTTGGGAACTCACCTTATTCATGTGGATCTGCTGCTGGTACTGTTTCTGCTTCTCCAAAAATTGCTGATGTTGTTGCTGGATGACCAGCTGGGCCAAAGTACTCTGAGGAAGAGGAGCTGACTGGGTTCTGTTCAGTGGCCTGTGACGAGGCAGCTTGTGGGCAGCTCTTATGCCAGGTGAGACTCTCTCCTTTGCTGCTAAAGGAGACTGTGGATGAAGAGGAACCGCTCCTGCAAAACAGGGACATTTCACTCCCCTGTGAAAAACAAGAAACTAATAGTTCTAACAGGAAAGAAAGCTTTCAGTAAGAAAAGGGGTGTATGTTGCAGAACTCTGCATCTGCACTGATGCAGTGGGACGCGTACCACGTGCCTCGCCATGCTGGGAAGTTCAGCTGCTGCAAAAGAATGTGATGAAGTAATCATTTTCTCTTTTCTGTAATCATTGAATTCTTTCAGGCTAACAGACTGGAACAGAACCACTAAAAGGGGAAACAAAGGCGCTGTCCTTTTTTCCTCCACTTTTGCTAACAGTTAGGATGTATGGTATTTGTATTACCACATTTAGTTTAAACAGAACACAAATGTAATTAAAAACATCTTAAATTACTATTGTTGGAGCTTTGATCATTACCAGTCACGAGAAGTTTTTGCTGTCTCATTTGTTCTTTCAGTAACAGATGCTGCAAGAGAGCTTGGTGGCTGCTGTTTGGCTTTCCCTCCAAAGCAATGTGAGGATGAGTTGATGATGGAGGAATGTTTCCTCCATACTGTCCAGCCAAGGCCACTCCTTGTCTAAGTGATGGGGTCTCCCCCTTCTGCTTTTCTTTGAATGACGACGAAGCCTGTCAAAGAACAACAGCATTGGTAACTGCTTTTCAGACAAGTGGCCATTTATACCTCTGCTTGATTAGATGGTCTTACGTCACTCTTTATGAACGCATAGAGAAGAAAAGGTTAACATCCCTATCTTACACTTTGACTGTGAGATGAAAAGGAAGAACATGCCAGTTAAATGTAACACTGTGAGAAACTGAGTAATGAAACCAGTTGGAAAAAAAAAAAAATCTGCAATAAAAGCCAAAGCATAAGGAATTACAAGTTAGAACATTATTAATGAAAGGACAGGATCTATTCTTAAAACTCCTGCAGACTTTTGCACAGCCTCCTGCACAGGAAACTAGAGGATCAGAGGAAATAGTTTGCATTGAGTTTGGAATAGGCAAGGCTTGATTTTTCACATAACTTTCCATCACACAGCAAGCCAATCAGCAAAACAAAATAGTTACCTGTAGTAGTGGGAAGCTATTACTTTTCCTGGAGCACTCCCTGACTCCCTGAAGGACAGCACAAATACAAATTTTACCCTTTGCAAAGCACACTTGTACAGTTAAACTCTCATCTACAGAATCATCAAGAGCTGTTATATGTGTGTGGCATTTTGAAGTGCCTTATAAATTGCACAGTTATTGATTTAAAGCTTTGGGAAGTTTTGGCCCTTCATCATTGCAAATGTAGTTTCTATTGCTTTGTTTTTTGCCTATTTAGAAAAAAAAAATCTTGAAAAGGCAGTTCAAGTAGAGTAACAGTTTTTACAGCAAGAATAATAACCTAACAGAAATATGCATGTTGAGGCTTGCAGATAACCACTTATGGTAAGTCATGGTAAAAACAGTATCTCTGATAGTATGAATTCCATAAATTCTAAAATAAGTTTTTCACCAGTATTTTTTCTGGTGTATGCTTACTTCACACTTCTATCACCCTCCCCTGAAAAACAAACACCAAAGTAAGCTTTACATTCAGTTTGCAACTGCTTATTCTAGTAACAGAAATAAACATTACTTGCGTAAATCAATCCCTTTGTTTTTACTAATGCCAAAAGTAATATTTGGTGCTAGCTGGCCACATCAAAAGCTTAAAAGGTTTGAGTGAGCAAATGAAACATATTTTTATTTCTTTTTAATGTTATAAATTTACTTTGAAGCTAGTTGAAGCTAGTTATATTTTTGTGAAATAGCTAAGGAATTTTTGATTATATCCTCTGAGAAAGTAAGCACTACTTTTCATGATGCTCAATTTTTCCATCCTTTAAAAGCAATAATTTGCTAAGACTTTTAGAGAACTGATTTCAGGCTTACATAATTTTCTTTGCAAAGTTCTGTACCTGACGTTAAAATGTTAGATTGCACCAATATATTACTGTTAAGAACAGTAAATGTATTGAAAAAGCCATAAAGTAAGGTGGAACTTTGACCTGAAATTACATTTAACACAGGAATTATGTAGCATTATTACAAACCATGGTGGATCATATAGATTTAATTTTTTTTTACCTCCACTAAAACCTGTGCTTACACCCCCGAATTTTTGTAGAAGTTACCAATTCCTACACTGTTGTATAGAACCACCATATATCAATATTTTTACTTTTTTGTTGTTGTTGTTGTTGGAAAGCAGGTAAATTTTGACCAGTAGCAACACTTTTGGGTATTTCATTGAGCTAGGGGAATACTACGTTCTTCTCCTACAATGCTCCAGCCCAGTTTAGGTCATTACTGGAATCTCATAGGAAGTTACAGGTGCTGTAATTTATCAGGTAGAAATGATCATATAATTTAAACTTTTATACTAAATGATCTCCTCATACACTTCTTACCACATCTGAAATCTGTTACCTGGCATAAATGCAATGCATGTTGCCTGTACTTCGCTAAGAACCAGCACTTGTTTATTTGAGATCGGGAATGAATATTGCTTTCAAGTTTTGCCCTTAAATATCCAGATGTTGCCCAATGCATAGAAAGGTCTGGTTCCAACTCTGAATTGCTTATGTTCCAAAATGCTACAAATAAAGAGAAAAATCAGAAAGTAGGTTTTCTGGAAGCAAACGTATGCAGGAAGGCTTGAGACTTACACTGATTTGAGGTTGTATTGCTGGAAGTCCCAAGGTAATGTTGGGCAGAGAAGGGGATGTGTACAGACTCAACAAGTTCACTGATTCATCCTGTATCAAAAGGCGTTGCTGGGAAACTAGGTGCTGGAATAAAAGGGAAAACCAACAAAAGTAAATCTTTTTATCTTGGTTATTTTATCCTCATATCCCGATACACTGAAAGCCAATTATGTACCAGTTATTGGTTTGCATCCCAATGGAGTTCCAGATATGGAAAATTACTGTCCCTGTAAAAACACTGTTGATAGCTCTTTTCTTAAGAAAACAATTGATATGTGTCTGTGATTGTTCTTGGTTAGTAAATCAAATTTCCATGCAAAACTGAAATCTTGGGGATTTCTAGACCACCCTATCAACTTCTCTTCAGCTCAACATCAGTTCTTCTCATCAACTGAACCTTCACTCCAAGAAACTCAGTGGGAATTTATCCAGTGAATTCAGGATTATATCCAGCTGAATCACAAATATGGATGCATTAAATATTTACCATGGTTGTTATGACTTTTGCTGTAAGGTAGGAAATGTAGTTTTTAACTAATCCACATGTTTTGTTACCCAGATTATGATACGAGGATATTTCAGGCAAATTATTTACTTCCATTAACATGGAAATTTTGTGTAGAAAGTAAGGCATCTGCCATTTAAATTAACAAACTGACTCTCTCTCTCTGTCCGCTTACATACAAAACCTGCATCCTTTCATTCTTTGATGATGGGATACCCCTCACAGCTTTCCTAATCCATTCAAGTTACAATTTTAACACTCCTTTTGAACACTTGTGATATAATTTTCAAGGACATGGAACTGCTCATATATTTTTAATTACTTTAAAATAAAACCAGACATTCTACAAAGACCAGCCTTTTTATTTCCATAGTCTAATTGGGAAGAAACATAAAAAGATTACCACATCAGGAATCTTTTTGAAGCCTTTGCCTTTCTGCTTGAACAGTGATATTTTTCAACATGTGGTCTAGTATAGTTGCTTGAATTATATTTTCTGTTTAACTCTTGCTTCCCTCCCAGAACTTTGACACAATAAGAGCTACAAAGGTCTTATTAGACTTAGGAACTCTGGCATGATATGGTCCCCAAGGGAACAACATCCTTGAAAAAGAATACCCTGTGTAACAGTATGACACAGTGACTGCTTTCTTCCCAAACAAAAAGCATATGGGACTCCAATAATAGACCACCTCCAAGAGGGATACTGCACACTCGGGCTTTGACTAAAGTAAATATAATAACTTGTCAAGCATGTTGTGGGGAGCTGTAGATTTTCCCCTGGACAAATCTGGAATATCAATTAACTCTGTAAAATACTTCGTGTTAATACAATGCAACTTCAGACCATCAATGAGAAGTGGTTAAGCACAAAAACACAGGATGTTATTCCAAAACATAACCTTCCTCATACAGTTTGTTTGGAGATACGACCTATCACTGAGACAATAACAGTAGAAGTCTATCCCTGTAATTTTCTTTTGGTACCTAGGGAATGTCAACAGATAGCGTAGGAAACAAAGAAGCTCCACTTGTATATTACATTAATTTCTGGCTTACAGTGTCTTGCCTTGATAACATCCACTTTTGACCATGAATAAATCCAAGTTTGTCAAGACTATGGAGATATTATGGAGGGAGTCTACAAATACTTAAGTGAAAAAGGACACTCTAATGTCCCTCCTAGAATATAATCAAATTTGTAGCAACTGCAGAATCGATACAAAGCCACTTGAAAGATTTATGTTTAATATTTTGGTTTTGGTATGCCACTATTACCTTCTAAGATTTGAATTAATAAAAATAACAGTGGCAGAGTGAATAGCAGTAAAACACACTACCACACCAAGGTCAGGTATGATTGTTTCATCAGGCAGAAGCCGTGATGTTATTTACTACAACATTTTAACGTTGAAAACAGGAGTTTATTAGTAAAAGCATCTTAATTTAGTTTTTAATACTGTTAATAATATGTAATTTTCATTTTGGTAAGTGACTGAGTTTTTAAAGTATTTTCAGGTAATATTATCCTAAGCATCAGTTTAACCTCATCTTCCAAAATAAATGTAGTAGTCCACCTGCATAGATTAGGGTCCTCTGTGCATCACAGAATCTCAGAATGGGTGAGGCTGGAAGGGACCACTGGATGTCATCTAATCCAACCACCTTGCTCAAGCAGGGTCCCCCAGGGGCAGAAATTTCTGATCCCAGCTGCAGATTTTCTTTTCACATGGTCAACAACACCTTGCAATGGTGGCACATGCAGGAGTTGCCATGAGTGTCATTTGGCAGCACAATGGCTAAGCCATGTCCTCATCCTACATGCAGACATGATGGTTTGGATTGGTACCCAAATTGCCCCAAAGAGCAACTTGCTCTACTTGCTCCTCTATGTACCTACTCCTTGGGTCCATAGATCCTGCTTACTGATGCTTAAAATAGCCCGTCAACAGAGTTATCCTCTTTCTTAAAATAGAGTACAAGAACTGAGTGTAACAGGGCACGATGATCAACAAGTAACCATGAGCCACCGTGCTTCAGTCGTGCTGTGGGACCTGCTGAGAAGCAGGAACACCTGTGTGTGCATGTTTACATGCACATTTATAGTTTATGAGGGGAAGACAAAATGGTTTGGCTTTAATACTTCTCAATTGTGGAGCCAATTATCACAGCTTTCAATATTCATAATTACTTGCATTTCTTGAGGCTTTTAGGATGATTTTTAAAAAAAATTAATTTAGACTCTCTTCACATACGCTTGACACAAACCTCATCAGCTGGTCAGAAATGTACACATTTTTCCACTAGCTCCTTACAAAGATCACCCCAAGGAGCTGAGTATTAAAAGCACGGGGCTGTGGGGTTGCGCAAAACAAGTATGTGTTTATCTGTCAATATGTAATTTATGTCTCCTGTATAATCAAGGGATATTCTAGGAAATACTGCTTTCCAAAGTACAAATGGAAGAAAGAAATTGATCTGAAGCCCAATTACACCAACTGGAAACTTTCCATTGCCTTCAATGGCTTTTGACCAGACCATGAATGCCTAAAATTAATCATTTCACATGACTAAAGCAGGTTGTCCCTCTGAACTCAAGGGACATGCTGTGCAGGGGCTCAATCCTGCCTGCATTTTTCAGGCAAGTAAGATTTAGCCTCAGCACAGCAGGTGACCTGAAAGTGTATGGCATGCTACAGGAGACAAATAGCTACTGCGGTGAACCTTGATGATACTGGAGACAACTGCGCCTAATAAAAACAGGATTTTATTTATAAGGTGCAATTAAAATCCTGAGTTCAACTTTCAAGTTTCATATAATGAGACCAATGTTTCAACAAATGGTAGTGAAAGTACCATTAAGGGAACTGTGATAGTAAAAGGTTATCTGCAAAGCTGCAGCATGTGCAGTGCACCTTTGTTCATTCAAAAAATTGTAAACGTCTACGCACCAGACTGTCAGCTCCAGAGAGTAAACCACTTAAAAGTCTCACTATTCCAATGGATGTGGTAAAAATACTTTAAAAATCTGCTTCATTACTGATAATGCTCTAATTCTGTCCATGCACTGGAGTGTAATCATTTACGGTACTGACTCATGTTTTACTGGTAAATGACTCTGTCATAGCAACCTGTTTTTCCCCAGCAAAAAGTGTTTCATTTGCTGCCATGAAAACCGCGGCTATCCACCCACTCAGATATGAGCACAACACTTACTGCAAATGTCACAACAACCATTATGAAACAACAGCAATGTGAGTCATGCGGGGTTACAGAAAAACAAGCGATATTTTGGGTGATTTTGGAACACTCATCCTATTATTAGAAACTTCTGTACTTTGTGTATCTGATGAAAAATTGATTAGCTGTATAGCATTTGAGAGCTGGCTAACACTAAACTAGGAAAGAGATATGCAGGAGTTTGGCTGCTGTTAAACTACCAAAGAAAATCCCACTGAAATAAGAATCACTGAAGCTGAGATTTATGGAAAAATGCTTGAACTCACGGGATGACAGCACTAAGAGTCAAGTAACCAGAGAGGTAAAGAAATCCCCAACTGGATCCAGAAGTGGAAGTCTGTAGTTTCAGCTTCTTAGCACATTTCACTGAGTGAAGTGACTGATGTCAGCATGCAGAGCTCAACTTCTAAAGGAGAGTTTTAGGCTCCTTTGAGCATCTTTGATTGTATGTTGGGGCTATAATTTTTGATGTCTGGCACAGAAGTGGCAATTAATATGCAATGCAATGTTCTACTAGCAAGCAGAAAATAACCGCTGGTTCTTGCTACAACCTTTCCAAATCTCCCCAGAGACTGCAAGCCTGACCAGACTGTATGTATTTCTGATGGTGCAGGTGTCCAGAAACTACAACATGCAAAGTAACAAGCACCATGTGTCAGTCTGAGACATTACTGCACTTCCATTTTGTAGAATCTTCAAGTCAATAAAAGATCCAATTGGATAAGATTTCCTGTTTAATACAGCACAAAATAACACCCACATATTACCAGCTTCTATCTAAAACATTCCCAGTAGTAAAATACACAACTTAATTCCACTGAACTAGGATCTGATCTAATCCTAATGATGGATCTTATTCTGCATCATTTAAATTTCTTTGCAATCACATATGGGGGGCTATGAGACAAGACCACATTTTAGCCATCAATGCAATTTTTTTTCTTTTTGGTTACGGGCCAGAGAGAGGCTACTAATCAGTGTGCAGAGGTCACCCACCTGCCCCCTGGATCATAGTTCACACACACAATTAATTCATTATGGGGAAAAGTCACTGCTGGAGGTTGAACTGCCCATTCCAGGGGTTTTTTTAGGTGAATGTCCTGCCACTGACCTGGAGAAATAGCTCCATTAACTAAAACTCTGTTAAATCACATTTTCTTATGCAATTTTTCTAACATAAACAGTATAAACCAACAATTAATAGAAAACCTTGCCACCAAAGCAGGAACTGCAGTAAGTAAGTATAGGCACTGGATACAGAACATTGTGGAATTTGAGTCTTTCTTAGTCAAATTAGTTTACTGTCCCTTTACAATATTGCCATGGAAAGCATGACTTGGGCATGTCATCTGTGCTAAATGAGGTTTATCACAACTGATTTACCATCTGCATTCCTGTTGTTATAGGCACGTATGTATGAAACAGGATAAGGAGTAGTTAAGATTCCTTCCGTTTACAATCTCACGTTACAAAACAAGTATGCAAGAATTCTGTAATGACATTTACGGTGGTTAAGGACTGCCCTGATAAGGAAACTGAGTTACAGTAAAATCAAAGGGAGATGTGACAAGGATTTAGTCACCTAACTCCAATGCTGTGATTAAAGAAATCTCCCTCAGCATTCATCTGAACCTGGGACCACCTCAGTTCTTATGTGTTTGGATCACCAATGGCTAAACCTCTGTTTTGTATGAAGGAGTTCTTTATCAGCTATCAGCACTGAGCCCCTCTTCAGGTCATCCCAGAAGGCAATATTCTGTAACCAAGTTCCTTTCGCAGCTCCCTCACACTCTTCCAGTAGCATTACTGCTGCTTTTCCCTGAACTTTTATTACCAAAGAGTCTTCTGAACATGCATCTCATACATAACGATATCTCACATATATAACATGCTTCGATGTCAGCCTGTAGTGTCCTGGTATCCCAATTACTCTGCTTATGAGCATGATCAAATCAAAGTTTCCACCCTCTTCAGTCTAGAAACCTGACAACCTACACAGTAATGAGTCTTACCTCAGCCTGAATGTTAGATGGCAAAACTGAGGTTTCATTTTCTGTTGTACTGTTGGTCGGGCCATTGCTTGGGGAACTGGGACCTGATCCAGGGGAGCTGCTACTGACTGAGGATTCTGAAAAACAGATTAAACATACATGATTTCACTCTGGAAAGGTACACATAGTCTTGATTAATTATATAATCTTTATAGCGCAGGGATTTTTTTGCTGTTGAAAAGTATCTATTGGTTACACTATTTACTTAAATTAAAGACTCTTCATTCATCTTCCATTTATTTGGTTTTCTTTTTACAACTAACAAGGAAAGATACTCTTGGTTTTTCCCCTTCTGATCTGTCTGTGTCACGTAAGAAGAATTTAGTATTTATTTTTCCCACAAAGAGAGTTATGATACCCAGTATCAGGCAGAGACACCAACACAGGGCTTGTAATGGGTAAAGAAAAGAAACTCTTTCCTTTTTAGCTGCAAAGAGTCCTGTCTCTAAAAGACGAAAATGACACAGATAGCAGGCCTGCAGAGGTCATGATAACGTGTTGCCAATTCATGAGGCCCACTGCCATCCTTCCTGCCTAGGAAGGGGATGAGCCCATTGTGAACCAATCATTACACACACAAGTACTAATGGCAAAATATACACTTTCACTACATCTTTGGCATAAATATGAAAGAATATTTACAGTTATAAGGACATTGAAATAGAATTTAAAAGACTGCATGCTATCTTGATTTAAAATGTCCCAAGTTCTGTCTACGACAAAGGGGGAGATGATGAACTCATAGTATGTTGTTGTACTGAGTTATTCTAAATGTACACTGATATAAATTATATTTATGTAATGGGAACAGTTAAGAAGGTTAAAGATGGAAGAGTAACCCACTAGTGGAGGTAACCCTCTTTCAAGGAATAGCTTTCAAATTAAAGCACTCAGGAAGTTAGAGTAAAAATATCTAAATGTGGCAGCTAATATTCTAAAGCTACTTCTTTGCTTATTCACTCTTTATGCCTTAATTCATACACAAAAATATGTTTTCACTTTGACTGACATTACAGGAGGCTTCCTAGTTGGATGTCTTACTCTGTGATTTACTGAAGTGACTCCATAACCAGCTATACTAACTGGTCATGTAGAAGTTCTTGCATGGTATTTTCTATAGATCTCATAGAAGTGGACACAGAAACTTAATCTTTTTTTGTCATTTTTTAAAAATTAAAATAGTGCTTTTTGTATAAATTTAAATCATTTAAATAAAGGGGTATTTTTACTTAAGAGAATAAAAGCAAGGGGAAAAAGACTTCAGGCAACAATATTTAACCAGGGTTATGAAAGGTCCAAAATGTCATATAATCAATATTAATAATTATAACAGCAATCTGAAAGGTTCCAAGTTATTGCCACAGCTAGGAAAAGAAGACCTCTGTTTTCATGTTTCTGCTCTTTCAATGACATAATAAAAAACCTCCTGTGATAAATATTTCACTTTATACCTTACTTGTAAGTGTGCAAACTGTAAAGAAATCAGCTAAAACTAAGGAAGTGGATATCAAGAATCTCATAGAGGCTTCAGCAAATGGAATCAATAAATTAGCTGTAGAAAAATTATAATTTGGAAATAATTTAAAAGGAAACTACTTTACTTAGTGACTTTCATGCTTACATTCACATCTCTGTTCCAGTTTCACATACTGTGTAAAGTTGTCACAAGAATTGCATGTACAGGAACACTGATGTGTTTGTTCAAATTGTATTTCAGTTCCATCTTGGTGTGACATAATTCTGATACATCCAGTGAATTCAGATATATGTCTTATAGACTAGTAATGGTTGATTGCATAAAGATATGGCCCTAATGCCTGAAAAAGCCACTAATCTACTAAATAGAAATGCAAAGTCAAAGCAAGAATCATCAGGATGAAGCCAAATATTGCAAATGCTGATTTTGTTTAGCGAACAGTTTCAATTCTGAAACCACTCTTCTGTGACCTGGGGCAACTGATAGAAAATTTCCCCATTCTTAATTACCTGTCACCTCGAAAAGACGCTTCTTGAATGAACTGACATTTCCATCCTTCCTCCTGAGTAAAGGACTGCTTCTCCTTTCTGTCACCTTTTGTTTTAATCTTGAACGTACCTTCAAATTGGGCTCTGAAGCTGGAAATGAACAGAAGAAAAGATGTTACTACAAATCCAACACCTGGCTTGTGTCAGACACCACTGACCCTGCAGAACCTCCTCTAATTCAAGGAGGGCTAGGAGGCAGAGATTTTACTGTCCAACCTTCTCAGTCATCCTGTTGCTTCTCATACAACTTCATTTTAGATTGGAAGCTAGGAAAGAGTTGAAGAGAAGCTGAAGAGCTTAAGATCTCGATATTTTTCTCATTCCATTGCAACTTTGAAACTACCCATTAATTATTGTTACTACCATAAGTATTAATAATAAATGAATACAAATTTAATTTACATTATTTTTCTCTCTCTTGTAGGTGAAAACCTGGAAAATACATCTTGGAACTTGGAATGTTATGACTGGATTAAGGTCTAATTGCAGAAGCAGAGATTAGCGTTCACTAGTGCCTTTTGATTTCTCTGAGAAATATAAATTACAACAAGCCTTGCTGGCAGAACATTTCTTGGTCAGCGATTTTAGGCCCAGAACTGTAGTGTTTTCTGAGTAACACACCAAACAACTAGATTTATGACAGTGTCCTAAGAACATTTACAGAGAAAAATATATGCTCTGAAAATGAAGAAGTAGGGTTGGTTCCCAGAAAACCTAGGATTATATTTAATGCACCTTGGGTAAGTTCCACCTTTATTTCCTTAATGGACAGTCTTTTCATGTGAAGGCCAGCTCTGCTGTGTTTTTTATTTTGTAGTATTTTTAGCATGATAAAATTTAATGACAAATAAATGTAGTCGTTTATTTGTTCTTCAAGTAAATCCTGTATCAAACAGACTGTTAAGAGCTAGTGGAAGATAATTGTGGAATAGAACTTGTTTATATTTCCCTTCCTGGAACTGAGGATTGGCTAAGCAGTATCTCAAAATAGAGAGAGCTAGAAACTGGGATCAGTTCTCTCTCTTATGCACAGACTTAAACCCAGACTCAAAGAAGAAGCAGGAGTTAGCAGAGAAACAAAATACATTATATCTTCACTCAATTCAGAATTACACCATTTGTCACTTTGGCGCAGGAACTCAATCCTACACTTCTAATTCTAGTCCCTGCCCTCATGTCACATTGCACATCTTTTTTCCTTCTGTCCCACCTGTTCCCTCAGGGATAGGGAGGTTAGAAATGGTCACTGGAGAGCAAAGGGGCTGCATCTCACTGCAGAGTTGCTGTGACCGGCAGTACCTGCTGTCACACACTGGCCTTTGTCACGTACTGCATCTCACGTGGCAAGGGCTGCTCTCCGAAGACCCTGTGCCTTAAATACATTTCAGACCAAGATACACAGGCTAGCACAACACTGGAAATCTTTAATAGTAAACATATTAACTAGAAATTTATTTTTTATCACCTACTACCACTGTTAAGATGAATAACAATAAAGAACAGATGACTTGTTTGCTATCCAAGATACCATTTGCAATGAAACTGAAAGCATAAAATATAATAGCCCATGATTACACTACATGCTATCACAACAGATCTCACTAGGTGTGATGATATTTAAAAGAAAAGGTGCTCACTCCTTTTGCATTTACATGTATTTCTACTATTCTGTACTCTCTAAAATCAGGAGAATATGTCTGTACATATTCTGTCTGTACATCTGTGACAGATGAATGTGATACAAATCCTCTGCAACACTCACTGGAGAAATTCTCCACTTCTATGTAAATGTTTCATGCTCAGTCACAGCAATTCTTTTTCTATTTTTACCAAATTCCCATCGTATTATGCATCCGAATCCAACATATAATCACAGAAAACAAACTTTGAAGTCAATGTATGAATTCATGAGCTATCTGAGAAGATGCATGGAAGATGACAATAATTTTAAAATGGAAGTAATCGATTTTAATATTAAATAGCATGGAGAAAAGTGGTTTTAAAATTATAAAATAAACCTCACAGTACAAATCAAAGCCAATGTTTGAAGAGTGTTTACTTCAAATACTGTCTCTCCTGAATTTTTCCCCTGAGACACTGCCAGCTCCTAACATTGTACTTACTAGGACTCAATGGCTAGCAAAAAGAATTCTGGTTTCAGTAGACAAAATATACAAATCTAAACAATTTGAGGATATCTGGTCCAATGAAAAAATTGCAGAACTGGATGCTGGTTTCTTGATTCCCAGCAGTGGCTGAGGCATTGGCTTGTTTCCAGCAGTGACTGAGGCATTGGCTTGGTGTGACTGCAGAAGTCACTGAACCACCCTGCTCCACCAAAGCTGGGGCAGAATTATTGTTCACTGCAAAAGGTGTGGATCACAACAGCAACCCTATGTGCTTTGGTGCACTCCAACAAGAAGGCAGTAATAACACATCTATAATTGTCAACTCTCTTCTGACAGTTAAAAATGCAAAATTAAGTATTTTAAGCTTCAAATATGAAGCTGTGGATTGAAATTATAAACGTATGTACATATATATACACACTGACTGCCTCAAAGCACATCTGTAAGATCATTTAGAAACTATTTTAGTCCTTTAAAGTCTGAAAGGTGAAGATTAGAAAAAAGTGAAAATAAATTTTTCAAACATTTTCTTAAAAATTAGATTGTTCTCCTAGCATTTACAAGGCACTTGTAAAGTCTTAGTGGCAAATGGTCCAGAATTATAATAATTAATTTGCCTTATGTTTCAAATGAGTATTTGGCTCAATACTTTAACTAGTGGCTCTTAGAAGTGGTTTTACAGAGGGCTAATATTCAAAATAACTGTTTTGCATTAGCCACCCTGTAAGTATTTCTACTGCACATTATTTGCTCCTTTGCTCAGCTTAATTAATCCATTGCCATGGCTGACAATGTTCATCATACAAAGGCATTCTCCATGGGGAAAAGGGTCACACGGAGAGTCAATGTCAAATAACTTTTGAGGCTAAAGATTTACTCCCCAGCTTGCTGCAGAGTAGCTTTCTCAAGCAAATACAAGCCCCTAAGAATTAACTTTTTTTTGCTACAGTAATGCCACAAAATTATTGAAAAGACCATCAGGGAATCCATACGGTGATTCAACCATAAACCAAGACACTGACACAGCAAGAAAATTAATGCATATGGTTAACTCGCTATACATTAAACATCCCACTGGGGTCCAGAACTCAAAACTAGATTAATTCTACCCCATATTGCAGACATCCTGTATCTCACCTTTCTGAGGAAAAGAGGCCTCTCTAAGTGCTGGAGGTGCTGAATGGGGTGGGGTTTGCTGGGTTAGATGATTTCAACTATAGTGGACTGAATCATCTGACTGAGGAGCCTAAATGCCACGGACAAGAGAAAAACAAGAGCACGTGGCCAGGAATGTGGCCATGAGGATGAGGAACAGAGGATGGCAAATTTTCATGGCAGCAGTCTGGTTGGTTGGGCTATGAATCAAAAATTTTGCTACGAATCAGTATATAGCTGATACTGGTTTAGTTGGTCTCTGTTAGGCCTCTGTCTTTGCTCCACAAATCTTTGCACTTCCATTATATTTTCCACTTTGGAACAAGTAATAATCAACTGCCACTTGAAGAAAGTGAACATATATTATTTGAAAGTGTTTTGTTGCAAAGAAAATAAGAAGACACAGCTATTTTCTCTGAAGGTCATCAAAGCCATGTCATTGATTTCAACAGGAATCAGCTGATACCCATTTGAGTGATGCACTTTAGAGAATGTCAGGAAAGACTAGTCTGAAAATTACTTTGTTTATGTAGCTGTAGCAGGATTTGGAGTAATGAGATATTGCAGTAATATTGTTTATTCAGTTTTATTGCTATTACCTGGCTCATTCTCTTTTTTGTGCTGGTAATTATGGACTGGTATTACTCTTTAAATTATTCTAAGTGGGAAACAGATACGAAAGATACAGAAAGGATTCGTTTAAACAACAGCAAAAGATATCACAGGCAAAGGACTGGTTACCTAACATCTTGCCATGACTTGCAATTATCTCTCCAGAGCTAAGAACTTCAGCTGTAGGTGAAGGAGAAAAACAGTGTCTCAACAATTTTTCTCATATTTTATAGTGGCTTCATAGAGGAAGAAAGAATAAAATAACTGTAATGTTAAAAATGGAAAATATACAGGCTTCTATGTAGGTACACATTAATTTCATCACATGAGCCATCACTGATCAGGTGAAAGAAAGCTAGTGTCTCCTAAGAAACATGATACTAAAACACAAGCACAAGAGATAGGAAAATGCTTCGGTGAAGTCATTACATCCCATACTCCGCTTTGCTTAGTATTAGCAATTTGCAGATACTAGCATTAAAGAATATAGCCTGGGGCCAGATTGCTCCCAAATGAACTGAGGTTTTCTTGACAGGGCTTTGCTTCACTGTTTCTTTTTATTAAACATACAGAGATATTTAAGAAGAAGGAATGAAAATAATTTTTATGCATGGGGAAAAGACATATATGAAGAGAATGTAAAAGACAATAATGCACTACTTTCTGATGGTTCCTGGAACACAGTAGTACTTTTGTATCAGAAGAGTGTGTGCCAACTTCAATCAGCATTTAATGAAGCCAGGCAGGAAACGGGGGATGGGAGAGGGTGCATAGCAAGCAGGTCCTCATCTTGAGGCTAAAGCCATATATAGGAAGCCTGAAGAACAGAAAGTGAGCTTTTGTCCAGATTCCAAAAGGCTCTAAAGTGAAAGCATTTCCTTTTCCTCACAAGCAGGCTGGCTTAGAAAAGCTGTGGGGCGGTTGAGGTAAATGATGCTAAATTTGGCTAAAAAGATTCCAACACCAGCATGAGCAACAGCAGCAAAACTGACATCTTAGTCGAGAAAGATAAATTGTTCACCATTGCCTAGACACTACTGTTATCACTAAGATTCTTTTTAAAACAGCAACCTGAACTTCTCTAACATAATCAGGTCACCAGAAGCAATTAAAACACAAAGACTTCAAAATCTTAAAGCAAATCTTCACAGCTATTCTCTATTTCTTTAGCTATATCTTTTTAAGCTGTGAAGAGTGATACATGATACTGATTTGAATATAGTCTGTGCTGTACTCCATGCAGGAGTTTGAGGTTTTTTTCTGGTTCATATCTAACAAGTATCAATAACTGAAGACATAGTCAAGAAATCTGTTTATTCACACCACAGAGGCTGCTGTTTTTTATACTACTGTACTAGAGACTCCTGTACAGATAAGGACTTTGTGCTGTACAACACACAATCGTGACAGCCCATGCCAAAGACGGCTTGAAGTTACAGCACAAAATGATGATGCATGGGTACAGGCCATCAGAACTGCAAAAATAACCCCATTAAGATGGCACTGGTTAACACAATGGGGGTATTGCCAGCATACCACTGGCTTATCCTTTGTCAAGTTTCTTCCTAGCACTCTGGGAATTTAAAATTTTCAGGAAGATACTACATGTTTGAATAAGGAGATAACTTAGAGATTTCTGTCATTATTTCTCCTGAAGCAGGAGGAGCAGAATGGGAAAAAAACACACTTTGTCAGGTCTGTTGCACAGCTCAACTGGTTCCTGGTCGCGTGCTATGGGCTCCCAGTCACGCTGGTAATATACATAATAATAAAGTAGCCTGCCTGTCTATGCTATGCCAGAATCTGGAGACCAAGGAAAAGGCTAGATCCCACATTAATACTGCAACAAAACCAGGTTCCTAAGAAGCTGGTCTGAAAGTAGTGGGCTAAGGAGAAACTTCCCAGTTTCCCCTTCAGGTGATGTAGGCAGAATGAAGTGCACAAAACAGCCCTAAGCACCAGAAAGGATGAATGTGAAGATAATCAGAGCTTTCTTACCAAAACTATGGATGTAACCAAAACCTGGCAGAAAGCTAGAGAGGCTGAGAGACCCAGGTCAGCGACCAAAGCTGTTTCCAGATTCCTCAGCTGCTTTGTGAAGAGTTGTGAATAAGTGTGTCCTTCTGAGAGACATGGTGGTCTCACAGCCTTTACAGCACATGGTTCTCACAGTCATGTAACTATTCTCTGCTGTGAATGAAGTTTCTGATTGCTGCTCTGGCTTCCTGTAGGCAGCCACAGAGTGTTTCAGCCACCTCCACATGATTATATAAAGCATAGGCAAGGTGAGCAGTACCTCTTTGCCTTCATACATGACTGACTGACATTTGCTGTAGAACACCATGTCCCAACAGAAGACAATATTGTACAATGTACACCTGGACATTCTCCCCTCTGGATGACAGACTGGAAGATGGTAGTAGTCTGCATGTAGTATAATTCTGTGAGTTCAATGACTTCTCAATTCTGATTATTTAAAATGCCACTTCTGAAAGAGTTTTAAATTAGATTCATGAGACTGAAAGCTATTTACACACGCCTTCTAAAGCTCTTCCAAGAACTACATGGATCTGACAGCTGGGTGGTCCCAACAAGGCAGGAGAACCAGATACAGCAGTACAGGATGGAGACACTTTGTTTTCCTGGCTTGCAGCACCTAATGTGTTTTCAGGATACACTGAAACTGTTTCCTATACAACCATTCACTTTATGGGGAGTGCTGGTCATATGCAAAATCCTTTAGTCCTTTGCTTTATTTTACTTCTGTAAAAGGGAGAATGCTTTATTTTTTCAGACTAAGGTAAATATCCATTCCCTAAATAAAAAAACAAGTTTAGTGAAACACATGGTGAAAGAGCTAATTAGATTAGAGGGGATCTTGCAGCCCTTCTGCTCTCTTCAGGCTAAGGAAACCAATTTAACAAGATTAGCAAATTTTCATTAATTTTCTAAAGCAGGTTCAAAAATGAAATAGTCCCTGAAGCTACTTTAAATATCTAACTTTTCTTTGTTATTCACTGCAGTCTGTATAAAACATAAGATATTTGCTTCATTATCCATGCATACAAGTGTTATCTTTCTAGACAGAATTTACTGAGTTAGATGTAGAAATTCCTTATGGTACTGCCTTGATTTAGCTAGAATTTGAGGTCTTGAATATCTGAAAAGTATGATGTATTTCCTGTTGATATATGTTCTTCATGTAACCTATCAGGAAAAAGAACAGGTCTCTTGACAGAATTTTTAATAAAGTCTGTTTTTTAGCAAAGAAACAGCATCTCCTTGCATTTGCATCACAGGCTTATACAGCAGATTCCAGGAGGCCATGGTTATACTGGGCCTTATGAGTCCTCATTACATCTCAAGGCTGCTGAAACCATGACATATCACTGCTATGTCAGGTCCATCTTAATCTTCTTATGGGTAAAATAGTATCCTTTTCCAATAATAAGTAGGGAATTAAAAAGCAAATACTACTATAATGTCTTGAACCATAGAATTAAGAAAAAAGGATAGTTTAAAATTAATTTTCATCTTCTCTGCACGTTGTCAAATTCTGTAATTTTATTACACCTCTATAGCACTTTCTGGAACCAACTCGCATCTGAGTTCTCAGGAGGTGTACAGGAGAAAGAAAGAAGAGAGTATCCCTCAATTGAATAGTAATAATTCAATAAATAAATTAAGATATTCATGACTGGCCATCCTTCTGGTTAGGTCTCCACTGGTAATTCTTACCCTTTCTTCTGACCATGTGCACCAGTTGGTGCTAGCTGGGAAGAAGTAATGGGAATATAATATCCTACTTTCTGCAAATATAGCAAATCCCACTCTTCAGCCTAAATCCTCCTCCCAAATCCACTGAATCCCAAGGAGAAAATACTCTCTTCAGTGAAGAACTGCCACAGATAATCCCCTAGCCCTCAAAGTCAAGGCTTTTGCCAGGGTCACCATTTGACCCCTTAGATATGTTTTTTATAGACTAATCATGTTCATGATTATGTTGTTCCCCAAGCCCCATGAAAGAAGGAATTAGTTTATAGGGTGTTTAAATCCCACAGATTCCAATCTAGGAAAATATCCAGCAGTGATAACTCACTGATGTCAGGCAAAAAGTACCATCCAATATCTCATCAACCTTCAGAAATTCATGATAAAACACCATCAACTTCTCCCCCAGTTTAACAGGGCATCAGTGTCATCAGTACTTGTGAGCTGGTTAGATCTAGACTGCTGAATTGTACTCTGGAGTTGTCCAAAGGCAACAGGATGCCAAGAAAACAAAAGAACCAAAACACAGTATATCTTGCTCTCCTAGCAGATGAGAAACACAGGCCAAGTTCATCTCAAAAGTAGGAAGGCAATTCAGCCCCACTGAAGACAAATGAAGATAAAATTGGCTCCAAAGTTGTTTGGACATTCAAGGTACATTTGTGTTCTTGAACTTCTGTAGGCAAGGCCAACTTTGTGAAAGTATCTCTTCATGTTAAACAAAGTGAGAAGAAAAACCCCACACTTGAAGTCTTAATTGGACATCCCTACTGCACCTTCACAACTATACTGAATTAAAATAAATTTACTTTTAGATAGATTCTTAATGCTCTGGGATATAATTCCAGTCCCCTACAACTTAATTAGCTAAATATAAAATGTAACCTTCCATCTGGTAGAGTAATTTAACAGGAATAATTGTGCACCACCATAACTCAATGAGACACTGAGGAAAACCATTGAAATGCTATTTCCTTTCCTTTGGAAGAGAATTATGTACAATTTCAGCATGCTTTGCATTTCTAACAGCTAAAGCCAACAGGGAGGTATCATTCTCATTTATATTACTTTCCCATGAGAAAATCAAAAGCAAAGTACAAAGCTTATGCCTTTGCTCATGAATGGCTCTGTAATACTTACTTGGCTTTAGCCACAACATGTTATTTGGCAGCTAAACCCCTTAATTAGAGCTGTGGGTTTGAATAGATTTTTCAGTGAAACTATGTTTTGCAGGATTTTGGAGAAATGCAGTCTTGACTAATCGGTATCTTCTATTTTGGATGATCCCATACCATGTGATTTCTACTTTTCACTTCTCTGTTTCTCTCTTTTTGCCATCTTTTAGATGTTCTTGTTTACTTTTCTAAAAGTTTTCAACTGTCCCTGCTCTAGATACAGTGGAATAAAAATCCTAGTCCTACTGAAATCAAACAGGACAGTTTCTACTGACTTCAAAGAGTCTCAAATTTTATATGCAGTATTTTGTAACTTATTTATCCAGAGGGAATAAGCTTTGAAATACCCATTAAAAACATTCCACTTCATTTTCAATGGACATTATGCTCTTAAAATGCTTTAGATTTTAGGACTGCTCCCTATTACTTACTGAAGTAGTTTCTTTAGGTTCAAAAATCAAAAAGGTGTCTAATATCTGATTACTTGTTTATCAAAAAGTTACACAAGCTACTTCTTAATGCTAATTTATAATGCATTTTTGCAAATATACAGTGTAAGAAAACTTTTACGTACTCACATGAAGCAGAACTTCATAATTCAATTTTGGTTATACACTGGTCAGTAAAAGAATTAAGATAGTATTTTGATCAAGATTATATAATTAGGCTAGTTATGAAGAAGGTTCAGTAGCATCACAGAGTAATTACTGGCAAAACAGAACGTGATAAATATACAAGTAGTGGGATTTTTGCTAAAAGAGAAATACAGTGAATCTGGAAACTGAGTAAGTTTTTTACCCAAACACAAAAAGCCCCTGCTTTCTGCAATTAAAAGTACGTGTCAAATAAAATATATTACAGGAACAACCTTCCACTGATGGGAAGACTATGATGGTCTCCATGAGAATCATTCAGGTGATGACTCTTGTTGAGCCCTGGTGCAGGCCCTAGCAGCTACAAAGCATACCTACACAAGTTCTTTTCTCTTTGGCAGTGTCATTAAGCCTACCCTAGAACTCATTTTTATTTAGTTTTAAGCTACCTCAAAAAAATTCTCCTCTAGACAGGGCATCCCTCTGAGCCTCACTTGGCTGGAGACAAGTGCAGCCCTGCAGAGCAGCTACAACCACACCACATTTCATTGGAGCTGCTGGCTCCAAGGGCCTGGACACTGCTTTGGTCTGTTCATTACATGAATCCAGAAGCTTTGCATCCAATTCACTCTGCAATTGCAAGTGAAAGCTTCTTCTCATTCTAAAACCTCCTACTAGTATCTGAAGTTACTGATACTGAATCTGTGAAGGCCAAAAATGCTTGGTGATTAATGGGAAGAGTAAAGATCAGGATATCTTTTTGCCTTCTCATTGTGCTAAGTACTGATTTCTTCTGGGCACATTACCTAGTCCAAATTTGTCGAGATGGTTCACCAACCCATGAAAACAAGGACTCTGGAGAGGCAAGAATGCTTAGCATCCTTGGAAAATGGGATAAAATTAGGAGAATCATATGTTTGCCTCGTTTCCCTTCTTCAATAAACAAAGTACCTCTCCCATTTATTGTGTTCACACATAAATTCAGAGAAAAATAGCACTTCTCTCCACTAAGCTGGACTTCTCCATTTTGGCAGATGTGGTAATTGAGGGTTTGGGATACTCTTAGTTTTTTGGTTTTTTTTTAAATGAAAACCAAAAGAAATCCAGCTTTTTCATATACTGTTACATCACAGAAGAGTGTTTTCCTAGAAAATGCAAACAGAAATAAAATTTGGTAGCACGAAAGGGGAAAGGAGAAAAACCTTCACACACAAAATGTTTTTCTTCTGATTTTCAACTGCTCCAGTAAATTACATAGTCACTAAATGCACAAAGAATCGTAAGGAAATATTCTAATTAATTTCCTTTCTTAAAAAATTATGTCTGCTGAGTTCTCATTCAGGAATCTTTCATTCTCATTTACACAAGAGCTACACGGTTATTCCACTGACTAACGAGGTTAACTTAATATGGTTTTTCAGAGCGATCTTCACGGCTGTGCAGGATAGCCTTCTTCCCCTCTTTCATCACAATATTAAACAATCCTTCATCTCCTCTTTTTTCCTGTATGAAATTATACAACTTCTCCCATCCAAGGAAGAACATCATACTATTTGCTATTAAAAAAAAAAAACCCATGGTATGTTTCCATTGAATATGCTTTCAATTTTTGGAAAGTGAGCTACAAACACTTTCTCAAAATGTTATATTGTGAGAAATCTTCAGAACCCTATGCACAATTCAAGTCATAAGCCTATAAGTCCACTGGCAAAGAAAGATTCAACTGGCACAAAACCAAAACCAAATAGAAATACTGATTGACATTCCCATTCTTCCATGATTGTGCTAAACTCAGGAAAGAAAAAAGACAGTTCATACTTCATATGATGATGCCCCCAGGAATTTCTTCCAAAAAAAGCCAAAACATGAAACAAAATGCAGAAATTCCACCTACAGCAACCTTTTTAAAAAGTATGCTGCTTTGGCCAGAGAGCTAACCCTTACTGGAACTCACTGGGTTTTGCTGGTTTGTATCAACACTTGCATATGAAAAATTAAATTTTAAAGACTCAAGAAAGTGCAAATGTTAGGGCCATTTGCCAGAATTTCTGCATTTTGAAAAGGTAAAAGAAAAAAATAGAAAAAAAAAATCTTTGAAAAGATCTTCTACCCTACCAAACCCATGTTGCTTGTTGTATTTTTGTTAGTTTTACAGTAACCTCATAAAGAGGATAATATTTCCTGGACAGATAGTCACAGAATAGAGGAGCTCAACAAGCAAAAGTTCCCCATATTAAATGATCAGATTTTCAAAAGTACATGGCTCCCATCAGAGCTCTTAAAACAGTCAGTATGAATTTCAAAAGTGTTCAGTAATAGGGAGGTATTTTCAAATCTCTGGGTAATTTAGACGCATTAGTCTCATTGAAAGTTAATGAGCCATGTGCTGCTCAGGCTTCTGGGTGCTTGGCAGAAAACACGTTACAACTGGTATCCATGGTGCAAGTTTTGGGGATTTTTAAAATTTGATCTTATGCTGTTTACACTAAATTCTGTTCATAGCTACAGATGTGTAGCTTCTCCTTATGGTGTATTTATCTATCCAGTGAAGCAATAGCTCCCCTTGCTCTGCTCTTTTCAAAGTCTGTCAACACCGAGCATCTTAATGCAGCTGTGCAAAGAGTTGCATATCCTGGCCTCTAGCCCCTAGGACAATCCCAATCCTCCATGCAGTTAAACTTTCTGAAGCCCACTGCTGACAACTTCTGCTGCATCCTGCACAGAAAGGAACAATCCACATGGCTGAGACTTGCTGAGTAACCACAGTCACTGCACCAGGATGTTAACTGTGGTACCTAACTGTAAACACTGACACATCAAGGCTCTTAAGTCTTTCCCTAGTTATCTAAGCGTTCCATCATTCTAGATGCTGGAAGAGTAAAAGCTACAGAGAATATTTTCCTTTACACCATTCTTTCGGAATTAATTTTTAGAAGATTAATGAGATGCCACTTCAGGACTAATTAAGCAAAGATTAAATGGATTACTGAACAAGAAAGCAAGCAAGAAAAACTCACGATTTACAATCACAAGTGTGGCACTTGGTGTTCCCTTAGCACTGAAAAACACATTAGGATGTCAAGGAAGAATCATTCAGCTTTGCTTCCCATTAAATCTGATCTCAGAGTACCTGATTCAATCAGAATTATCTTACAAGAGCATTTTATTAAAGCTGGAGAAGAGAAAGATGCCTCTGTATCTTATAATATATGGATTTTAAAAAAAAAGTAACCTAAAAAGCAAAACAAAGCTGTGATTAAAAGTCACAACAGGTATTCCTTTCTTAAGGCTGAAAGGAATGTGAGGTCTGCTTTCATATGAATTGCTGACTTCACGCAGGTTCAGCACCACAGAGGGTTCACCAGGAGCCAGTGGCAATAAGCGTTCATGGCCTAGAGGGAAGGAAAAGAGGTTCACCCCTCATGGCAAAGGTCATATTTCTGCAGGCTTAGAGCCTGTCCATATACATGAGTGTTCGTGGGACATCTTTGTCTAGTAAGGTCCCGTGAGGATGACACAGGCTCCACAATGTCCCCTCTGCCTGGAGGATAGCCCTATAGCTACCAGGATCATTTTAGGGTCATTTGACTTGTGTCGATTTGGTTCCTGTTGCTTTTACACTCAACCTGATGAACAATCATTGAAAACTTTGTGGGGATGTTGCTGAAGGCTGGAAGTAAACATCTCTAGTACACAGCGAGACTGGATGTGTAAACAGGATATTAACAGTTTCTATTTTCACGGATATGGAGAGCTATCAAATATCCTCTGTTGGTAACATACAACATACTGTACACTTCATTTATATTTGCTTTTCAGAATCACTATGTCAATGTCATAGAAACAGTTATACTAATGATTATATTAGTATTTGTCTATTTATTCTGCAGATATCTTTTCAGAGAGTCATCATGTCCTTTGTTCAATTTTGGAACTGATGCACTGCATGCCCAAATATTTGGAATAACATATAGAAACCATCTGGATTTAATTATATTATAGTCCTCTTATGCAGACAATAGGAATTGAATTAAGGAATATTTTGAAACCCCCACAGAGATATAAAAGTATTAGCAGCTGCACAAGAACTTTACTGTTACAAAGTTTGAAAATGTTTTGTTTTACAGATCAACAGTCTGACACATCATAAATATCAATCATAACGTTTAAGATATATAAACATGGAAGAAAAATTAAAGCTTGCATTTCAAATACATGTAAATGAATTCACAGCATTTAGAAGATGCAGAATGTATCATTTTGTTTATAAAATGAAAATCTATATTCTATTGGCATAGAAAATATATGTTGTACAGTGGTATTAAGCAGAGAACCACATAAGGGTTTATTTGTGATGAACAGCCTAAACAAGATTTTATAAAATCTTGTTATATTGCCACCATATTGTACAAAGAGAAATTCAGCTAGAATAAATTAGCATTTTGCTTTTCATGCTTCCATTCCTTTGAAAATATTTGGGGATATAATATGAGCTTAGAGAGTCTGCCCTAAAGTATTAGATACAGGCTGGATTTTCTCTCTGAATATATGCTGGTTCCAAATGCCACTTCTTTTCAAGTCAGTTTTGCAGTTAGTTTTCAATCTCCCAGTGGCTAAATCACATTCAAAGGCTGTTAGCACAGTAGGGGGTCAGACTTTCTCTCTGAACGTAACTATATCACTCAACAGCAGACTCATGCAATAAGCGACCTAATGTTTTCTTTTCCTTTTTCCCTCCTCCTCTGAGTGTCTCCCTGCATTCCTGGATACCAGTCACTGCACCAAGGTCCTGAGGCAAAAGCCACATGGATTCCACTGCCATTCTCGCTTTCTTTATGGTGCAGAAAAAGCTAAGTCTACAGCTCACCTGCTGTCAAGATAAAACATTAAGTTGTTAGATCTTCTAAAATACTCCAAAACCTTCAAAAGAACATTTTCTATGTGTCAGAAGACATGCAAGTATGTGTAATGTGCACAGAGCACAGTGCTGGTAACACCAAGGTGGAAGGTTCAATCCCCGCATGGGCCATTCACTTAAGAGTTGGACTCCAGGATCCTTCTGGGTCCCTTCCAGCTCAGAATATTCTGCGGTTCTGTGATATGCATACAAACTTCGACAACCAAAGACACAAAATACAATATTCATCCAATTCCTCCTCTTTCCATGATTTCCCCTCAAAATACTCTGAAAAACATCATTTAAAGGCAGAATACCATCTGAAGATAGATAGAAGCAGGGCAGAGAGAGTTACTAAAGTCAGAAGTAATACTGAGGCAAAGAAAATAAAGATCCATGAAATGATCATCTGTTTAGAAACAAAATATATCAGAACTGAAGCCTGCACTAGCTGTCAGCACAGGGAAACACCGACTCTTGGTACCATGTGGCCAGGCTGACCTTGTAAATACGCAGTCTGGGTCTTTGAACTTACCCACAATATCATCTTGAACAGGATCTGTGGAATATGATATACGCCTTGCTGATGGACAGCCTGGTTAAAATAAAGGGTGAGAGAACTGCTGGGCAAGGGGCTCGAATAAACGACGCTAACTCACCCGTTTTACGAAGTGGAAAATCATCCTTGGCATCCTGTGCTCCTGGTAAAGTGTATTTGTATGGTGGCGAGGCCCCACTCAGGGGTGGAGAGCTTTGATCCAGTGAGGTATGGTGGGCAGCCCTGCAGCAGACACAGAGGTCACAAATTAGCAGTCACTGAGGTGACCAGCAGTAACTATTCACACATGTTGTACATGTCTCAGCTGTGTTTATGTTCTTGTTCATCTAAGTGTGCACAAACCACAGGCTCATGTAACCAATTTCACTATTACAGTAAGTTATGGAACTCCTTGGGATTCCCAAAAATGCGTTTTTTGCACTCATTACAAAAGTGACATAGGATAAGATTCGTGTTGATCTACAGATAGGATCTGTCACCAGTTTGGGGAATTGACCATATCAGGTGGTTGCTTTTTAATATGAATCAGCTGACACAGAGCAAAAGCCATTTAAGGCTTGTTTATCACATACAAATACATGTATATTGATCAAGCCCTCTGTATCAAAATGTGGGGGATTTTCAGGGCAAGAGGGCTTGTATAAAATTAATCAGAAATACTGAGTTATTATCTGTAGGATATCTCCCTCCCCTGAACTATTTAGTGGACAAGGTAAATGCAACACTGAATTTAAGTTCAATCAGTAAATTTTGTGAGCACATCACTCTGCAGCACACAGCACTCATGCCAGCAGAGAAACTCCAAGCTGAAGACTGTTTTCTGACGACCGCTGGATGAAAGAAATATTGTGGGCAGAGCTTTCTGAACAACTGCATCATTTGGCTCAGAAATACAAGTTGGGGTATTTTTGGGGGGAAAGGGGGCCTGGTCAATTTTTTGTAGCTAGACAGGGAGAGACGGAAAAGAGAAAAACTTTCAAACTTCGTCTTTATCTAAACATAATTTTACTTGGCATTTTACAGACTCTGCTTGTCTTTCCAACGCAGGGTGGGTTAATCAATAATATGTCTCTGTCATGAGAGGAAGTACTGCTTTCAGTAGTGTAGCAGAAGGCATCCTCTGCAGAGCTCCTCATTCTCAGACATCTGAAGCTCAGATTATTAGTCCAGAAATCTTACCTATTCAAGAGACTTTTATGCATTATTTGGAAGAAAAATATTAATTAATGACCAAATCTCCACCAAACACAATGTAAGTATACATTAAATCATTTTACCAAAATGCTCTGGTTAGCTCAGAATGCAAACTCCAAGGGCCAGCCTTCAGTAATCTTTTTGAAAAAGAACAAGTAAAAGATGTAAATCTAGTGTACTACATGCATTTCTGTTTGTCCTATTGAAGGTCAAATCAGGTTTGACATTGAAGTCTTTCAGAAATCCAGCCAGAGTTCATTTTGTTGGATTCATTTATGTGGGGAATAAAAACTGCAAAACTATAAACTCTTAACATGTCAATGAGCCCTTTGTAGAACTCAACGAATTCACTTCCTTCCATGGTCTGAGCAGATTTTTGACAAGGCCAAGTTATCATAAGAATTTTAGGATACTAAAATCTATGAGTTAGTAAAGTTAAATGATCACTGTCTTTCTCAAAATCCTTGTGAATTATTTACACCATTCAAGCAACTTCACTGGAAGCAAAGTAGCATCTCTTCAAGAGGAAATGTTTTGTGATTGATTCAAAATTCAAGCAAGACAAACACAAAATTGTTCTAACTGCAAAAATTAAGATACTTGGAAAAATGACAGGTATTGTAAAATTTGTGATAGCAACAAAAGATGAAGCAGCAGAAATAAAAACAATTATACAAATTTTTGAGAGTCTTTTCTATTTAGTTGTTATCTCATCACTGAACACTGAATACTCCTCAGTTCAACCAGAAATATAACATTTCTGGCTTTTTGCTAATTTTTGGGTTGAACTTCTGCCTTGCTCTCAACACCCCTGCTGGAAAAGCATTCTGCCAAGTTTTAGCTGATGCCTCAACGAGACAAGGAAGCAGCTTAATACTGAACATACGTGTACCAGAGCTTGGGGTGGCGGCTCATGGAATGATTCTTCCCGTTTGCTGGGGAGTCTTTTGTTGCCGATTTACTCAACAGGAACTCTTGAAGTTTCTGCTTCACTTCTGTACTGGCCACTCCCCCTAAGAAATACAGAGTTAAATGTATCTTATCTTTACTTTAAAAAAATTACCTTTTTAAAGAAAACAAACGCCAAAAGAGAGTCTGTGCCTTATTGCTGGAAGTTTTGTAAACTATAAAAAACTATTGGTGGAAAAAAGTCAAAATGAGATAACATTTGGATTAAATACTTGTCTGTAGAAGCCTGAAGCTGGCCGTGACCCAAAAATCCAGTGAAGTCATAAGGAATATTTCAACAGTAGATGAGGCCATTTATCCAGGGCCAGATGTATCTAAAGAATTTAAATTATTTCCTGATAGTTCCCAACAATCCAAATACAAAACCAGTGATAGAAATAAAAAGACAGTAACAAAAGGTCAGTTTGAGTTTTTAGTAATGGAAGTTTTTTCTTTTAATAAACTAAAAGTAGCAACACAGCAAAAATGCCCTCTAACACTGTCTTGGTTATAAGCAGAACACTGCAGAAAGAGCCGGCAGTGAGGCTTTTAATTGGAGCCCCTTAAGAGCCTCTACCTGTGATGTCTGGAAGACAAAAGACAGTGCATTTTGACTTCTCTTAGTGGCTAGCTCAATACAGAACAAAAAGTAGAGCATGTCATTGTAAGGTTAAACTGCCAATTCAAGCTTGCAGCATGGGACATGCTTCTTTACTCACAGCCAAAATAGTGTTCATTAAGGAAAAAAAAAAGTATGAAACCAAAAAATCTTTGGATTTTCCATAATCAGTGACAAAAAAGGGATGAAACCCCATGTCTATTGAAGTTGCAGCACTAAGGCATATTCGATACTCTATTTGGTTACCCAGCCCTGACATACCACAGCTGAGATGCTGAGCATGTCCCGTGAGACCCATTGCCAACAAAACACCTCTACTACCTCTCTGCTTCATACCCCAACTCCCCTGCCCACACCTCCCTTCCCTCCCCTACTCATTAAATAGATCACCACCACCACCAACCTCTGGGGTGGGCCTGGAGGGGTCCCAAGCTGCTTGGCTGGCTGCTACATACTGAACAGCCACCCAGCAAGTTCAAATTGAGAAGAGAACCACTGAGGTCACATCTCTGCTCTTCCTCTGGCAGAAGCACTAATAAAGCCCAACTGTTCATACGGAGGCTGATTTTTTTATACTACTTAGAGGAACCTTTTGTTCCTGCAGTTTCTAAACCCTCACACTTCTGGGTCAATAAGATGGAAAATTTTTTTATGGGCTCATTGTTCTTCAAAGTACTAGAAGCACCATGGACACCTTAATTTCTAAAGTCTATGACATGGTATACCTACAGCTGTTGAACTGATATACTTTTCCAACCCAAGGAAAAGAAATTCTTTTCTGCTTCAGTCTTTCACAGTTAATTCTTGTGCTCATTTAGTAGAGCAAGCATCTGTTTGCGGCAGCTTCATTTTGAGTATCTTCATACTGTACTTCAACCTGATTTTCAAAGGGACCTAACCAAAGAGAATTATTTGTATCTGTCTCCCTCTAGTGAGCACCAAATCCTACAACCCTTTATAGTTTTTTTCTTTATAGCTATATATAATCTAGAAATAAGTCTTGGTTATACCTCATGAAATGGCATCAAGAACAAACAAAAGATAGTTTGAAAAAGTCCTAGCAAAATATTCAGAAGTGTCATCCTAAGATATTCTTAAATATTTCATTTTGTTTTCAGTCCTGAAACAATGCTCAGCAACTAATTTAATTTTTTGCTGTTTTGAAGTGCTTTCTGTATTGAGAAATCAGCTCTTCAGAAAGTTCTTGTGTGAAGCTTTTTGCCTCCAAACTTCCTCATTTTTTTATACAAAGAACTTGACTCTTGAGATGCATATATACAAGTCTGTCAAACTGTGCTTTCCTGTAGTCTTCCAAGTCTGCACACAAACCAGAAATGTGCTTCTGTGGGTGCAGTGGGTGGCCCTGCCCTTCTCAAAGCAGTCTTGACTTCTCGACCTGCGGATTTCACACAGGAATAGGCTTCCTTCAGGTTCCTGTTCATAGTTCATTTTGGCTGGGATAATGCAAAGGGGAATAGATTTATTTCTTATTAGGATTCATGGTACATTGGCTCTTACTTTCTCGTCCTCTTTCTTTGCCGCGGAGGGGAGGAAGCTGTTGCTCCCTGCGATGCCTCTCCAGTTCCTGCTCTTGTCTTTGCTGCTCCAGTTTCTGCTCTTTTTCAAGGAGTTCTTGCTGTTGTTTAATGGCTAGGAGTTCCTGTTGTAACTTGCACAGAACAAAAAGACATGAGAAAGTGCAGTTTGCAGTGTTTTCTAGGTCAGTCCTGGTTAAAACAACCCCCTTGAGTAACTGAGGATCAGTGCTTGCTTTTATGTTTACACTTCTTTTCATCTCTTAACTGACTTTTAAGCAGCATTACTGGCTATCACCAACTTGAACTCTAATGTCAGGTAGCAGCCTGCTGCTCTGCTTTCACTTCTTACTCTTTTGGCAAAGATGCCTGGAAACTTCACATTTTTCTTTGCCTGTGTGTCACCCAACTCTGGCTGCTGTGCTCAGCTGCATTTGTCAGCTCCGTTGAGTGTAAGCTTAGCACAGCAGCACAATGGCAAGTAGATAAGAAGGAAAAAATAAATGAAAGACAAGATCATAAATTCCCGGTCAAAATCCATTATAGCAATCCTACCACAGTACATGCAATTCCATAGATCATTTTCTTTTTGTATTATATAAGGCAGCTCAGAGAAGAGTGAAAACACAACATTATCAGGGCCTGCCTCCATTTTACAAATGCAAATACTATGCACTTGCCTATCAATTTGATTTGTGGCCACAAACTCAAACAGTAGCCCAAAAAAGCAGTCTTTTAATATACTTGAAACTGCGTATATCGAAAAACCAGCCATACTGAAGTTCAGCTGAAAATGCAGGTTGTAAAATAGGTAATTTGACTTTTGGTGGATATGGTGGCTTCATGAGCTTGATGATTCTCGTATTGCCTTGGTCTGCTGTGAGCAAGTCACTGGTAAGTGCTTTAAGTTTTGCTTTAAAAGGCTTTTATCACCCCAATACAGAGAAAAGAGCACTCAAACACCATCTTTCAGTCACAGCAGATCTTTCATGGATGTTCCCTTTCTGTGTCTGCTTAAGCACATTCATTTTGAAGATAAAGTAAGGGATAAAAGAAAAATGTTGCTACCTTTATGTGCTCCTGGAGCTGGGCCTGATGCTGGCGGGTCAGGTTTTCATGCTGCTTCTGAAACTCTGCAATGAGCAGTTGTTTCTGAATTTGCTGCTGCTGCTGGATCAGGAGCAGCTCCTGCTGTAGCTGCTTTTCACGCATAATTGGGTCCACCATGGGAACCATCATCCTGAGATCGGTTCGCAAGTCTAACGGGGAGATAGGCTCCAGCCCCACGGGAACCTCCGACTTCACATCCACTGGGGGAAGAAAACAACAAAACATGTTAAATACAACAGCAGAAGGACAATAGAGAGCATTCCTACTGGGAAAAAGACCAATTTCACTCAAAGACTTTTTCAATGTATGGACCTTTCAAAACATTTAATGCAAACTTCAGCATTCCCACCAGCGACTGGAGGTTTTACAAGTTATTTAGCACTTTCCTTCCATTCTCTGCGAGAATACTCCCAGATTAATATTCTGCCAAACAGGTTAACACACAACCCAGTTCTAAAACCATGTCATAGCCCAGTGGAGCAATATTTAGTGAAAATCTCCCAGGCACTATTGATGCTACCCAATAAACACTCAGGGCACTTCCTCAGCGTAAGATGAAGGCCTTGCAGTTCCCACAGCACTGCAAGAGATTTTTCAAAGCTAGCGTATAGATTTTCTGAGGATAGTGTTACACATGAACAGCTACTCGATGCTATATGGCTACTGCATATAAATAGACCTGGAAAACATGGAGGAATAACATACAGCATGGGGAAATAATTAGACACAGAAATTTAGAAGTTTTAATACAGTTTTTTGAGAAGCTTTTGGAAAAGTGATCACCATACTTGGAGTGAATTAGACACAGCATACTATATATGGCCTGTAAGAAAATTACTTATTTCAATTTGTTGTAGCAATGTTATGAATTCTTAATCCAGCATTAAAGTACTTAATGGAGAATCCTGTATTTTCTAACTCCTAATTTAAATCAAAGGGACTAAAAAGCAGCAGAACACAGAGATTTGATTACTTTCACTACAATACTTGTAAAGCTCTGGTTTTCACATCAAGTGAAGAGAGTGAGTGTAACTTTTTCTGTTCTAAAAGAACAAAAGACTAACAAGCAGCATATCTACAAGAGGAAAAGAAATAGCAGCTGAAGGTCTCTGCTAAAGCCCAGTAGTTCTGATTCCATCCACAAGAGGACAGTGAAATACAAACACATTCACTCTAGTTCCTATTCCTCCACTATCTTCATTGGAAAATAAGATTATTAACTGAAAACAAACATGCTGTCGGAAATTATTCGGGAACAAGATTTTAAGCATATTTTGTCCTTTTGCTCTGCTGCAGCTGTATTTGTTTTCAAGGAGAAAACCAAAACGAAATAGAAATATTCTAGTAAGCAGAGACAGCAAAATTGAAGCAGTAGAAGTTGAAACCACAGCAAATGGAGAGGACTGAATTCTAACTGTACGATCAAAGCTATTAGTAAAAGATTTTATAAAAATAAGAGAAAAGGCACCAAATCTTTTCTACTGATCACACTTTTTTATTCTCAAAATCCTGGAAACGTACACCTATCTGGGCACTTTTTAAAAAAAATCTTAATAACTGTGATTGTAAACCTCAGAGCACAATTTGGCTTCTTAACCTGCTATCCCAAAAGAATGATTGTGCCTAAGTGCTTGCTTTTGTTCCGAGACTAATCACTAAATTATAAAAAATCACCTTTAACTTACAAAAACTACTCTTGATTATAAATAATTGCCACCGACCAAGAGAAACGGACAGGCAAACCCCCAGCCTTTCATCCCATTTATTCAGCAGCAATCCACATTCCATTTGTCTAGACTAAATATAGCTACGTTTATACAAGAAATCAATAGTGCTTGCAGAGAGCAGAGCAAAGACATGAATATTTCATCAAACCTGGAGAGAAATGGCAATCAGCAAACTGACTGCAAACCATGTAGGCTGACTGGCCCGCCAGATAAGTCTCTTGTACTTGGACAATGGCTCATTGCCTGCAAGTCACAATCTTATCATCAGCACTCTTCTATTTTTAACATTAATTGCATTGTAGGTGACAAAGGTTTATCATGTTTAAAGGGGAGAGATGGATTTTCTTACATCTTCTGTGACAGGATAATAAGCCTTACTAGGAGCAGTAACTGGAGCTCAGCAAACCCTGCAGGGTTTGGTTCACAATATTGTTTGCAAACTGAACCCCGCAGGGTTTGGTTTACAATAGTGTATGCAAACTGAACCCTGCAGCTTATTTTGCAGATACTGCCTGAAAATCAACCTCTACAAATCTGCATGGTGATTCAGGCTGATTATACTTCCTATCTTGAACCAGCATCCCATTTCTTCATGTACAGAGAAGTTAGCATGAGGGGAGGCCTTCAGATTTTTCTAACAATGGAAATTTCCTTTCACTATTAGTAAAGTCTGCAGCTGAAACCAGGCTCACTTTGGTAAGCTATACATCTTCCAGAATTTTCACACACTCAAGTATTAAATCTAGCACTGGATTATCTACTTCATCAAGTTGACCTTAACCTCATTCCTTAATGAGGCGGAAAACGAACATCAAGGTACTTCTAGACTTGAATCCATAGAAATCAATACATAATATGTCATGTAATTTCAGTGCCAATGTTTACTGACAAATAAAGACATACATTTATTTCCTGGCATAAATATTGCTAACAGTAAGGTTACCACCAATACTTCTAATAACTGCTGACATAGCAAATATTAACTTTTAGGGGTAATTACTGTCTTAAAACTGTACTAAGTAACAGTTACCTGGGTAATAGTCAATGTCATCAATGAAATTATTCTGAACAAGCAACTGCAAGATCACCAATCAAACGGAATGGTTTGCTACTGTCTATTTCACAGTCCTAATGCCACAGGCCATTTACATTCTTATTTGCTACTAGCTGGCAAGGAAGAGACAGAGCAGCTCCGTGGAACTACATCAGTGTAAAAAATGTGTAATGGAGCAGAGAATCAGAATCAGCATCTTTAAAAGCTTTGACTTTTAGCTGCAATGTCTTC
The DNA here is from genome assembly GCA_034509425.1 of Eopsaltria australis. NCBI lineage: Eukaryota > Metazoa > Chordata > Aves > Passeriformes > Petroicidae > Eopsaltria > Eopsaltria australis. Next base: position 438,435 of record JAVTVJ010000099.1, read on the forward strand.
CTCCCACCACCACGACACTGCAATTTTAAGTCTCTGGAGAGCAAAGGTGATGCAGAATGTTTACTCTCATTGGGGCTTTTTATGTTTTTTTCATCCCCTCTACATGGATATATATATATATATCTTCTACAGGTAAAAAATGAATGTCCTAATCAGTGCCCTCAACTTCAAACACCACTAGGAGCAGTGGGATGCAGGATCTAAGCAAGACGATTCATCAAAATATTAGACAAAGAAGGAAAGGGACGGATAATGAAAGCAAATATTAATCAGAGTTTGATAAAGGCTAACTTCACTTATTTTGCACGATTTTCATGGCACCAACAGAGTAAAGCTGTAGCAGGCACGGTTCAGAGTGGGACCCTGTCCTCACTCTTTCCACTGCAGTCCATAGCAGATCCTTCCCAACAGCTTTGCCAGCTACAGAGCAAGCCTGGGATTCCTGTCTAAGGTTAAATAAAGACAAACTCTGAGCTCATGTCAGCTGTGGTGAATACAACAGTAGGCTGCAGAATATTAACTAAAAATGTTACTGAAAGCTCAAGTGATTCCAGGAAATATGCCAAAATTTGAGTAGAAAAATATTGAATTTTCAGTTACAACACATTGCAGAAGGCATATGTATTTATTTTTCCTATAAATACTCAATTGCCTTTATCTTGAAATATAACAACAAAAATAGTCTCAGAAGAGTGTCCATATCAATTATACTCCATGGATGGCACTTCCCACAGGGCTTTTGAAATTCTTTGGAAAGAAAATAAGACACTTGAAAAATGGCATGCTTGTTGAGTGATTTAGATGCTTGGAGCATGTGTAAAAAGAGGTAAAGGAGCTTGGTTTAACCCTCAGGCTTTGCTTTTTGAAACCATTCTTTACAACAGGAACACTGAACAACTGTTAAGTCTTCCATTAAGAGATGGCATTCCAAGCTCTGTTTCTAGTGACTGGTTTCAATTCCTGGTTTATTAGAAACAAAAATCTTCCAAATCACAAGTGCTAAAGGAAAACATCAGAAGATAAAGCAGCCCGCTCTCTTACCACCATCTCCCAAGAGTGGCAATCTTTTTTTGTTAGCAGTTACCTTTCTTGGCAGACACTTCTGCCACCTTTATATCCAGGAACTTAAACAAGGAATACTGTAATCAGCTGAACAGTTGCCATTCCTGATTTGAGATGCAATCAAGAAGAATTCTAGTAGACTTGCTGTTAGATCATCTTGTCTAGTACATTTAGGATGCTTACATAAGAGGAACTGTGTGGACTGCTAGGACTGCAGGGATCCAAGGTAACCTTTTCCCAAAGGAATGTCTCAGTTACACTGTCAGGCTGGGATAGTAAAAAAGGCTGGAGATAGGAACAGGGCATGAAGCTGGTGAGCCTCCTTCTCCTGACTTGGTTGTTCAAGACAGACTTATACAGAAAAAGCAGTTAAGGTTTATAAAGTGAACAAGGAGGACTACAAAAGTTGGAACACTAAATTGAAACTACATGTGACAAAAGACAGATGACAAGTTTCTCCAACCAGCAGTATCAGGTAATAAAAATATATTCCTGAAAACACACAAAACCCAAGTAAAATCTAGAAGAACCAGTATGCAAAGGAATGGCCACACCTTACCCCAGACAGCATCTTGGTGAAGTTTTACAAAGAAAAGAGAATGAGAAAGCTTATACCAGTGCTACTCTTTTGAACTCCACTCTACAAAAAAGAGCCCAATTAAAGTTGTTATTAACTTGCACAGTACTTTTCATAGTTTTCATATGCTTTTCATAAAATGAAAACAAACCAGAATAATTTTGCACATTTTAGTATAAAGGAAACTGCCTCCATTTGGCCTCTTCATTCAAAGAAAGGGAAAACCCTTCTTTTTTGCAGAACTAGCCATCAGTCAGTCATGAATCAGAGCACTAAGGAATTTACAGAAAAGAGCCCTAAATGCTGAGAAGAGTGGAAGATTCACTCCCTCACCGATATTACATTTACTCTACAATTTAAACCTAGAATTTTTTAAACCAGATTTATGTGCCAGCTCATTCAGGACTTGAAAAGCACTGATACCTGAAAAGCTGTAACAGTGTCTTTGAAACAGATTGAAAAAAGTCTTTGAAAAGAGTGGAAAGATGAAACAGGAGGCTGAAAGTTGCAGGAATAAGGAACAAAGGGTAAGAGGGAAATTTTGGCAGCCATGTGAAACACAAAGTAACTGTCAGGAGATGGGACAGAGAAGGACTGGCCAGGCAACAACGCATGAGCAGAGGATGAAACACAGGAAAATAAGCTAAATTTCTGCTCTGAGAAGCTGCATTAGAGGAGAGCTGCTCACTCTGTAATCCAAGAGCGGCCCCGGCACAGTGATAAGGTGGCGTAAGGCCACAGTGTAAATAAGGAGCTAACACAGGAGCGATGTGTCTGTTGTGAGGATGCTGGGAAATGAAGTGAGCAAAGTGGTTTTGAATAGCCATGACTAAAGAGGACTGAGACTGGCATGAAAACTGCCACAGCAATTGTTCAGTGTTCAAGAGTGCAAAAAATGCCCTAATCTGGAGCCTGTTCCCTGGAGGAGAGGTGGCTGGCAGCTTCCTGGGGGAAGCAGTACCACAGCAAGACCTGCGTGGCAGACAGCAGGAGCGAGAAGCTGATATGTTAAGAATAACTAGTGACATCAGAAGTCCAAGTCAGATGATCAATAAACTGTGAAAGGTTAGGTTACCTCCCATGGGATGCTTTTATCATTTCAGCTCTGGTAGCTAAAGTCTTGTACCTCAATTCTCAGCTGGCATAATCTGTCATTCCTCAGTTAACTTCAATATAGGCAAAGCTTCTTTATGCCACCTGAGAAGCTTGATGCCGAGCCTCTCTCAAGAGAACAGGGATGAAAGAAGACAGCCTTCAGAGCATCTCATTTTAGCATGGGGACAAAAGCATTCAGATTCAGGATGACACTTATGAAACTTTTTTGCAATATATAAAATCAGCAGTTTTTTCCTTCACTCTCTCAATTATGCTAGAGAGTGCATCAAACGGAAAAAAGTGTCACCTAGATTTCACTGAATGTTATTAAATATTTTTGATTCATTATGTATCCTCAATCTTACCCTGGATTTTGGTTGTCACAGGCAAGGGAAGCAGAAAAACAGCAAATCAAAATGGAAAATTTCTTTCAAAGGTAGCACAATGACTATTTTAGGCAGTTAAGTACCCCCCAATGCACCTTGCAGTTTTAAAACCTTCTCATTTGGAAAAGAAAAACTGCAAGAAATTAAGACACATTTCAGATGAGAAAAAATATTTTCCAGTTATTTTCTTGGATTATCTCTCAAGAGCCAGTAATTTTAAAAAGTACTATCACAGAATTAGAAGTATAGGTGAACTGTCAAACTTGATGAGGCACTCAATTCAGTTTATAGTATTAAGGAGAAGTGTAATAAATTAAACTAGAAAAGTATTCCCCTTTGTTCTAAAAAAGGGATCTTATCATGATTATACCTTTTTCCTATTTCTTTTAAGTGTTTGCATACATGTCATAATGAGAAGTTAAATAAATGCAAACAGCGATCTGGGCTTTGATTTACCATACTCTTATTTCCCCAGGGCTTGGAAAGGAAGCTCGAACAACCACAAACTTCTAAAATATCAGTGAGAGGCCTTGAAATACCAACACTGAAGTTACAGTTAGCTGGCTTTTGTAAAAAATCAAAGGCTTTATTATATTGATTTACCAAAATCAGATTCCTTCTCTCCAAATAGGCTTTTGAGTCAAACACTCGTAACAAGCACAAACAAAAATGCCATCTAATTTGTTATCGCCAGAAAGTTTTTAGATGTTGTAGTGTTTGCTGTTTCTTTTGTACTGAATACATAAGTGAAAGTTCCACTTATGAGCCTGCCAGAGTTCATGCAAATATCAGGCCAACCACTTCTGTCACAAGAATAAAGGCAAATGTGCCCAGTAAATCACATCAGAACATGAAACACTTTAAACTCAAACCTGGGATGATCTGTTATCAAGAAATCCAAGCTGAGCTATATTTGGGTTTCTGAGTTACTTTATTTATATTTCACCTAGGAGAACCCTTACATACACGTTTCTCTACACCCATCAGCACACAGGCATATCTTCACTTTCCAGAATAAGTCTTTTTGATATAAGGAACATGAATACCCTAAATTCTAGATACTAGTGCTGCAGGCAAGATAAAAACAGGACAAAGTTAAATGCACACATAGTTAAAATGTAGAATTTCTAAGTAACTTTATTCTCAACTTCAAAATCTATGACATCCTGACGATTCCATTAGAAAATTATAATAAATCAGTTTTAGTAATGGCATCAGGTTAACCAATTAGACACTAATGTGCCCGTTGCATGGTATCCACGCACAAAAAAGTGTCAGGGAAGAATGTAAAACAGCTTTCTTTTGGATGTGGATCTTCTGTGCACAAATCAGTCCCACTATCAGTGAGAACCCTGTGAAGATGCCAACTCAGGTTTGATTTGGTGGCAGCACCATTTACTGGTTAAAGAACTATATGGGTACAATGTCTCCAACTCAGCAAGTACCAGCTTATCAGTATCTTCCAGTCACTTCAATAAAACGCTGTAATTAAATAATTAAATTGAAAGCATGTGTGACACGATTGTGCGTGTGCACTTGCATAAATATGTAATTCTTGCATCATATCCTGAAATGCTGAGAAAACTCATGGAGCAGACACGATTCAAAAGGTTCCTCTCACCTCCCTTTTTAAAATACATATAATGATTGATGCCACATCCATATGAGAAAGGAAACATTTTCTATTGTATCAGTATCATTCCACATTAAAAGACAATGTACCAAGTCCCCCAGGTTGCTACAGATGACTGAAAGGGCACCATGAGGGGTTCTAGAGACCTGCAGTCTTTGCCTCATCACTGATCCAGGGACAATACAAGGCTGCAATAAAGAGTACCAAATACATCTGGAACTTCGGATTTTTCACTTACTTTTCTTTCATCACTTCTCCACCCATGAATGCTGCAGGCACATTTGTGACAATGTTGAGTTTACACCTGCTGAGTAATTCACAGCAGAGGAGCTACCACTATTCTAATCTCAAGGTGATGACAGAGAGAAGGAGAGGGGGAACAAGCTCTTCCTTGAAGTGAGGGCATCAAAACAGCTACCATTTGGGCATGCCAGCAGGTATGTCCTGAAGTATCATAGGACAGCATGCTCCAAGCAAATAAGACAGTGGGTGGAGGTTTGCTGAACAAGTATCCCCAAATAGCCTTGCTATTTTGGGGGTGTGACAGCCAAACAAAACCCTTGGAAGGCAAGATGTAGGGCAAATCTTTCAAGGAACTGTTGGCAACTGTTTTTTAAGAAAAAAGACGACTGACTCCAAAACTGCATTGAAAAATAGTATCTTCTAGTTCCTTTTGTTGTTGTTGTTGTTGTTGGTGTAGAAGTATGTGCTCCCCAAAACATTACAATTTTTAGGGGTTTGTTTTTTCTCCTTTTAACTGCACAGCAAAATCTAGCAGTTAGATGTAACTTCTTAGGCTTACAACCTGTCTATTATACCCAGGAAATCGAGAAAGACCTTCTATTATTCCAATTTTTCTTATAAATATTTATGGAACATCCTGATCTTTGACAAGCATTGGGCTAAAAAAGGTGTTGATCCTAAGCACAGAGACAGGGAGGACTGAACAGAAACCTCCCCCAAAGGAGGGGAAAAGATATTAAAGAAGGATATTAATACCTTTAAAGAATTTTTCTAATGAGATAGTAAACGTCATGCCAGTTGGAAAGTGGCAACACAACATTACTTACTGTGCTAGCTCAGAAATAAAGTTACTATGTATTCTATACAGAATTAACAGTTGCAGATGTTTATTAGCAAAGATGTATCTCTTTGTATTATACATTTTTTCCTACTCTGCTCCCCTTTGTAGCACATTGCCTTGAACTACAGCATGCTCAGGGGACTCTGTCTCCCTCTGCTCACATAAAACACTGAGCATATTTGCAAAGGGACTAAAATAAAATTAATAGATAACACTAAATCACTGGCTTCCTGTTTTTCAGAACTCTGCCTGCTGGATTACTGATACCTAGCAGCAGAAGACTTGACAACATGCATAGAGAAAACACTGTGGGTAAGGCAAGGAAAATGAATGGAAAAGATACGGTCCCAATGATGATGCAAAGCATAGGAAAGGTAGGCTTTATTAGCTTGCAGAATTCAGTAAGGAGTGGCAGAATATGAAAAGCACAAACAATGCTAATACAGCTGATGGGAATATTAGGCAGCAGTCGAGCCCCAAAGTTGGATGGACAATGACACCAGTAGGCAGAGATGGGCTGCTCTACAGAAAGTTAAGGAGGCGTTACTGAGGAAGGTCCCTCTCAGCTTGATGAAAGGGTTGTGAAGGTTTTAAAGGTCTTCATCCATTCATTTTCTGCTGCAGAGTATGCCTTTCAGGAAACAACCCTGACTACCATGCAGATGGCCTCATTTCCATTACTGAGACCTTACATAAGGCAGGCATTCCAGTAAAAGAGATTACATAAAATATACGAAAAACATTATGAAATCACAAGCAAGGAAATGCCAATCTTCTAGGATGCTTTTTTATATTTTTGTCTCATTAATGTGAAGACAGTTGTGGTTTTGTAGAGTATAGATCTAAACCATAATCATTCGCAGTAAGTGATCACAAAAAGTCTCTCTCATATTTTGCCATTTGGGATTTGGGGGAATTACTTGAAAAATGGAGACAGACATCTCAGGTTCACAGCTGCAATCCAAATATTGAAGAATTATTCCTTTTTATACCAAAAGGGTATCTTGGCAAAGATAAACTCTTAGATGTTTACTTTTAAAATCAAATAATGTTCTCAAGCTGAAAAAAAATCCCAAGCTAGGTATAAAAGAGCTTGTTCATGCAATTGCATGACACACTTAGTATCATCACTATCATACTACTTATCTAAATTGCACCTTTCCAATTTTTTTCACTTTTCACCACAGTAAATTATTTCAACCCTACTTTGTCCAATCTCTGTTTACTTTCTTTTGACAATCTACTTTGATTTCTTGAAAAGGGCTGTAAATCTCTGCTTGAAATTCAAAAGATCGCAATACCAATCTACTACTAATGCTACACTGCATGAGAGCAAGAAAAACTATTTTTATGGGGTTTTTATAATGATGTAACACTAAACTTAGGAAATACTATTCATGATTTGTGCTCTCCAGAATGGAGGTATCTCTGAAAGGCTCTCTTTGGAATGCAGAGACTTGGTTTCAACCACCAGAGGGAGTCAATTTGATGTTTCAGGGCAACTACAAAATCAGAATGAACAGAAAAAGCACTGAGAACTCACTAACAAATAATGCTATTTAATCCAGATTTATGTGGATACCAAACATAATGAAAATAAATTTTAATTGGAGTTCTGTTCATTGAGATAGGAAAATCAACTTTTTCACTTCAAGGGCTCATTAACAAAATTCCTACTAGTATACTTTTCTTAGAGGTCTTCAGGTTAACAAAATTTTAAGGAATAAAGATTAAATACTTTATATAAGAGCAATACTTATATTTCTACTCAACCTACTACTCCTTCTTGAGTTCAAGACACTGCTGTACTCAAAAGTCTTTTTACCTAAATACAGCAGGTTTTCTTCAGTTTGTTTATGGTTCAGTCAACTCAATCGGCAAGTAGAGTTATGGATTCACTATGGTGAGTAGAGGAAACAAACAGACATTTCTCCTCACTCTGACATACAATTGCCTTTGTAGTTTTTAAGAACTAAAAAAGCAAACTATAGGAATTATTAAGATGACAGCACCTTTCTCAGTGCATTAGCTGGAGATATTTTCCATGATTATTATTCTAAATAAACATTGAAAAAAATGGTTCTGCATTCTGTAATATTCCAGACAGTAATATAACACTTCCAAAAATTCATCTGTGATGTCAAAGAAACAACAAACATTGAAATTTCTATGCAATTCTGATGCTACTGAGCAAGTGCAGTTCAGAAAACTGAAAAATCCTAAAGTTACTACGCATTTTTGTTTTACCACATTTCAGCAGATCCATTTTTCTTACCAGTGGGTTGGTTTTTTCTCTCTTCATCTCATCTGATACGCAGAAAGTCAGTGGGCATGCCTCCAGTTTCAAACGAGAGAGTCTTTCTCAAGTAAGTTTTGCAAGAAATTGAATTTCCTACTAAGAAGTCTACAAAAATCAGTGGGAACTCTTCTCAAATTTCAAACTCAAGTTTTAGAAACCCACAGATCAGGCCTGGAACAGACACACTAGACTAATGGAGTAAAGCATTAGAAATTACTCTTTGAGGAACTCTCCGGGTCCTTTGAGAATCTCAACCTAATCATTTAAATAAATCCTAGTCAAATGGAAACTCCCACCCCCCACTTAACACATTAATCACTCAGAGCAGAAGTTCCCTCTCACCAGACCTAAGATGAACAACTCTCAGCACATTAAGTCTTGTTGACTGAGCTTTTGAACCTGGCTGGAAACACCATTACAACATGCTAAAATTCTGCAATACACGAGGCAACTTGAAAGTAAGTGCTCAAGTTCTGCACTCTAAGCAGAACTTTTTGGGATAAGATGTTTTCCATCTAATGGAATTATTGCATCAGGGATTGCATGTTAAGGACTGGGAGAAAAAGGCAGCACAACTAATTGAAGGTTTGCCACGGAAAAGCTTTGTAGTACTGATTTTAAGGTAAAGCACTCTGAGTAGGCTTGTTACCATAAAGAACTTACTAATATGTTTGTTTGACATGAGACAAACTGGAATCTAGCTTGAGTTGTCCTCATCAAGGTTCTACTCTCATCAAGGTACTGCAGAAGGCTGCACTAGCAGCAGCATACCATAGTAAGTTCTTCTAGTCAGAATAATGCTTTTTCTCAGAAATGTGAAAATTCTTCCTGACTGCTTCCCTTCTTATGGTTTTTATTTTTGTGCCATGCACACTTACATCTTAAGGTTATGCTGCTGAGAAACAGAAGTTTATTTTGGACAATGAGGTAATTTTCACTTATTTTTAGATGTGCTTGTGTTTGGTTTTTTCCCCTTGGTTAGGATCTGATAGTGCATACCTGAACTGAAATTTCTACACTGTTATGGATTTGCCTGTAGTCAGCCTTGGCCAAGCACTCTCTCTGCTGACTGTAAAGTTCAAGTAATTAAACAAATGCTGAGACCATGGTAGCATCCATAAAGCATGTTTTTCACAGGTCCTAGGACCTGAAGATGATGAACACCATGAAGCTGACTTCCCCCTGCCCACCAGCATAAACCACCACATCCCAGAACTAATACAAATTCTACCCAATCACTAGCTACTCATCACTGTGGACAGAAGCACACTTCAGAAAGCACTATTCCTACAGGAATAGTAGGGTCTGGACACAGCATAAATAGGGAGAGAATGACCAAAAGTCAGCCCAGCTGCAGGAAAGGATGTCAGGAAATGCAGCCAGTGGAGATTACACTGATTTCACTTGTTGCAAGTACATGAATACTATTCTGTCTATTGAGAGCTATGCAACTGATGAAACACCAGAGAGTAAAGCTGATACCCAATGCTATTACCTTTCACTTTCTCCACAAATCAGAGTCCCCTAAGTGACTAACAAATGCTCCTGGTTTAGGAAAAGCTTACTTATGCACCCATAAAATTCCACCTGATTTCCAATCACATCTACATCTGCCAGACAAAAAAAGAAAACTGAAGCTGATAGTCAACACACATGTAAAACAGCTTCTGAGCTTAAAACCGTATTGAATATAGTTAAAATGAATGGCTCAACTTCCATACCAGAGATGATAAAAAAACAGCGTAAGATCTTTCTTAAAAAAATGGGATAACGACCAAATGTCACTGTCCATTCTCATCTTTATTCATCCATTTCCAGAATTTGTATCATCTTTACCATCTTTAGAGTTTTCTGCACTTCATCTTAGAGGACATTCTGATAAAGTAAAGAGTTGAGAAATATGTCTTTTTCTGAAATAAACGTTACTCAGTTCTAAGAATTTGCACAATTCACTTCCTTTGCTCTTCCTTGACAATGTCTATTTAGAAGAGATCTATTTATTCCTCACCACATTTCACAGTTCCTGTTTCTAAATGAGAAACATATTAACAAAGGGTAGAAAGACACAAACACGGCTAAAGAAACCAAGCCATTTTTTTTAATGTACATAGAGTGGTGTTTCCAGAGGAAAAAA